>CM053592.1:131479657-131504909 GCA_028646515.1 Pseudochirops corinnae
TCAAAATTTTGTGGAAATGAATGATGTAAACTAAAATAAAATAAAAAATCAATTAAAAAGAAAAAAAAGATCATTATTGTTAAAATTAAATTTAACTTTAAAGTCTTGGGGTTGAAGCTAGGGAGAGTTCTATTCCAATTCTCATTGCTTAATATGTGAGTATATTATTTACTCATACCTCTAATCTGCCCATACATTTAAATGGGTAGTACTGTTTACTTACCTACACCACAAGAGTGTTGAGGCTTATTAAGTTACGTTAAATAAAAATTGCTCTTGGTCATTAAAAGGTCAGAAATTTTTTTTTAATTAAAAAAATAGAAATGAGGAGCAGATGGACTTCATTATAACTTGGAGAGACTTATATAAACTGATGTTGAGTGAGAAGAGCAGAAGCAGGAGAAATTTGTACAAATTACAGCCACAATATGTGTAATGACTAACTTTGATAGACTGAGCTCCTCTCAGCAATGCAAGGTTATAAGACAATTCCAAAAGACTCATGATAGTAAGAGACATCCACATCCAGAAAAAGAACTACAGAGTCTGAATACAGATTGAAGCAAACTACTTGCTCTCTTTTTTTGTTTGTTCATTTTGTTTTGTTTCTTTTTTTTCACTGTTCACTCCATTGGTTATAATCCTTCTTTACAACTTGAATTATATTTAATATGATGGTATTTGGAGATCCAATATTTGATCACATGCTGCCATGGGGGAGGGGGAAGAGAGGGATGGGGAGAAAATTTGAAACTCAAGGGATTGTAGAACTGAATGTTATAAGCTAAAAGTAAATAAATAAATTTGAATTTTAAGAAAAGAGCCCAGAATGACAAGTTCCCAATGGTCATTGTTCTATTCAAGATTGTAGTAAAACAGCAACATCATGGAAAAAGACTGAAGCTACCATTGCCTGCACTCATCTGCTGGTGCCAATGCATTGCCCATCCTGACAGTTGCAGCTTTGGTGCAGATGAGGAACTTTTAGTACTGAACACAAGCTAAAGAGGAGGTGACAGTCTTACTGGTCTGTGTTTGCTTAGCAGTGCCAAAAAGCAAGTCTGGATCCGGCACACTGGCCAAGGACACCTGCTTGTTTTCTGCTAGATCAGGTTTTATCACAAGTGCCTGCTTGACTTTTACAATGAGATGCTGATGGTGTAATAATCCATGTTTCTTTTTGATAAATGTCTGAATTCTTTCAGGAAAGGCTGAATCAAATCATATTGGTTTTGAATATTTGGGTGGGGGTATTGGATAATGAGGGTATAGGGGAAAAGTACATGACTTGTAAATTCATACCGGTTTTTTGTTACATGCTGGGAGAAGCTATTGATAAACAAAAATAGAAAAATTGAAAGAAAATAAAATACACTGAGGTTGAGAGACTAAGTAAACTTCTGAGAGTTACAGACCTTTTAAGTGTCTGAGGTAGGATTTAAATTCCATATTCCTGATTTCAATGCCAGCACTCTATCCTCTACACCATAAGTCTGCCTACATCATGGGATTGTCATTTTATTTTAGAGTCAAAAGGAAACTATGGAGGTTTCTTGACAAAGGGATTGATAGTAAGACCTGTGCTTGAGAATTATCAATTAGGCAGCTCTATAGAAGATGACTTGGAGAAGGCAGAGGTTTCTGGCAAGAATGCCAAGTGGACAGTCCAGATGAGAGCAGCTTAGGGTCTAATGCAGTACTAATAATGAGAAATATGAGGGCCGAATCAGTAGATGTGAGAATCACCTCCACAGAAATGCTAAATGAATCCACAAGACCTGATAAAATCACTATGGTAGATAGATGACTGACTGATAGCTCACATCTATATGACCCTTTCCCCAGAAAAATAAAGTTCTAATCTTCATACAAATGCCCCAGAAAGTGAAATCCATGATATGCAGGTGATGCTGCCCCTCAGCTCCCATTAGTGTAAACCATGTATTTGTTGAGCCCAACTATTTAGCAGCCTTACCCATGATTGAGAACCAGAAAGGAAGACAATATTGTATTTTGGTAGCCAAATATATAGCAAAAATTTACATTTGGATGTGCATTTACTGCAGGTCATATATTTTCTAAGATGAATGGAAATAGTTGGTGATTAACTGTTAATCAGCTGAATTTTTAATTCAAATATAATTAATTTAGCAAAAACTGACATCTGAAAGTCTTACATAACAAGGAAGAAGCAAAGCTCTGAATGATAACAATAGACAATTCCAAAAGCCCAGAAGTCTGAGACCATTTAGCAAAGGGCTCAAAAATATCTCAGTAGCTCCTACAGACATCATCATGCAATAATACGATACGATGACTGATATTCATACTGATGACCTTAGATAATTAGGAAAAAATTAATTCACTTTAATTAAACTCAGTATGATTCTGAGGACAAATTATGTCAGCTTTCTGAGGATCGTGAGGCCAGTAGTCTAGCCACTTGATGCTTAATTCCCTGGCCATGGAAATCCATGAAAGAAAGAAAAATACAAAATGGCACTCAATATTATTTAGATACCCCATGCTTTTATAATGACAGTGTCAAAAAGGAGGATGGGAATTATATAATCTGTATCCTTTTATCTGTCTTCCCCTCTCCTTGCCTATTCCATTGTATCTTCTAGTCAATATCTGACTTCTAGTGCTCCCAAAGGCCAAAGGCATTGTTCTTGACCTCCCTCTCCCCTTCCTTCCTATTAAAATCTACTTATTAAGTGTATAACGTTGCCTTCATAATCTAAGAAAATAGTACTAGGCACGAATATAAAGTTGAATATCTATCCAAGAACATTATCAATCAATAAGCATTTATTAATCATCTGCTATTGCCAAACACAATGGAAAAGGCAATGTCAAAAAAAAAAAAAAAACCAGTTCATGTGGAAAAAAAGATCCAAAGACCTTAGTGAACTGAAAAGTCAATTCAATACATGTATTAAGTGCCTACTATGTGATGGTTAAAAATGTTATCTAGAGTAATGTAAGGTACATGAATAGCATTGCCAGAAAAAGGAAGATACTAGTCCCCATGTATTCTGCCCTGGCCAGGCAACTTCTTGAGTACTAGTTTATGTTCTGGGTTGTTAGAAAGGATATTGAGAACTGAAGCATATCTAGAAGAGGATGATCAGAATGGTGAGAGAACTCAAGACACATGTCATATTAGGATCCATTGAAGGATCTGGGCTTAAAGAAGAGAACACCTCTTCAGTATGGATGAGGGAATAAGTAGGAGCATGGGATGAAAGAGAGGCAGAGGCAACACAATAAATTTGTGTTTCTTTGACATAAATTTGGTCCTGGTTTCCTGGCTCCACAAAGCATCCCAGGACCTGCCTGGGCAATAGTATAAATAGATATCTCCTCGTCCTTGACAGATGCAGCAAATACCACAGGCTCCAAGCACCTCCCTTATTCCCACAGGCAAAAAGGAAAATAGCCTCTCATTGATCCTGTTCTTATTGAGTCACTGAAAGTTTCTCTCAAGGGACACCTGAAAAGAGAACAATGCTCTGTATTCTCATCTGCATTGTATTATTTTTATAGCCATATGTATTTATAGAAGCCCAAACTTGAGAGGCACAAAGGCAAAGTGATTCATCTAAGTACACCCAAAGGGTTGTTCAAGTGGCAGAAACCCAAGCTGGGAATTTTGGCTGCTTTATGAAGAGTCGATAATCCTTGTGATTTGCCAACATCACAACAGTAGGAATGAGTCACAGTTGCCACATGCCAATTTCAACTCCAAGTTGATAATTGGGAAAAAGCTGGGGTCTGGCCCCTTTCAAAAGGAGCTAGAGTCTTTACAAGACTCCTACTCATGATCTTTCTTTCCATTGTAGAGTTTACATTGTCAGCTGATCTTAACACCAAAGTTGAAATGAGCATCAGTGGTCATGTGGTCATGGGCGGAGGAGAAGAAAAGATGGTGGCAATAATAAGAGTAATGTTGGGGAGTCAGTGAATCCTTCCTTTTAGAAGTACTCTTCTGCTTTGGTGAAATGCACTACAGGCTCAAAAAATGGTACAGCTGAAAAGAGGTCTTAGAATAGAGAGTGGAAGAACTGGAAGTTTCCCAGGAATGTAAAACACAAAACGTTAAAGATAAAGAACTCTGAGAACGTCAAGTCTGAGAGACTTTAGAACACAGGACAGTCTATTTAAACTGGATCACAGAAAAATAAAATACAAAACATTTGGGAAGGAAGGGACCTTAGACACAAAATGGAAAATGTTAAGGCTAAAAAAATCTTAGAGGTCACTTAGTGCTGTCCTCCCATTTTCACTGGAGGAAACTGTGAACCATAGAGGGAGAGTGACTCTCCTCTGTCCGTAAAGTGAGTTAATGACAGAAGACTTAAATTCAGGCTACATCACCTAGTCCAGCCACATTGGGTGGGGTGGGAATGAGGTTAAGTTATGACAACTAAGAAAATATAAAACCAAAATACTATAAGCTATTTTGATAAAAGATTTTAGGACACAAAAAAGATTACTTGTTTTAGTATATAAACTTCAATCTTGTTCTCTCTCACTAGTTTATAAGGCTTCACAGAACTAATTTAGAGTTCAACTTGCCAGGTTTGTGACTTTAAAGAAGTTTCCTAATCTCTCCAAGTCTTTTTCCTCTTTTAAATAAATAGGACAATTATAATTTTCACTATTTATGTGGAAGAACAGTTGGCTACATGTTGTGGGTAAGAATTTAATTCTCCACATCTCTTTTGTTCAGTCATCAAGGAGAACTTCCCTGATCAACTCAGATTTCTCAACTGCTTCTGAAAAAAAAAAAAAAACAGGAAAAAAAAAACAACCAAATCTCTGGAATCACTGAAGCAAACAAAATACTAAAATCTAACTGCATATATATCTCCAAGAAAACAATTATCTGGGAGCTCAGATGAGGAAATATTTAGCAACAATGAGTAAGAATTCATGGCACAATATCTCTGTCCTGCTGGATTCAGACCACTTGTTGCTTTAAATAACTATGAAACTATTCACAAGCTTAACTTCATCTCCTAGCTCCTGAGGCCTACTATTGTGTTTCAAGCAATATATTCAGTCAAAACCCACTGTTCCCAAAATTTGTTTAGCCCTATGGAGTTTGTAATAATAATACATAACTTGCATTATGTGATAGCCAAATGAATTCATTAACTGCCCAATAAATAATGTTTTTTTTATGTACTTATCTAGAATAAAACCTCCCAGGAATGACTTTGTCACAAAGATAAATATAACCAATAATGACTGTGTACATGAGGGCATAGGGCAGTGAAAGACTTTGGGGTCACAAGACATGGAATTGAATCTTGGTTGTGCTGGTCACTGCCTGTGTGACTGTGGGCAAGTATTTAACCTCTTTGAGCCTTAATTTCATCAACAGATTATGAGTAAGCAGATGACTACTGAGGTTTCTTCTAGCTCTCAGTATATGATTTTACAGACTAATCCCACATATGGGATTCAATTCACATTCAATTCACATATGGAAAAACTAAAGACCAGAGAGGTTAAGGGATTCACCCCAAATTAGGCAGGTAGCAAAAAACAAAGCCAGAAGTCATAGGATCTTAGTGCAAGAAGGGAGCAGAGAGGTAATTGAGTCCAAATCCATAATCTTATAGATGAGGAAACTGAGGCCAAGAGAAGTCAATCACATTTCCACCCCAATCCAACCAGATTGAATTGGATTAATGTCTCATCAATTTCTTCTCCATCAGGACCTTTTTCATAAGTCAGTCAGTGATCCCTCAATACAGGAAAAGAGGTCCCTAGAATTCTGGTTCATGGAATCAGAAAATTTTAGAATTATAAGGGACATCAATGGACACCTCCTCCAACCCATACTGGGGGTAGGGAACCTCAGTATAACCTGCTTGGCAAATGGTCCATCCAGCCTCTCCTTTCAACTCCAATGAGGGGAAACTCACTACCTTCAGAGAAGCTCAATCCACTTTTGGACAACTCTAATTACTAGAAAGTCCTCCTCCCATATATAAAACCTAAATTTGCTTATTTGTTATTTTTATCCACTTTTCTTTGTCCTTTCCTCTGGAATCAAACTTAATGACTTGCTTTTTTTTTATATGAAAGTCATTTAAATACTAAAGACTGCTATCTTTTCCCCTCTAAGTTTTCTTATCCCCAGGTCAAATATCCACAATTTCTTCAACTAGTCTTCACATGATATGAGCTCAAAGACCTTTAAGATCCTCTCTGGGAAATGGCTAGGTGGCACAGTGAATAGAACACTGGCTCTGTAGTCAGGAAGACCTGAGTTCAAATTTGGCATCAGAAACTTAATATTTACTAGCTGTGTGACCTTGGGCAAGTCACTTAACCCCAATTGCCCCTCTAAAAAGCAAAAAAAAAAAAAAAAAGCTTTAAAAAAGATCTCTGGTTCTCTATATAGTCTCTTTTTTATAAGGACGTTAGTTTTATAACTAGAAGAGATCTTGGAGGTTCTCAAATCTAACTCCCTCAATTTGTTATTTATTTTTAAATATCTTATTTGCTCCCAATCACACATAAAAACAATTTTTAAAATTTGTTATTGATTTGAGTTCCAAATTTTATCAATGTTCTCCTTATTCTGCTCATTTCACTTTGCATCAGTTCATTTAAGTCTTCCCAGGTTTTCTGTTTGTCATTTCTTATATCACAAGAGTATTCCATCACAATCATATACCACAACTTGTTCAGCCTTTCCCCAAAAGTCATTCTTCTTTTTTTTTTTTGGCTTTTTTTTGGAGGGCGGTTGGGGTTAAGTGACTTGCCCAAGGTCACACGGCTAGTTTTTGTGTTAAGTGTCTGAGGCCGCATTTGAACTCAGGTCCTCCTGACTCCAGGGCTGCTGCTCACTGTGCCACCTAGTCACCCTACAAACACACACACACACACACACACACACACACACACACACACACACACACAGAAATGGTAAGCAAAAGAACAAGGAAATTATTTTTTGTACCCTTGCCAACCTCAGCTCATTGTGAACTTAAGAACTTTTGACATACTTTTATAGAACTGTGTCATGTTCTTATTTTTATCTCATTACCTGCTCTTGTTTCCATCTTCTATTCATATATTTTTAAAATCTAAATTGGTATGTAAATTTCCTGTGATCCAATTTAATCTTTTTAGACAACTTCCCTTTTGCCCTTTCTTTCTGTGTCTTTTTGTCTTCATGGTTTCATACTTGAGTTTCCTATAACTCTTAGGTTGCGTTAGCTTGTGAGCTCTAGTCCATGGGATCCACCCTATCTTTATGCGAACTTTTAAAATGTTTTTTCTCCAAATTCCAAGTCTATATGAGATTACACTCAGCTTTCTTCTCTTTGCCTATTACAAACTTGAGAAGAATGATCTCATCTTTTCAAGGTTCCCATTATTTTCACCCCAGGCAACAATTCTTCCTTATTTGTGAGAATCAAATCTGGAAGAGAATTTGACTACCCCCAAAAGAGGGATGAAATTGTCAATAAATCAAATCAAGAAATTATTAGCAGCTCTGCCTACTAGGGGAAAGAGCAACAGCAAATGTCTAATTAAAATATCCTCTTATTATTATATCATAACTCTGTTCTGGGCTTGTTTCTTCTTCTAACCTCCTTGTTTATTTTGTCATTCTGTTGAAATGGCCCATAGTAAACTCAGATGGCAAAATCACCTTTCTTATCGTTATTCCCCCCTTATACCCCAATCAATTTTCACTCCAATTTTTTCTACCATAATTGTCCATTCTTACTATATCAAGCTACCAACTTACTACATGGCATATCCATCTATTATGTCATTTCTTGAATGCAAATCAGTCTTCAGACCATGCTTAAGATTAATTAGATCCAAAGAAAACACTTTAATTACCATATAATTTGATTACAGTGCTTTTGAGATTGTCTGTCTGCTTATTTGTAAAATTGGAATAATATCAGTTCTGCCTACTTTAAAGTGTTTTTGTGAGGAAAATACTTTGTACCTCTTTAAAATGACACCACAAAAAGAAAACCTCAAAAGCAACTTTTCTTGTGGTGTTTTTAATCATCTATAAACATATAACCTCTTTGGGAAATATTAGTGCCAATATTGACAAACCTTATCCACCTTTGTCATTCACATTCTATCTCATTATCCATGACAAGTGCTACAAAAATTTCCCTCTCTTTTCAAGGCTTTAAATACAACTCCATCTGCTATGCACATCAAGGATAAATTAAGCCTCCCGTTTTGTTATGTTTTTTAGAAGATTACAGTCACATAGGCTTTAAGAAAGACTCAGAGGCCAGGAGTCCTCTCAGCTTCTCTATATCTCCCCCATCTCATAACTCTTCAATCTTCCTTTTTCTGCTGGCTCCTTACAATGCACCCAAGGTCTCCTCAATTTTTAACAATAAGATCACATTTCCTGATCCATTCTATTTTTCTAGGTAGAAAGCTTATATCACAATAGAAGTGAAAGTGATCCAATAACCCATGTTTAATAAATCCCTGAACCTAAATTACTTGGGAAATAATTCCCTATTTAAAGTCTGAAAAAATTAAAAAAAAAAAAAAGTTAAGAAAACTGAAAAAAAAAACAATCTGGGCAGAAGTTGGGCTTAGACTAACACTGTCATATTTTCCAATAAATTCAAAATAAATAAGTGATATAAATATCAAAGATCATGATATTAAAAATTAGAAGAGAAGCAAACATATCTTCCACAGCTATAAGTGGACCATGTATTCTTAATCAAACAAAAGACAGAAGCAATTACAAACAAAATTAGACAGTTTTGATTACATTAAATTTAAAGACTTTTGTACACACAATTAAAAATTATCTCTAGGATAACAAGAGAAACAGCATAATGAGAAAAATCTTTGTATCAAATTTCTCAGATAAGGGTTTGTTATCCATGATACAGAGACAAGTAACTAAAATTATAAATTCAAAAGTCTTTTCCTGATATATATATATGTGTTCAAAGGAAATAATCACAAAAAAGAATTGCAAACTATTAATAATTATATGAAAGAGCATTCCAAATCACTAATGCTAAGAAATATGCAAATCAAAATAATCTTGAGGTTTTATCTCACATCTAGCAAGTTGACAAATGTGACAAAAGACTGGAATAATCAATGTCGGGGGAGTTTTGTAGAGTGGCACACTAATGCATTGTTGTTGAAGCTGTGAATGTATAAACATTCTAGAAAGCCTTTTGAAGTTATGCAAATAAAGTGATCAAAATGTTCTTATACTTTACAAGAGATTCAACTGCTTAACATAAATACCTAAGGAAGTCAATGAAAGAAAGGTTTCATCTATCAAAATATTTATGGCCTTGTTTTTTTTTTCTGATAGCAAAAATAAAAATAATCTGTAAACAAAGCAGATGCTCTTTAATTGGGGAAATAGCTAAACAAATTAAGATACACAAATATAATGGGATATTACTATTCTGGGAGAAAAAATGAATATGATAAATACAGAGAAACATGGAAAGATTTACATGAACTGACACAAAATGAAATAAGCAGAGCCAACAAAACAATATATGCAATGTCTATGACAGTATAAATAGACAATAGCAATCATAAAACTATTGAAAATGGATGTTACAAAATTGTTAAAAAAAAAAACAAAAAACAACTTGACCTTCAAAGAAGATGTAGATTTTGTAGAATTGGGATACAGAAAATTCTGTGAGTGTGAAATATTGCCTATACTGTCAGATATTTTTCGAATACATATTGATTTGTTTTGCTGATTTATTTTCTGTCCTTTTTTTTCTCTTTCTTATATGGGATGGTTTTCTGCAAGGCTAAAGGAAGGGATATGGGTGGATCTTGGGCTATCAAAATTATAGCAATAAAATATATTTTCAAATAAGAAAAAAATAATGAGTTGTCATTTCAGCTATGTTATACTGATAAAAGATGAAATCCTGAAGAAGAGGGATTATTTCAATTTATTTTCAATTTTTTTATCTTTGTACTCCCAGAATCTAGAATGACAAATAGTAGGCATTTAATAAATGCTTGCTGATTTATTGTTCATTGATTTTTCTGCTCCCTTTTGCTGCTAAACATTTTGGAAAAGTTTTCTAAAACTGATACTTCTCCTTTCTCACTACCTAATCCCTCTATGACTGCCTTTAATTTGGCTTCTGACCCCACCACAGTAATAGAACTCCTCTCTCAAAGGTCAACAACATCAGGCAATTGCTAAATTCAATGCCCTTTTTTGTAGCATAACATTTGAAATGCTTTTTATTTTCTCTTGAATTTAAGGACAGCATAGTCTCCTGGTTTTACTCCTACCTCTTGAACCACTTTTATACCTTCTCTTTTGTTGCTGGCTTGACATCTTCCCGACTCGTTATGATGGGTGTTCCTCAAGGTTCTATGCTTCATCCTTTTCTCTTTATCTAGATCATCTCCCTTGGCAATCTCATTCACACCAAGGGCTTTAATTCCCATCAATATAGAGAGGACTCTGAAATCCATATCCCCTCTCCCTGACCTTACCTTTGAGCTCCAGACCTACATCTCCAAATTCTCCCAACATATTTCCACCTGGATGATCCACTGGCACCTCATATTTAACAGGTCCAAAATTGATCTTATCATCTTTCCCCTTACATATGTATCTCTTCCTTTCAGTTGTGTGATCACTTCATATCTCACGTTTGAAACCTCAATAGACTCTTTAACATCTCTTACTCACTTCTCATATGCCAAATGAACAAGTTTCTTCACTTCTTCCCTTTGAATGTCTCTCACATCCTTTCCCTACCTATTCTCAATGCTACCACTCCTGACCAGAATATTGTTATCACTTTCTAGTAGATCTTCTCTATTCTTCTTCTATCTGATTCAGTCTTTCATAATATTGTAAGACAAGACAAATTTCCTTCCAGCAATGTTTTTTTAATTAAATTTTTGATGTTGTTGAGTGGAAGGAGATGATGCTTAGCATAGTATTCAGTACTTAATAAACACTTGTTAACTAGAAGCAATGATCAATATAAATTTATTGTTCTCGGTTTTTTTCTCTTTTTTTTTGTTTTTTTCTTTGGAGGGGGGAAGGTAGGGCAATTGGGTTTAAGTGACTTGCCCAAGGTCACATGGCTAATTTTGGGTGTGTGTTAAGTGTCTGAGGCCGGATTTGAACTCAGGTCCTCCTGATTCCAGGGCCAGTGCTCCATCCACTGTGCCACCTAGCTGCCCCTATACTGTTGTCATTTTAAAAAACTTCTCTGCTAATTTGCCAATTCCCAGAAAGGGTTAGATCACTTTTTTTGCATCTTGGACCAATTCTCTGCGCTCTTAGGGTAAATGAATCATTTTTTCCTAGTACCAAAAGCAAAGTGACAAAATTTTTATTTCGTGTGCTCTATTTGTTAGAATAACTTGCCCATGAATGTATGTTTTCCTGTAGGCTATGTCCACTATGAAATTATAACACCTTCAACACAGTCATCCATCTAACCTTAACTTGAAAACTTGCAATGATAAGAAACTGACTTATGAGTTGGCCAACTCCATGGCTAGACAGCTTCAACTGTTAAATACATCTTCCTTATACTGAGATGAAATATGCTGCATTTAACTTCTATACATTAGTGTTAATTCTTCCCTCTCAAGCAAGAAAATAAATCTAATTCCTCTTGCACAAGGTAGCCTTTTAAATATTTAAGTACAGTGATTCAATCTTCCCTAAGTTTTCTGTTCTTGAAGTTAAATATTCCCAATGTTTTCAACTTCATTTCATAGGACATAGTTTCTTTACCACCCCTCCCTTTCCTCATCTAGACAGGGTAATACATGGAGCACTAAACTTGTAGTCAAGAAGATCTGAGGTAAAAGACCACCTAAGATACTTACTAACTGTATGACCCTTGGACAAGTCATTGAGCCCCAATTACCCCTTCTGTAAAATGGACATAAAATACTACCTACCTGAGAGTTGTTTTGAGGCTCAAATGAGAATCTGTACAAAGTGTTTTACAAACCTTAAGGTACTGTATAAATGTTAACTGTGATTGCTGTCTAACTAAATTCTCATGACTATAGGGGAAACCCTGGGTGGACACATGATCCATTATTAAGAGGGGCTGGTTAATCATGGCAAGGGGCTGGAACTAAATATATGGATTAGAGAGATGGAAACAGACAAAAACTGACTACTTTTCTAGTACAAAGAATTCTAGGCTTGAAGTCAAGATGACCTGGGTTCAAATCTTGCCTCAGATATTTATTAGTTTTATGACCCTGGGTAAATCATTTAACCTTTATTTTCCCTAATCAGTTCCCTAAAACATATTCAAGTCATTGTCAGGTTGAGATTTGAACTGAAGAAGAGAGTTTGTCATGTAGATAAAAATGTTTGTCTTTTTATCCCCACCATGTAATAAAGTGATTAGAATATATTCTGTACTTAATAAATTCATATTGAAATTAAGACAAAAAAATAAAAAATAAAAATAAATAAATTCGTATTGATTGTTTGATCTTCTGTATAAATGCATAAGTCTAGTTGCTCCAGCTACATTTTAAGCACTTTGATGACTAGGACCATTTTATACCCTATAAATATATAGTGCAATGATACTCCATAAATATTTGTTGATTGGTCAAATTTTCTAAAGTATCTATTGTATGTGTACATCTGCTGATAAAGGTATAGATTAGCTATTGTTATACATGTACTTTGTCTTCCCAATTAGGTCATAAGTCTTCAAGAACAGAGACTATTTTTTCCTTTTTTAAAAATCTTCATTCCCATATCTCACATAGAGCTGGGCACAAAGCCTACTTTCAACAAAGACCTGTTGTACTTACTTTCTATCTTCTTTATTAGTATGGTAATCATGTGGGATAAGTATTTCTACTGATATCCTCTGGAACAACTTGACATCATCATTACAGACCCTGGAGTATGGATAAGGTCTGTGAAATCTCTTCTCCAAGGTATGTCCTCCAAAGAAATGCATGGGCCAGGACAATTAGATGCCTGGGTATGGTACCAGATAATGGTAAATGGACTGGCTGTGAAGGGAGCAGGCTATGTTCCAGCAGTGGGCTGAACATGCCTGGGGATGGTTTGGGGGAAAAAAAACCATGATAGCTCTACAGCAGGAGCAGTTTTGTAAAGTACCAACAGATGGGTATAAATGGATGCTGGTAGTTTAATCTCAGAGAGGTGAAAATTGCATGCAAAGAAGCTTCAGGCAGAAAGTAATGAGGAATACACAGTGAAATCTCAAAAGAAAAAAATGTTTGATCCAGGAAAAGTTAGCATATTGCTACGTTAAAAAGAACATGAATATGATAGAGGGTATCCTGATGAGGACCATAGGATGGGGAGGGGCATGAAATAATGCCATATGAGAAATTCATTCATTCATTCATTTAACATGCAATTATTAAGTGGAAAACAATGTGGTAGGTTCTGAGGATATTTTTTTTAATGACATAGCTCCTGCCTTCAAGCGGCTTGCATTCTACTGAGGGGGGAGGGACAGATGCAATTTATACACTTAAAAATATAACACAAGGCAAGGTATTACTAGTTCTAGGAAGAGAACCAGGTATAAACTTTAGAAATGGCTGAAGATAGACAGATCAATTTCACTGACAGGGAGGAACAGTCAAGGAAGGCTTTATGAAGTGCCACCAGCACTGACCTTTAGTACTGAAAGAAGAGGATTATCAGGTGCAGAATGAGTGCATTTCAAGCCTGAGAACATCCTGAACAAATACCCAGGGGTGGGAGATGACATAGCAAGTTTAGGAACAGGTCTAGCTTGGCTGAAAATTTGGAGTGTGAGATAGGACACAGTAGAAAATAAAGCTAGAGAAGTAGGAAGAAACCAGATTGTGAAGGATCTTCAGTGGCAAAGATGATAAACTTGCATTTTAAATCAATGATGATCAGCAGGCACTGAAAGTGTTTAAGCAGCTTAGTGACATGGTCAGATCATTTCTTTAGAAAGGGAATTTTGTGAGAAGGGAAAAGGGACTAGAGAAGAGAGACCAGATATGAAGCACTGGGAACACAGTCCAGGGGCACTAGAGGCCTGAGCAATGGCAGTGGCATGAGGAGTGGAGAAGAAAGGATAGAGTCAAGAAATGGTGGGAATGCAATATCTGAAATTGCTGTGATCTGAGGGGAAAGTGTTGCCTCTGACAGTTATTTTCCTTTTTGTGGCTGTGGAATTAACATGAACAGGACTTGGAACATGATTGGTTTGGTGAGGGGAGTAAGGGATAGTAAAGAGACAGAGATGATTCCAAGTCTTGAGACCTGGGTGACGTGGACATTACTGGTGCCTCCAACAGGAGTAGAGAAGGCCGGAGGAGAGTCAGGTTGAGAGGGGAAGCTGATGAGTTGAGTATCTGACATGTTTACTTTGGGGTGCCAGTGGAGCATCAAGTTGGAGATGTCCAGCAGACAGAAAATTGAGAATGGAACTCATATGAGGTCAGGGTTGTATATGTAGATGGTAGAAGGAATCAAATTTGTTTTGCCTGGAGAAAACCAAGAGGAAGAACAGGATAGCATTCTTCAAATATCTGAAAGATTAATGTGTGGAAGACAGAGTACATATTAACTTGGCCTAGGAGGCAAAACTAACGCAAATGCGAAGAAGTTATGAGGTATATTTTGGCTTGCTATAATGAAGTACTTCCTATTAGATTTGTCTGAGAATAAAATGAACATCCTTGGTAGGTAGTGAGCTCCTTATCAGTGGAGGAATTGAAGCAGAAGATAAATGCTTGTTGAAGATCTTGTAGACCTAGGCATTGAATGGGAATTTGAATTAGATTACCTTGTGGGACCCTTCCAGTTCTAAGACTGAGTGATACTATTAGCAGATACATTATTCCTTTAAACAAGATATTTCATCTCTATTATGAAGAAAGTGCATGCTGAATTCAAAAGGCCAAGACGTGATCAAGTGGAAAAGATTCTAGGACACAAAAATGGAGTTTTCCATTAACAGAAAATCTTCCTAAAATTTAGTCAGCATTATTCCTCATCATATGCATAGTTAATGCATTTTATACAGTATATCCTTGACCAACTTGAGTTAATGTGTATTTTTATTCCTTTAATAAATAAATAATACATATATATAAATATATATGCATTCACTAAGCCAAAAATATTACCACAGTTACAGATTTTTCAGGGTAATTACAAGTGTCTATTATATTCATTCAACAAATACTATGAGATATTTAGTAACTGAGGCCTTAGATAAGTCGATCTCTGCCTTAGTTTCTTCATCTGGAAAATGAAAGAAATAATAACACCTACTTTCCATGGCTGTTGGAAGTATAAAATGAAATATCATTTGTAAAGCACTTTTCAAACTTTAAAGTGATATGCAAATGCTAGCTATGGTGGCTGTGGTGGTGGTGGTGACGACGATTGATGTTGATGATGATGATGGTGGTGATGGTGGTGGTGGTGGTGGTGGTGGTGGTGGTGGTGATTTCACCTTAGTAACTGTCATGTAATTCTTTTGGTAAAATAATATTCTTAAAATGAGAGGTTTCTCAATAACATGGTATGGTGAAGAGTTATTTGATCTGTGACCAAAAGAAAATCAATTAATCTCTCTGAAATTTGGCTTCCTCATGTATGAAATGAGGATAGAAATGTCTGCACTACCTACCTTACAGGGTTAGAACAAGATTCTATCAAGGTGACATGTTGACACAATGGGAAAAGCACTAGGTTTGGATGGTAAACTTGGGTAGTATCTTAACTTCTGTGGGTCTCAGTTTCTTTACCTGTAAAATAATTGCTAAATTACCTTTCAGCTCCTATTACTTAGAAAGCATTATATCCATGTAAACAATCATTATTACTGCTACCATATCTAAACAGTCACATGACTGCTTGTTGACCAAAACCAAAAGAAAATTAGCTGAAATACTCCAGTGTTCAATGTGTATGTTTGCATGGTTGGGGGTGATGGTGAGGCAAGGAAGATAGCTGTCTTTGTGATCAAGGTAAAACAAGAAAAGCAAAAAAAAAAAATGGGGCTAATGTAAGCTTTTTGAGTGTAAAGACCCTTTCATTTTTGTCACTGTATCCCTTGCATTTATGAAGTGTCTGTTATATGTCAGGCACTATACTAAGTGCTAGGTAGACAAATACAAAGAAAGAAACAATCCTTATTTTTAAGTAGCTTGTATTCTAATGTAGAAGACACCAAGGACACATAACAATGTATGCAGAATGAATATAAAGAGGATAAATGAAAATAAATACAATCATTAAGTACAAATGTAGTTTGGGAGAAAGGACACTAAAAGTTGGGAGGATTGGGAAAGGCTTGATGTTGATGACATGAAGCATGAGCTATGTCTACAAGAAAGAGAATGATTTATTGAGGAAAAAGTGAGTTAGAAGTACATCCTAGAGGTGAGATATGGCCAATGCAAAGGTACAGAGATAGGAACCAGAGCCATTACTAAGGAACAGAAAGAAAGCCAGTTTGGCTGGATCACAGAGTACAGGAAAGGGAGTAATGTCCGATGAGTCTGGAAAGATGAGTTGGGACCTGGTTGTACAGGATTTTAAAGATGAATAGAGGAGTTTATATTATATTGTAGAAGTAATAGGGAGCAACTAGATATTAATGAGTAGTGAAGACATCTGGTCAAATCTGTTTGTAAGGAAAATTACTTTGGAAGTGTATGCAGGATTGACAGGAGTGGTGAGACTCTTGAAGTAGAGAGACCAATTAGGAAACTGTTGAAATAATGCAGGAGAGAAGGAATATGGACCTAGTAGTTGGGTGAATTGAGAAATGTCTGATACAAGAGGTGTTGGCAGAGATAGAAACAGAAAGATTCAGCACTTGATGGGACTGTAGGGTGCGAAAGAGTGAGAAGTCAAAGATACTGTTGAGGTTCTAGGAATTTGGCATGAGGGAATGATGGTAGTACCTTCAACAGTAGTAGGGAAAAACAGAAAAGAAGATGGTTTGGTGAGAAATATAAAGGCCTTAGTCTTGTTCATGTTGAGTTTAAGGGGTCTCCAGAATCTGTACTTTGAAATAGGTTACTCAGGACTGAAACTTGAGGTGGGCAGGGGAGATATACAGATTTTTTTCAGTCATCTGCATAGAGATGATAGTTACCCTCCAGAGTAATCTTCCTCCTCCTTCTGCAAGAGCAGGATGGAGGGAACGAAGAAAGGAGGGAGAAAAGGAGAAAAGGAAGGAGAGAAGGAAGGAAGGAAGGGGTTTTATATAGATGATGAACCAGTAACAGGATCAGAAAAAAAAATGTCAGAAAAGTAAGAAAACCAGGAGAGTAGTGATGTGAAAACTCAGAGAATAGCACCCAGGAAGTGACAGCCTGATATCAACTACATCAAGTGCAGCAGGTAAATTGACAGAGATGACGACCAAAAAGACCACGCCTAGAGCAGTGCCTGCCACTTAATAAATGCTTGTTGATTGTCTTATTAAAGTGAATTGATGGTTATGGGAGAAGTAAACTTCAAAGATATTATACTAAATAACCTCTATTCCTACTTCTAGCTCTAAAATTCCTTGATTCTGGTACTGTATGTCTGTGATGCTATGATTAGATATTGCCTCTAATAGTAAATGAAGATTTTTTTGTTTTTTTCATTTCTCAATCCTTTCCTCTAGAGGAGGCTTATGTTCTGACTAATATAAGGAGAGCAATAATTTTGCTTTCAAAAGTGGCAGAATAGGGTGGGAAACAGGCCCCAAATGTTTAAGTGTGGAGTCTTTTCAGTTGGACAGACTGATTTCCCAGGGAATTTTCTTAGCCCACTAAAGCTATAAAAGGGTCACAATGCTTTCTGAGAACACAATGCCTCCAGGGGCTGAGGCAATCAAAGTTCCAAATCCCAAAAGTAAAGGCAGGACCTTTTTTTGTGCTTAAAAACATTTGTGGACCTAACAATGTTCTTAGGCCTGTTTTCTCCCCACTACCAGACTGTGAACTCTGAAGGCTGGATGGAGTATTCCAAGTTTTAGTCTCTGTACTCTCCTCAGAGCCTATAGGGTATATTGGCTTGAATATACCAATCAATCAACCAATCAACAAGCATTTATTAGGTGCTCTGGGCACCACTTAAATAGTGGAGTTAAAAAGAAAAAAATGAAGTAGTCCTTAATCAATATTTGGTTAATGAAAATTGAGTAAAATAAATGGATGTTTCATTTCACTTAGCGAAAACATCATGGGACCTTCCTTCTACAAACTACTGATTTAAAGGAATAACACTTAGTGGACGGTCAGAAGAGATGGAGATCTTGTCTATGGCACTTAAGGGCTGCATTTCCTTGGCTAAGTTTCATCTAGGGGCCTCATCAGTAAAATGAGAGGGTCGGACAAAGTGATTTCTAATTTGTCTTCCAGTTCAACATTTTATGCAATGTGCTTCTAAAAGCAAAATTATTCCTTTAAAAAAATTGAAACTTCATATTCAATTTAATTACATATTTATTTGAAACCTACATGGAAGGTTCTGTGTTTTATTCTTAAGATACATTTTTTTTTTTAATACACAATCCTTGCACTCAAGTATCTTACAATACTTACATGAGGTGGGGAATTTATTTATATACAAATTAAATACTTACTTAATTTAGTATAATAAAACACAGAATATGATAGAAGTAAAGAAGAGATCTAAAGCAGTGGTTCTTAACCTGTGGGTCGCGACCCTTTGGGGTCCAACGACCCTTTTCCAGGGGTCATAGGGGGGTCGCCTAAGATTGGAAAACACATATTTCTGATGGTCTTAGGAACCGAGACACCCCTTCTCTGTCTCCAGGCAGGTCCACTCACATGCAAATACACGCACATATGACTATTAAAGGGTCGCAGCATTAGGGAGGTTGAGAACCACTGAATTCTAAAGGATTGTCGTGAAATTTTAAAAATGCACTGCCAGCTGTGGAGAATCTAGGAAGGTTTCTTGGATGAGCTGAAACCTGAGCTGGAGTTATTTTTCTTGAAATATTTGAATTAGTGATTACATAGTTAAAGCATATTTACTATGTATAAAATAGCACACTAGACACATAGGGTCATTACAGAAAGTATGAGTCTGACCTCAAGGAATTTACATAATTATACAAGAGATATAATCAGAGGTGTGCTGGAGCTCTTTTAATATCAGGTTCCTTAGCTGATTGTTAAATTTTTTTCTGAGAGCATTTACATCCTGGAAATCAGCTACAAGTCAGGAATTGATTCATTGTTTGGTTCATTTTCTAGATTTAACAAATTGATAGTGAAAATGTTAATAAAGTAGATTAAACTTTAAAAGTGTGTCTTGTGTACTTCTTTTCAGAGAACTGTTTGTTAAACATTTACCAGCACATTCATGGATATATACATATATGTGTCACATATAATACATATCACATATATATCTGTATGTATATAATATACATATATAGTACCTAGAAAAGTATTACGCATTGCAGTTAACATCAATAAGTATGAAATAAATGAATTAATTAATAATAATACCAGACAAATTATATTAAGTGCCAAATAAGCATTATGTACAATAAATGGGAGGAAAGAGAGCTCATCATTCATTAGGAATGCTTGGGGAAGGTTTCTTGGACTTAATCTGAACCTTCAAAAATGGCTAGGAATTAGAAAAGAGAGGATGAATATTTTAAGTAGAAGGAAGAGTAGCAAAAAAAGCTAGAAGACAGTAACATTCAATGAATATTGGGAAAACAATGGGATCGCTGTGGTTGCATATGTGACAAATAAATTTGGAAAGGTGGATTGGGGCTAGACTGCAGAGGACCTTGAATGAAAGACAAAGGACATTGGACTCCATTGTCCAGTCATGTGGGAGTTATAGGAGGCAGTAGAGTGATTATATGAAAGATCATGAAACACTAAGCCTGTTCAATACCAAAACAAAGTAAGACTCTGATGTGAATATTCACCTTTGGGCCAGTGCTGAACTAAAGGGAACTAATGAGAAATGGGATTAGCAATACAGATGGGATCCATGTTGTAGAGAGATCCGAATGTTAGACTGTGAAGTCAGAAGACTTGGGATTGAGTTCTAGGTCTGACATTTGTGAACTGAGTGACCACAAAAATCACCTCACCTCTGTTCACTTCAGTTTCCCCATCTGCAAAATTTAGGTATCACTTGTACTGCCTACTTATAGAATTATTATAAAGAAAATATTTTTAAAACTATAAAGGCTTATAGAAACATATACTATATTTACTATTTTTTCCAGTTCCAAGCATGGTAGCTAGCTAGCCACTAGCTTTCCACTTTTGTTTCCACCACCCAGAACCTTGGAACTTTCTTCTGTGACTATAACTTCAAGAATGTAGGAACATCAATCCCCTTCCCACACAAATCACTTACAAACATACCCACTAAACTCTATTCTATTCCCTCTTTTCTGCATTCTGCATTGGAGAGATCTCATTTGACAGTGTCATTAGTTCCCATGGACTTAATATCACTTAATTGTACATAACTCTCAAATCTACATATCCAGTCCTACTCTCTCTCTCTCCTAAGCACCAATCCCATACCACCAACTGACCATGGGATATTTTGAACTTGATGTCCTGTACACACTTCAGAAATATGTCCAAAGCAAAAATGATTGTCTCTTTTGGTAATTCTTTCCCTTTTCTTGATGTTCTTACTCCTTTGAGGGTATTAACATTTTCCTCATCAGGAAGTCATTCTCAACTCTTCTCATATGGGAGGCAATGCAGTATACTGGAAAGAGCACTAGATTTGGAGTCAAAGGGCCCAAGACTGAAACTCTACTCTGCTACTTACTACTGGTATGAACTTTCTGGGTTTCGTTTCTTTATTTGAAAATGAGACATTTGAACTAGAGATGTCTGAGATCCATTCCAATTTTAAAATCTAGGATCCTGTGATCTTCTTAATCATAATAAAAGTTATAGGCAATAGAAATAGGGACAATCTATCTATTGGTTCATAGATTAAACACAGAGCCCTGTTTGGCTTGCTTAGAAAACAGTTTTCACTTGATTATCCTCAGTTTGAATGCTTGTCCAGTTAACCTTCAACCAAACTATTTGGGTGTGAGGATAATTTTGGCTTAACTTGTCACACAATCTATACTCCAAGTTTTTCTTAACACATGGGAAGATTAGGTAACTGTTAAGTTACCTACTGTAATTTCAAGGCACAAATAAAGTCATTCTTTCCCCCAAACACCTCCTGCTCATTGATGACTGAAATTTCACATTTAAAACTCCATTGCTTTGATTAAAAGTGTCTTTCCTCATGCTAAAATGCAAATATTCTTTAAAGACTACCACCATTTAAGTCGTTAGCCATTTATACCTCTTTGTGAATGGATTTATTAGGTCCTTTCCCGAAAGAAGGGCTGGGGAAGAGGGGCTGAAAAGAGCAGGAGGGCATTGGGCATCTGAGTGGAAAAAGGTTAGAGAGAGCATGAGGCCACTGGGTGTCTGAATGAACAAAGGCTGGAGAGAGCATAAGACCACTGAGTATCAGAATAGACAAAGGTTGGAGAGAGAAGGAGGGCATGGGGTATCTGAGTGGACAAAGGGAAGGGGCAGCACCAGAGCAAAAAAGTAAAAGGAAGCAGACAAGGAAGGCTGTAGCTACTGGAAGACACACTTTGTTTCCTTTACAATTTGCTAAGGGTTCTCCCTGACTCTTTCTCTTGATCTCAGGACTCACTGTTTTAGAGCTACTTGAGTTTTCTCTACTTGATAGTCCCTGTCAATTTTAAAATTAAAATATTTTCATCTGCAACCAAAGCCATAAGACTTTCTCTCCAGACTAGATACCTGAACTTTTGGATCTAGGCCCTCTTAGTCTCTACTGGACGAAAACAGAGATTCAGCTTATGTTTATCTAAAAAAACCCAAACAAACAAACAAAAATCTCAGCACATTCCTATTCCAGCCCTTTCACATAAAAGGCAACAGACACAATGATTAGTGTTAGTCATAATCATTTGTGATAAAAAAAAGTCCTGTCAACTATAATATCTCACTAGACAATACTATTGTTGGATTTGAACCCAAGTTTTCAAACTGCAGTTCAGGGGCTGTGACTCCACCCATACCATGCCCTATACCTAACAAGCATAGAATTGATTTAGAACATTTTAAATAAGTACTAGACAAATAAATATGAATGAACTTTCATTGCCTTTCTAAAGCAAATAGGCCTAGCAATTCACATACACACAAATTAAATTGGATGAAGAACACACATAGCCTACAATAACATGCAGTTAGATGGGTAGCCTGTTGAATTAGAAGGAGGGGTAGATTTAGGGGGGAAAGAACAGGAACAAGAGACTGGGATAGATTGCATTAGAACAACTATACAGTACCTTCAATAACCTCAAGCTAATGCCTGCTGCAAAATCTCATCTTTTTTTAACACCAATTTTCTCATAATTATATTACATGGTGGTGAATCAGGAAGAGCATGATCTCTGAAGAATCAAATTGCAAGTGACTTATAACACAATGGAAATATGCATAGTGGGTGTAAATAACATGACATTACTAATGGTGATTCATATACAAAAACTGAAATAAAAAGTATTTTTAAGGGTATATAGGATTGGAAAAGGAAGTGGGTCAGTTATGCACTAAGACAGAGGGCTAACAGAGTGACAGCTCAGGGGATGGACTCACATTTGTAAAAATATTAAAAGAAAATGAGAGGTAGAAGTGCTGCTGCCTACAGTGATGGAGGAAGAACTGAAATTCATGTGGCTATAGACCCATCAAGACATCAATGTACCTTTAGACAAATACTTTCTTTTGTTCTCCAGGTCAAGATTCCAATTCCTACTTATGTCCAATTTCTTCTTTGAGTATGTTTTTTAATATGGAAAATGACTATGATTTAACTTGAAAGTTTGTAAGGATCAGGGAAGATAGCTTCTATTTTTATTTGGAATCTGTACCCATTACTTACAGAGAACATCTCCTTTTAGGCAAAATGTTTGTCTTATTTTCCTTCAGTCTTTCCACAGAATCATAGATCATCAGAACTGGAAGGGTCCTCAGAACATAGAACACAGGGAATCAAAATGAAAGAGAATGGAGACCATAAACATGAAATAATATCTGAAAGAGGGTATAAGAGTATAGGACATGGAATCTGTAATGGGAAAAATGTTTGGCACATTGAACACAGAATTTGAGAGCTAGGAGGCAGTCTAAAATATGGAATTCTAAATTCAATTCAATGCCTATTCATATACTATACATAAAATCCTGTGCTAGGCCTTAGATATATAAGGGAGTTATGATATGTGCCATGCTTTCAAGGAGTTTACAAAAAAGGTACACTATTCTGGACTTGATTCACACAATTAATTAATCAATAAGAATTCAGTAAGTACTACAATGTACTATACTAAGCACTGGAGATACAGATACATAAATAATATAATCCCTGATTTCAAGGCACTTATGCTAGAGGGATACAACATGTGCAGAATTAAATACATACAGGATATATATATAAGATAAGTACATGGTGGTTGAGTGAGAAAGTAGAATCTGGAAGGGTCATGAACAGCCTCTTGAAGGATGTATCCCTTGAGATAATCTTTGGAGGGAGCTACTGGTTCCAAGAACCAGAAGTGAGGAGAGAGAGAATTTCAAACTGGGAAAGATTCTACGCAAAGGGAGGGAGATAATCCTACACAGGAGAGAACTGAAAGCAGGATAGTTTGGCTCAATTATAAAATGCATGTAGGGTACAATATATTCAATCACTCAACACAGAAATACAGGGCTGGAATCATATTACAAAGCACTTTAAACACCAAACCAAAGAGGTTGTATTTTATTATAAGAGCAAAAAGGAGTCACTGGAGTTTCTTAGGGATGGAATGACATTATCAGGCCTGTAATTTAAGCATATCAATGGAGCAGTTATATGGAAGGTAGATCGGAGAAGAGAGAGACCAAATGCTTTGAAACTAATTAGAAGACCATTGTAATAATCCAGCCAGGAAGCAATGAGGGCAAAACTCTAGAGTATCTTACAAAGGGGTCATTCAGGATCTTGGGTCATGGGAAGAATTAAGCAGAAATAGCAAACATAGTTTCATCAAGAACAGTTTCTCTTCTTAAGAGTATTAAATCAATGGATCAGAAGAATATTATAGATAAATTTACCTAGTTTGAAAAGTAAAGCATTCTTAGAGGTAAGTTGGAGATGTTATTAACTAGGTAGCAGTACAGGTAAGTTAATTTGGAATTTGTTGGATGGTTGGATATAATCATCATGGATCAGTACCAATTTGGAAAAAGTTCTATATTGCAAAGTCCTAGGGATACATACTTGGCTTTGCATGGCTTAACATTTTTATCATCACTATTGATTCGAGAAAGGCAAAGCAAAACAACTTTGAAGTATCACATCTCTCCAGCCAGATTGGCTAAGATGACAAAACAGGAAAATGACAAATGCTGGAGAGGATATGGAAAAATTGGAACACTAATGCATTGCTGGTGGAGCTATGAACTGATATAACCATTCTGGAGAGCAATCTGGAACTATGCCTAAAGGGCTACAAATAATTGCATACCCTTTGACCCAGTAATACCACTTCTGGGGTTGTATCCCAAAGAGATCATAGAAGTGGGAGGAAGACCCATATGTACAAAAATATTTATTACAGCTCTCTTTGTGGTGGCAAAAAACTGGAAATTAAGGGGATGCCCGTCATTTGGGGAATGGCTAAACAAGTTATGGTATATGAATGTAATGGAATACTATTGTGCTATAAGAAATGGGGAGGAGACAGTTCTCATATTCACCTGGAGAGGCTTTTACAAACAATGCTAAGTGAGAAGAGCAGAACCAGGCAAAATTTGTACACAATCACAGACACATCATATGTGTGATGATCAGCTTTGAAAAACTGGTCTCTTCTCAGCAACGCGCAGTTTATAAGACAACTTTACAAGTCTCAGGATAGAAGGAGATATCTACATTCAAAGAAAGATCTAGAAACAACAGAGTTTAAATGGAGACTGAAGCAATCTACATGCTAATGTTCTTTTCCATGTTTAGTTTTCGTTCTTTTTTCTCATTGTTCACTCCATTGGTTACAACCTTTCTATACAACCAGACTAATGTCCAATGTGAAAGTATTTGCAGATCCTATACTTGGTTGTATGCCACCATGGGGGGGGGGGGGGGGGA
>CM053592.1:131505009-131521487 GCA_028646515.1 Pseudochirops corinnae
CAATCAGGATTGAAAAAGATCTGGCTAGCTTAGACTATTTTGCCTAATTTGACGTGATAAAATTCAATCAGGAAAACATAAAGTCTCTCAGCTCCTAGCATCATACTTCCAAAATAGTCAGCATTCTAATGCAGACTGAAGTGAGTAGTTTATACTAGAACCTCAATATTATAAAAATGAACAATGAAAGAAAAGAGTTCTGATAAATGCAATGATCAACTATGATTCCAGAGGAATGCCACCCACCTCATGACAAAGAGATGATAGACAAAAATATAAATATATATTTAAATACATATTAAAATATAAATATATATTTCCAAGCACAATAACAATAGAAAAGGGAATGCGTACTCTTTGGAGTCAGGGACTGTATTCTCAACACTTAGCACAGTATTAAATATAGAGCAAGCAATTAATACATTATTAAAATAATTGAAAATTAAGTTAAATAAAAAATTAAAAAGATAGTACTTAATAAAATGCTTATTGAATTGAACTGAGTGGGTAGCCAAATCAACTGTACAAGATGAGGGAAGACTAAACTAGATAGAAGTTAGACTAGATAGAAGTTCATCTGGAAAACATCTAGGCTTTTAATAGCGTTAGAGTCAAAAAAGGCAGTGCAATGTTAAACTTCATGAAGCAAAGGCACAAAGTTTAGGACTAGGGATGTAATGATCCCATTGTCTTTGCCCTAGTCAAATCACATCTAGAATATCATGGTCAGTTCTCTACAAGCAAAGGAATTTTCTGTTTAGTCAAGAGTTTGTAGAGAACCACCAAAGATTTTTGAGCAGAGCAAAAGCGTCACCAGATCTATGGATGAGGAAGATTTGTATTCATAAAGTATGAACTGAAGATGAGAGAAAGCAGACATGTGACCAATTAGGAAGCTATTAACAGTAGTTCAGGTAGATGGCAATGAGATCCTACACTTTGGTGGCAGAAGTGGGAATAAGGGAAGGGAAAGATGTGAAAGATATTGAAGAGGTGTAATTAAAAGCCTTGGTAACTGATTGGATATTAGAGATGATGGAGAAGAAAGAGTCAAAATAGCCCAAGGTTTCTAATATGGGAGACATATACCGTATATTACTTTTACAAGGTTATACAGTATTGTACAAATTGGAGATATTATTGTTATTATGACTACCATAAGCCATAATAAAATGTACTGACTTTCAGGCAGCCAATAAAGCTTAAATTGAAAATGCCAAAGGCATAATAAGATGATATTCTAAAATGTAAAGCCAACATAGGCATTTCAAGGTCTATGTATCCAGCTGATTTTTTTTTTTGCTCCAGTACCTTGGACAGAGTTTCACTGGAGGGTATGCACTTTAATTACTCTAAGTATGTATTTTTAACCATCTGGGAGGGGAGAAACATCCTTTCTTAAATTAGAAAGAGAGTCTTCAAAGGAGAAGACAAAGCTAATTTATCACAAAACAAATTGTAACCCTTCACAAAAGAAAAAACTTCCTGATAAAGGCATTCAGCTTTAAAACAATTTACAAGACCAAGAGTAAAAAACAGCCTTTAAACTCTAATGGCTCCCTTAGTGGCCAGAGAGAATTGTTCCAGTTACCTATCTTACCAAATTTGTAATTTCTAAAACACTATAAAAATACTTTTCCTACAATACTGTTGTAAAGTCAGCTGTGTAGATATTTTTTATCAACTTTACAAATGAAAATATTAACGTACAAGAAGGTCAAATGATTTTTTCAAGGTTTCAGAGCTGATTAATAGCAAAGACAGGAATTGAACTTGAGTCATCTAACTACCTGTCGATTGGACTTTTCATTGCACAAAAAAAAAAAAGGACCAGGGGTGGAAGTTGTAGAGAAATAAATTTAGATTGATCAAAGGGAAACATCTTAACAAATGCTTACCAAAAAAGTAGAATGATCTCCCTCCAAAGACCTTTACCAGAAGTCTTCAAGCAGGGATTTGATGCTCAATTTTCAGGAATGTTACAAAGGGAACTGCTTTCCACAGAAAGAACTAGAAATCTCTGAGAATCTTCCCAATTCTGAGAGTCTATAATTTCTTATGAAATGCTGGCCCAATCCAGTTTTTTTTCCTTATATTGCTATTTCATTTTCTGAATAATTTTTATTTCCACAGTATTTAGTAATTTGGGAGTTATCAAATATTCATCTATTAAATATTTTTTTCTTTTAAGTATGTAGTCAAGTCTGTTCCATCAGTCTATATTTCTTTTGAATTATCCAGTACCAACCATTTCATTTTGACATTTACCTCCAGTATAATTTGACTCGGCAGTGGCAATTTCCATTCATTTGAATTTAGTGAATTTTTTCTGAGTCTCTATTTATATGATTGCCAGTGTACTAGGTTTTGTAAAGGAAGCAAAATAAAGGACTATGATACTCTTGGGCCTTAAGGAGTCCAAATCTATTTAGAGAGGATAAGATTCATAAATATGAAATAATTACCATGATTCTATCTTAGATTTTCTCATGCACCAAGAAAGATCATAGGATCATAGATTAAGAGCCAGAATAGATCTTAAAGGCTTTATTAAGTTCAAGCACTTCATTTTACATATTTTTAAACTAAGGCAAGAAATATTAAGCAATTTACTGAGGGATATGTAGCTATTAATTGACTGAAGCAGAATTTGAATCCATGTTTTTCTGACTAGAAGTTTAGTGCCTTGTCCACGGAAATTGATTTGTGACAGAAGTCTAGTTATGACTGAGGGTAGAGGCCAAGTTATATAAAACCTGTTTACTCTAAGTTGAGATAAACATCCTGAAGGCAGAAGTGGAAAGTTGACAAAAATATTCATTTTCTTAGAGCTACAAATATGGCTTGTCACTTGTAATACATAAATTTGAAAAGTTAAAATACTGTGATGACTTCCTACCTGGTCACCTTGAGTCCAGTTAAGATAATGTTATATAGCAAAAAGAGTAGTGGTTTGAGGTCAGAGGATTGGGGTTTGAGTTCCAGCATTGCTACTAACTTCTGATCTAGGACTAATTTTATCCCTCTGTGGTCCCTAGTTCTCATATCTGAAATGAGGAGTTCTACACTAGAATATCTCCAGAGTGCCTTCCATTTCTCATATATATGTGTGTGTGTGTGTGTGTGTGTGTGTGTGTGTGTGTGTGTGTGTGTGTGTGTATAATATATGTATATATGTATATATATATGTGTGTGTGTATATAATATATGTATATATGTATATATATGTGTGTATGTATGTGTGCATGCATGTGCTGTGTGCATATGTATGCATACATTACACATATAATATTATTATATAATATATGTAATTTAATATAATATAATATGATCCTGTCTATTCTTGCTCCAATCTGACCTCAAAGTATCATCCATTTCATTACTTCATCCCCCGTCCAAAAAACATCCAAGGGCTCCCCACAATCCTCAGGTTAGATCTCAAATATTTCAGCCTAACATTCAGAGTCACACTATGACCGCATCCTACCTAACCAGCTTTCTGATGTACTCTTTCCTAGGACACGCTGTCTGTTCTAGCTAGACTTTTATTTTTCAACCCTGCTCACTCCTACTTTTTTTTTTTGCTCTTTCCTACATTTTTAATACTTTGCTCACCATCTCTCTGCATATCCAAATCCTCTATATTTGAAATGGTCCTGCTCAAATCATAAAACTCCTGTCTGGAGCCTTGCTGAATCTCTCAAGTCCACATTAGTCTTCTTTATCTGAAGGATTTATTGTTTTATCCATATTATATGAAGGCATTATTTACTTCGGTATTGAATCATATACTGGCATACCAATTCAATTTTTAAAAATCCATCATGTGCAGAACATCATGATAGAGAGAGAAATTTAAAAAAAAAAAGTTTAGGTAGATCCCTCAGTCCCATAAAACATACTCTGGTGGAAGTATATGCACAGATAACTGACACATAATAATATCTAAGTGTATCTGAGAAATAGAACATAAGAAGATGGAAAGTTCATTGGCAACTGTGAGGATCAGAGAAGATGCCTGAAGAATGTGTCACTAAGGTTATCTATTTCCTGAAAGTGCACTCAATTGGACCACTTGGGTTATAACCTCCACAAGAGCAGGGTTGATGTCTTATGGCACATGGCCCAGGCTCTGGTACATAGTGGGCAGGCAACAAACACTTACTGAAAATAATTAAAATTTTCATGATCCAACCTCACCAAATTACTAAAGAATGATAAAATTTCCACTGTATGTATATATGCATTAATCTATTTTCCAAAAAGCCCTTGGAAACTAGACTGTTTAATGATGAACATGAATTATTCTACATGAAATTAAGGTTTGTTTTGTTTTTTATTCCACTAGACTTGCCAACCTTTTATTTCCTGGAACAAATGCAATTTCAAAGGATTAGTCTTTGAGCATATGAGAACTGAAAAATTATAATAGTAATCATTATTTATATAGGCTATTTCAAAAGTCTAGAACTAGGAAGGTATTAAACCAGGGAAGTTATTAAGCCTTAATATTAGAGAGACAGGTAGGTGGCTCAGTGGATAGAACACTGGGCCTAGAGTCAGAAAGACCTGAGTTCAAATATGACCTCAGACACTTACTAGCTATGTGATCCTGGACAAGTAACTTAACATCTGTTTGTCTTATTAATCCACTGGAGAAGGAAACGGCAAACCACTCCGGTATCTTTGACAAGAAAACTTCATGGATCATACTGGTGTGCTATGGTCTACAAGGTCACAAAGAGTCAGACTTGACTCAATGACGGAATGACAGTAACTAGGGAAAAGTTTAATATTAGAGAAGATATTAAATCTTAAAGCTGCTGGGACACAATATATAGAGCTTGGAGCATATAAACAGCTTTCCTATCCTAGTTCTATGAGATAAATGACAGCATTATGATTTCCATTTAACAGATGAGGAAACTGATGCTCAGGAAAGTCAAGTGAATAGTTTATTATCAATAAATCAGTATTTATTAAGTGCCTAGTAGGTGTCAAACACTGTAATGGCCTCTAAGTATATAAATGCAGACAGAGAGAGAGAAAGAGAGAGAGAGAGAGAAAGAGAGACAGAGAGAGAGACAGAGAGAGAAAATAAACAGAGGGTATATAGGGAGAGGGTGCAATAGAAATTTTGGGGGTCAGGAAAAGTTTCCTGTAGGATGGACCTAGTTCTTGAACTGCATCTTAAAATTTAAGACAAAGGGGTTTCTCTAAGGTAGCACTGAAGCTGGAGTGCATTTCAGCTGTTGGAGAAAGCCAACCTAAAGGTACAAATATTGAAAATTGAATGCTGTATGTACAAAACAGAAAAGAAGTTGGTTTGGCTGGAGCTGATAGCTCAGGAATGATAATTCAGTACATAATGAAGCTGGGAAGTCAGATTGGGGCAAAGTTTCAAAGTTATTTGACTTTGTATCATTCCTACACCAGAAAGTGCTTTATCTCTCTACCCCTTTTGGATTGTAAGCTATTTGAAGGCTAATTTTACCCCATGCCTAATACTGTGCATTGACTATAATAAAGTACATAAAATTTTCTGTTGAAATATGTTGACATCAGAAGATCTTTCCTCTACACGCGTCTCTACCATCAATTTACTATGTATGTGACCATGACGAAGGTCACCTGTCCAAGCCTCTGTTTCTTCCGCTATAAAATGAAAGGGCTTGAAGAAAATATTTAATGATCCTTATAGCTCTAAAATTATATGTGTGTACATGTATGTGCGTAGATAGATGATTAGAACTTGTGATTTCATTAGCATGATTTCATTCCCCACGTGGAAATTCCACTGATGCAGAACTGCAGCTCACCTGTAACTTCAAGTCTTGGGGAGCTTCCTGAAGCACAGTTTAAGTAACTTGCTTACTTAATTAGCTATGGTCACAGAGCTGATATATGGGAGCCAGAGCTTTTTTTTGCCTTCCTGCCTAAGACCAGCAGCCTATCTGCTAGGCTACATTCCCCCCTAATATGACTCCAAAGAGGTTAAATTTAGTAGGTGTTAAACAATTTCACATCCCAAGTGTAAGAAACAACCATCTCACCAAGAACTCCGCCAAGGATGTTGAGCTAGGAAAGGTTCTTACTTGGCATTCTCGTAAGAGCAGGTGTCTTAACCTGTAAGTCCAGCCTTTGAGACCAATCTACAGCGTTGTATTCCCTGTCCCTGATTGGCATTTCCCTCCCCTGTTTCCCCATTGGCTGAGTGCCCAGGGTTTACAGCCTATCCGGAATGCCTACACTCCCCACGTGATTCTCTACCCGCCCCTCCCCCTACACCTCCTATTACCATGCCCCTTTCCCTTCATTTTATGATTTCCTCCCTCCGCCGACTCCATGAGCACCTGCATCTTTGTTAGCAACTTGGTTTTTATGTAGAAGCAACAACCTCCCTTTTCCCACACAAGAGCACTCCGATGACCATTTTCTTAACAAGTGGCGAGGGACAGCAACTCATATTTACAATGTGCTTTCAGTTTTCCAAAGCATTTTCCCATCCTTCGGCTTTTTCTTTAAACCAAAGGGACACATATGTAGTTCCCATAGGCTTTTGCACTCAGGTGGTCACTACTGGCTCTGGTGAGAAGAGAACTGCGTGTTGATAGGCGCAGTTTTTCCTTCCCCTAAATCCCAGCCTTCGGTTTGGTAAATTGGTCACTGTTTTGACAAGGAAAGGGAGGGAGGGGAATGGACAGGAATGACCATTTACATAGCACCTATTGTGTCAGGCACAGTGCTAAGCGCTTTACAAATATTATCAAATTTGATCCTCACAATAACCCCGAAGATGCTGCTGTTATACCCATTTTCTGAGGTGACCAGAAGTTAAGTGACTTCCTCAGGGTTCTACAGCTAATTTTAGGTTAGATTTGAACTCAGGTCTTCCTAATTCCATGGCCAAGGCTTTACCCACTCCACCAACTAGATACCTTTAGGGAATAAAAATTTTTAAATAGTTCAAGAAGGTCTGTCTGTTGGTTCACTTTTCTAAGACCATAGAGACGTGCAGTTCATTCAACAAGAATATCTTTCTGAACGCCAGTAACTGGCGTGGAGGCTATCAACGTGGAGGCTATCCAAGTCAGAGGAGTCATCTGGTCAAGGTGCCCCTCAGAAGCCTCTAAACAAAGATCCATACATCTAAGCTTATCAAGTTGATTAGGGTCTATCCTGACCAACCATTTTATGTTTAAAACAAACATAAAATATAAACCTTGTGAAGTGTATTATAATCCTAATTGTGCAGATGAGGTCACTCATACTAAGAGAAATTTTAACTTTTCCATAGTCAGATAGTTCAGAGTGGGGACTATGTATCTTAGATCTTCTGTCATCATCTGATGTTCTTTCTGCTATACAATGATTACTATTGTAATAAAATCATTAACAATCATATAATAGTAATATTCATTTCATTTTTGCCTCCTGCTTTGGATATAATTCCTCCTTGTTACTTACTATCTAATTATCTACAATACTGTCTAATTATCTACAATCATTTCTATAAAAATCTGTTAAGCACCTACTATGTGCCAAGCATACAATACTGTACCAGGTATTGTGGGAGAAAGAAAATGGGACTGACTGTAAAAGCTAGTAAAGGAGTTTATAGTCTAATTATTTGCTATAGTAGAACACACTTTTCACTGTGTGGCCTTGCTAGGCCACTGAGACAAGAATCAGGACTGCCCTCCAATTTATAAATAGAAATCAATGACTAGGGCAAAAGTCAAGGAGAAATGTATTGAAGAACAACCTAGAGTTTCTATCTATCTGAAGTCTACATCTATATTAAGGCAGGCCACATTGAGGTGGCTGACCTATTCACTTCTGACAGCTCTCTGATCAATAGCCAATTGAGGACCTGGCAATCCTTCTCCATCATCATTATAGATCAATGGCTTAGCTGGGTTGAAGGCCATTTCCTTTAAGGTATGTAAGTGTTGATCATAATTAGACTTCTTCAAACCATTAGCAATTATGATTTCAAAACATACATTTCTCAGTTTCCATACTGCAAAGGAGAAAAGAGCCTAATATTAGAATCCTTACAAAAATGAAATGAATTACACAAAAAATTATAAACTGGATGTGTACAATAAGCATTTGTTGAAGTATAAAGTCAGATTCCACTACTTAATGTTCCCTATGTGACCTTGGGCAAGTCACTTTCATTTCTCTGGGCCTGTTTCCTCATCTGTAAAATGAAGGAGTTGAACTTGAGGATCTTTCATGTCCCACCCATCTCCACAGCATGGTTTCCTTTCTGTTCACAAACTTCCACCAGGATTATTGACCCTTGGCATACTCAAACTCCTTGAGGTCAAGCATTGCTTTAATTTTTGCCATGACATTCCCAGAGCTTCCCACGGTGTCTGGCACTTGGTGCTATTAAAATGGTGATTAAGTTGAACTGCGCTAAGGATCCTGGCTTCCCTGCCCTTCCTTTGGCAAAATGAACTGCATTTCAGGAATGGAGGATAATCTGAGTGGATGCAGGAAGGCCTAAGGCATCCTCTTTCTGGGCCTCAGTTTTTTCATCTGTCAAGTGAGAAGGTGAGACTAAAGGATATACGAGATGCATTCCAGCTCTAGAATACTTTATGATCGCAGGAAAGAATAAACCTGCATTTCACAATCTATTTCCCTTCCTCACTAAGCTTTCCTTGTTTCACTGGAGCTGAAAAGCTGCTGGTACTTGAATTATCCATGATGTCCTTGACTGTTTGTCATGCAGTAGGGTCTGCAGAGGATGAAGTTAACACATTGAAATGCAATGAGGTCATGTAGGGGATACTTCAAACTCTTTGGTGCTTTAGGAGTGGGAACACTATGTGCCTCTCCATTTTTAGAAGTCTTTCCAAGGTCCCTTCAGGGAATGGGAGGCAAGGACATGGTCCTCACTATGGTAAGCAAAAGCCCAGTCATTTTGTTCCAGCTGCCAGAAATTCAACTGAGTGATGAGGAAGCAGAGAGACAATCAAGGTCAATTAATGGAATACTGCTTCCAGATGGAACAATGACCAGATGTCTCTGGGGACAGAGGTCTAAATATATTATTTCTCTTCACCTCAACATCAAATGGAAATCAAAGCTTTTAGTCCTTGGACTTTGTGAGCTTTTCTAAATTCCCTTCTCATTCTCAATATTTATGAGAATTGGGACAGATAAAGAGTGTCACTGACACTAGAGTTATTTAACAACTAAGATTGAGAAAATTTCTAATTTTTAACTCAATTTATGAATATCATACCCATTGTAAAACAGAAGGAAAAGGAAAGTACCAATATCTCCCTAATAAAGTTTAAAATTGGCTTTTTCACAACATGTGTATGAGTTATGTAATGAAATAACTATCTGCATTTTACCGAGGAAGACCTTTGGTTATATGGCTCAAAAGTGTTGGTGAGCATATTCAAACTGAGATCATAGAATTTACATAAGAAAGAGCACTAAACTGAGGATGAGAATGCTTGGCCAGAAGTCCACTTCTGTTAATAAACAGCTGCATAACTTCATAAAGTCTGTTTGGAAAGGACTTGAAAGATAATCCCATCTGCCTCAAAAGAACTGCACTGAAAAAAATCAATTACAGGGAATTGATGTAGTTTAGCCGTGACTGCTATTTAGTGTCATTTCACAACATGACCATGTTCAGAAGGGTCTTAACTTAAAGGACTTAAAGTCAATTTAATTAGATTCAACCACCATTTATGGCGTACTATTTGCCAGACACTATGTCCAGCACTGCAGATCTAAGATAAACATGAGATGGCCCCTGCCCTAATGGAACTTACATTCTACAAGTCCTAGGGCAATGTGATGTTGTCCATAAGGGAATAATTATGAGAGATACAAAGTGATATTAGAAGGAATAGGCCTAACAATTAAGAGAGTAAAAAAAAAGATCTCTGAGCTGAGTCTTGAGAAGAATGAGAATTTCTAAGGTAGGGAGATGAGAAAAAAGAGTAATCCAGACCTGTGCTACCAATAAGAAAGGAAGACTAGGTTCATATCCTCCTTCTAACACTTATTAACTGTATAACCATGGGCATGTCCTCCAAATTCTCTAAACCTAAATAATAAATAAAACCTATCATACCTACTGCACAGAGATGTTAAACAAGTAGGATAGAGCATTTTGCTAAACACATAAATCTTTAAATATACAAATGTCAGTTTATAGTTTTAAATCTACAAATGTCACTTACTGGCAGAAGAGGTATGTCACGCCCCTTTCATGATCATTATTGCTATTGGCAAAAATTGCATGATAAGTAACTAAAGGAGTAGGTCTTCTTCAAAAAGCACCTTATATTCTCAAATGTGGTTATTTTTTTCTTTTCAGAAAAGCACCAGAATATCTTCTCAAGGTATTTATTCTTGTCCTCACCTATCACAAATCACCATTGTAACTGGTTTATCACTGTCAGATTAAGAACCTACTATTCCATTTTACTTATCCCCAGATCCAGATGGCTTCAGGAAAGTTCCAAGCAAATGAACTCTGAGTCAGATTCTTATCAGTGAGTATTTTATTGCTCTTGCATGGGAGTGAGCACCCTGTCCACAGTCTCCAAAGTATTCTCCTCTCTAGCTGCTAAACATTTTTCCCCTCTCCTTCACCTTGGCCTCCATCAACTGGCTCTTCATCAGCAGTTTGTTGATGATTTTTTCAGAACTTAATGAGTATGGTCCATGACCTATCCTTCATCAGCAATTTAATTTAGAATGGGGAATTCATTACTCCATTCAATTAGCTTCCTGAAATAAGGGAACCAACAGGGGAAAGTTAGGATGTTATTGGTGATGCCTCAAAGGAGGGGTGATAGCATTTGTCCACAAACTTGATGACTTGTAAAAGGCATGTGCCAAGGGGACACACTCTCACTTACTCCTCCACCTACATGACCTTACACACATGTGAAAAAGAAAGTTAAAAGGGGACACAGACAAGTAGGGAAATTTTGTTACTATCATGTTAAATTTTTATACACTTTTTAAAAATGTATGCTAGAAAGTAACATTTAAAGACAGTCTTTGTTCTTTGTATATTAAAAAGTTCATCTTCTATGACATTTATCAAGTTCATAATAAAAAGAAGACTTAAAAAGAAAATTTTAAGACGTCATAGGAATATGTGATTTTTACTTAGAAGGTTCATTACAAATTATTTGGTCCAATAGCCTAATTTAACTGGTGAGGAAGCTGAGCCTCAAGCAGATGAAAAGACCAGTCCTGAGTGTGAGATATAAAAAGTTCAAGATGCTGGGTAATTAATTATGCCGACAATAATTAATAAAAGGGGTCAGTTTTACTCTCTAATGCCAAAGACCCCTCATGGAATCCACTCAATGCTTATATGCTTTTGGAAGAGTGGGTGTTCCTGAAGGTGGCAATCAACTCTGACTGGTTAACAATTAATGAAAAGAATTACTATTATAATGAGAGGTGGACCTATTCTAATGAGAGGCTGAGGGATGTGACTAATCACTCAGTCTTCTATACCCATATCACTCCATCTAGGGTGACCTAGACAAAAGGATCTACCCCTTGTCCAAAACTGCTGGAGTAAAACACAATGGGCTGGAATTCACCTTTGATTAAATTTTTTGTAAGGTTCTCTAGTTGGGTGAGGTATCCCATCCAGGGTGGAAAGGCATGTATCCAGAGGATTTGGGTAATCTCATTAATCAACAATGCCCTTCAGAGACTGAACAACCTACAGGATTTCGGGGAAAAAATCTGTTCCTAATTTAATAATTGATTATTAATATAAGAGAGGAATATCATTTCTTTCAAGGGTCACACAGATGGTGTCAGAGTTGGATCTCTAATTCAGGGCTCCTGGCTCCAATTCCAGTGCTTTTTTCTACAAATAGGTGCTTCCTATAAGTTGTATCAGTTTGTTTGTTCTACCCAATATCTGCAGAAATTGTTACAGGAAATAAATTGCACAGTATACAAGGTGAAGGGTAAGAACTGGGAGCAAGGGTGGGAGGTCAGACAAGATAGAGACATCTCATGGTCATTTTTATGGAGTCTTTTGCTCTATTCCCAAGAATGAAAATAGGCCCTATTGATGTAATAAAGCAAACAAATGAAGCTTGTATAACATATTTTCTGGGAATCAATCAACCAAGAAATATTCTTTGAACGTTGAATACATCCAGAATTTCATTGGTATTTAAGAGGGATAGAAAAGAAATACAAGTTTCTTATTCTCCAGAAGCTTATAATCCTCTTGGGAAGATGAGACTAATAACCACGACAATCATAAAACCTAACTCTCTTGCTAACCTTTAAGAGGCAGAATGACCTGGTTGAGGGAGGTGATAATACCATTGCCCACATGCTTCTTATACTACATCTGGAGTACTGTGTTAAAATTTGAGCATTCTAGTTCATAACCACCTAATATGCTGTAGAGCTTGCAAGGAAGAACAAGAAAAATTGTCAAAGGTTTCAGTATCATATTATACAAGGAGAAATTGAAGAACTAGGGATATTTAAAGCCTGAAGGAAAGGACTATTAGACTTATTTTGCATGTGGTCAAAACTAAATGTAATGGATGGAAGATTCAGATAAGAATATTTTGATCTAACATAAAAAAAAGAAAGAAAAACTTCCTCAAATTAGAGCTATCCAGAAGTGAAGTAGATACCTGGGAAGCAGCAAGTTCCCCTCACTGATGGTCTTCAAACTGAGGCTGTCCTTGTCAAGGATGTTATAAAGGGGATCACAATAGTGTGGGACAAGATGATCTTTTAGGTTCCCTCAACTCTAGGATTCTACAAATTGACATAAAAAGTAAAGAGACTAAGTTCCTTGGTCAAAGTCCAACACTTAGGGGAGGACCTAAAACTCCTCACTCTTATTGTTTCAGCTGGAAATAATAATGATTTATATTTATATTATACTTTACAGATAACAAGCTGTTTTTTCCCTTACAATAATCCTGTGATTTAGGTTTTACTATCCCCATTTCATAAATGAGGAAACTGAAGTTCATAGAACTGAGTTAAATAATTTACCTATGTTCAAATGATTAATATGCCCCCAAATTACAACTCACACTTACATGTTCTAGATTCTATTCTCTCTCTATTGCTCCATGTACCTCTCTAATCTACATAGATAAGATGGTACCATCTTTTTTCAAAACCTAAAAATTCTTAAAATCTGTTACTATTTACTATCTCTGTGACCTTGATTGGGTCACTAGATCTGGGTCTCAGTTTCCTCACTGGATTAGACTGGGCTTTTTAAAACCAGAGTTTAATTTTAAATTAAAAAATTTTTTAAAGTGATCATTTATATGCAATATTTTTCCTTTGTAAACTTATGTATTTTATTGCACACAATTAAAAAACCTATTCTGAGAAGTACCTTCCTATACTGTCAAAGGGATCCAGGGCATAAAAAATGGTTAAATAGCCTTGACTAGCTGATTTCTAAGGTCTCTTCTAGTTCTAAATACTATGCCTATATCTATGAGTAGTGAAGAATAATTATTTTTTATGTGACTTTTGTCCAAGCTCACATATACTTTCTTTCAGATAAGTAGATTACAGAAAGCTATTTTCTGTCCTAGAAATATAGATGATAGTAACTTTACCTTCTAGTGAGAAGGAATGCCTATGTAAGTCATTTCAACTAATAATGGAACTATTATCTCATATCACCATTATGTTATGTTTCTCCAACCAGAACCAATTATGAAGGGTTTGGCAACAAGATAACAACATTGTTCCAATATAGCTTAGGAAGCAAGTGCTATCTGTGGGATTTTCCCCCCTTTCTTCTTTCTATCAATGTTAAAAGAATTCTAATCTAGTTTGAACATGGAATTAGCATATCCAGACACAACTGCTATAGGAAGCCAAACTGGCAAAAACAGTGCCCCAGATACAGAGCCTACAGTAGGAAAGGAAACTCTTAAAACAATAACAAGCGATTATTTTTTTCATGATGCAAGGAATAACACGATTGGGATGATAAATGACTTTATCACAGCCTATAAGAATTGGACTCTTATTCTCTTCAGTACTCCGGGTCTCTATGGCCAATCTTTTATAGAGACTAAACCTAAACCAGACCTGAAATGACATCAGCATTTAGCACCAAGCTTGCTTAAGACTTTTCCCCACAATTCTAAATTTAACATCATTTTGGGATTCTTAAAACTGCTGTTGTACACACATCCAGGGCAGGGAAATTCCATTCCATTCCCTTTCATGAATATTTATCAAGTACTTCTTATGAGCGGGATACTATGGCAAAAAAAAGAAAAAAGTTTTTCTACTTTGAAAAAGGCAAGAAATCAACTTTGTGTATGTATGCATGTGAGGATGCAATGATTCAACTCTTTTTGGTCCTATAAATGTTAGTTTATCTTCATATCTTGCTAATCCAAACTGCCAAATTAACATGTCTAAAGTACATCTTTAAATAGATTTCATATACGCTCAAGAAAACATTACTTCTCATTGCCTCTAGAACAAGGATTCTTAACTTGGGATGCGTGGATCCTCATCTATGAATAGATTTCAGGGAGTATATGAACTTAGATGAGAAGAAAATACATCTTTAGTATCACTAACCTTTCATTTTCTTCATAATCCTGTGAATTATATTTATATGTTAAAAATCATCCTGAAAAAATTTCATAGACATCACCAGACTGCCAAAGAGGTCCATGACACAAAGAAGGCTAAGGCTGCCTGCTCTAGGATCAAGTACAAACTTGAGATGATAAAAGGGATTTGAAGATAGATCTAGCACACCTTTATAGGCTGACTGCATAGTACTCCCTTTCGTAAGTTCTACGCTTAGCCAAATAGGAGTACCATGTATGATATTTAATCTGCCATTTTTATGCTTTTTCATAGGCTACTCCTGCTAGACCTGAAATGAATTGCCTCCTCACCTCTGCCTAATAGCATCCCTACCTTTCCTGAAGACTCAGCTCAAGACTCTCCTCCTACACCAGACCTATTCTAATGGTTCTTCTGCTCCATTAAAATTGCTAATACCCTAAAATGGAAATTACTTTGTGCATATTTTGTATCTACTTGTCTGTATGTGTTCTTTTTCCCTAATCATAAGCTCCCTGAGGGCAAGGATTGTTTCATTCTTGTACTCATAACCTGAGGCTGTACCAGATAATAGGCAAAAACAAAAACATTTTGGTGAATGGATTAATGAGTTTCCACTATACCCTTCTCTGCCTGCACACACACACACACACACACACACACACACACACACACACACACCCTTTGAATTTCATGATGGTCATGGAGACTGGAGGAGGGATAAGAGACAGGAAAAAACAAAAACAAAAAAGGGGGTGGGAAGAAGAGGAAGAGAAAGAAGAGAAGGAGGAAGAGTAAAAGATTTTTGGAATTTCTATCCCATGTTTTTGTCTTTATTATATATCTTGGTCTCAACTATAATTTTTAGCAACTCCTTTAAATTCATATAAGATGAAGCAAGAGAAATTGCATAAAAGACAAAGCTAGTCAACTTATAAAATGCTGCAAGAAATCAGAAACATTAATAAACTATTGACAGAACTTGGTGTTCATCCAAGCAGTCAGTAAGACAATATTGAGTTATGTAAGAAAAAGTTTCTAAATTGCCCATATACTTTGACTCAACAGGTCCAAATCCCATCCCAAATATTAATTGTGTTACTTGGGCAAGTCAATTAGCCTTCCTGGTCTTCAATTTTCTCATCTGTAAAAGGAAGGAATTTGATGTCCTACAAAGTCCCTTTCACTTCCAAATCCATGATCCCATTCTATTAAAAAAGATGGATTTTTAAAAGGATCACTAATTCTCATTCATTTTTTTTAGAAAGTTGGGATCTGGTGGAGTTTTTTAAATGCAAACTTAGGGAGGACCGAGGGAACTGGGTAGGAGGGAATGCAGGGCGCATAGCAGGGTCATTGGTTTTTCCTGGGGCTAGCAACCCGCGACCTGGATTCTTGAAGCTACATGCCCAGACTTTCAGAAGTTGGGATGGAGGAATGAAATCTAGGGGCTCTCATCCCCCTCCCTGACACACAAAAAAATCAAGAGGTAAAAGCCCCACCTAGAGTACATTCTTGCATTAGTGGAAACAGCCCCAGGCTTGGAAATCACTGAGGAAGGGGGAAGGGAGATTGTACTGTAGGAAGCCTAAATCCAGGTGGGTGGAGCCAGCAAACGCTAACAACAAAAGCCCAGGTGTGCTTTAGAACCACTTGGCCAATCAGCAAACCACAGCCCCACCCTTCTACTACAGTGAGCCTGCCTGAGAAGCAGCCCAGAGAAAGAGGTGGAAACCTGTTTCAGACTACCCCTGGCCTCAGGTAACTCAGGAGAAACACTGAGATTCCTGGCCCTGGCCTCAGTCCACATACTCAGAGGCCACAGCTCACTAAGTCAACAACCAAACTCCTACCTCCAAGTCTGAGAAACT
>CM053592.1:131521987-131553159 GCA_028646515.1 Pseudochirops corinnae
ACCTAGAAATAATCCTTCAAAAAATTCTCAAGGAAAATTTCCCTGATATTTTAGAACCAGAGGGCAAAGTAGAAATTGAAAGAATTCACCAATCACCTCTTGAAAAAAGATCCCAAAAAGAAAACTCCTAGGAATATTATAGCCAGGTTCCTGAGTTCCCAGATCAAGGAGAAAATATTACAAGCAGCCAAGAAGAAGCAATTTGAATATCGTGGAAACACAATCAGGATAACACAAGTTCTAGCAGCTTCTACATTAAGGGATCAAAGGGCTTGGAATATGATATTCCAGAGATCAAAGGAGCTAGGATTAAAACCAAGAATCACCCACCTAGCAAAACTGAGCATAATGTTTCAGGGGAAAATATGATCATTCAATGAGGTGGAGGACTTTCAAGCATTCTTGATGAAAAAACCAAAACTGAATAGAAAATCTGACATTCAAATACAAGAAGCATGAGGAGGTAAACACGGAAAAGAATTCATAAGGAATTTATCAAAGCAGAACTATTTACATGTCTACATGGAAAAATTATAATTGTAACTTATGAAACTTTTCTCAGTATGGAGATAGTTAAAGGGAATATAAATGCATATATATACATATATATGTATACATACATATATGTCTATATAGGAGGGTATATATGCATATGAATAATATGTGAGTGTGTGTATATATGTGCATAGGCATACATAGACAGAGGGCACAGGATCAACTGAATAGGAAGGGATGATATTTAAAAGGTGAAATTGAGAGGTGAGAGAGGAATATAATGAGAAGAGATGGTGAGAGACAGAATGGGATAAATCATCTCATATAGAAGAGGCAAGGGATAATTGTTACAATGGAGGGGAAGAACAGGAAGGCAAAAGGGAATGGGTCAACCTTACTCTCATTGAATTTAACTTAGGGAAGGAAAGACATATACTCTAAACTGGGTATCTTGCCCTACAGGAAAATATGGGGGAAGGGGATGAGAGGGGGGATGATGGAAGGTAGTTAGAAGCAAACATAGGACAGATGACCATTTGCCAGTAATGTCAGAGGCAGTTAGTGGCATGGCAGATAGAGCATTGGTCCTAGAGTCAGGCAGACCTGGGTTCGAATCCACCCTCAGACATTTACCACTTGCATGACCCTGGGTATGTCACTTAATTTCTGCTTGCTTCAGTTTCCTCAACCATAAAATGGAAATCCTTTTCTACCACTCTCTACATATGTTGTCTAAGTATGAGGTGTTCACAGAAAACCAGCACTTCTGGTGTGAGGGCTTGCTGAGTCCTTTTCAGGGCTGTTTATCCATCTTTGGGGGCCACCTGTCACCTGTGTCTTACCTGTGTCTTCAAGAAGCTACTGAAACCATCTAGGTAGGCAGGCTACATCAAGCTGAGGGTAACAGACAGGCCTCAAACCCATTGGTGACTTAGAAGGATGTCTACCCCAAGCATGGGAAGGCTTTCCCCAGTAGAATAGGTAGGTTGGCCCCAAAAGCCAGAGCTCTCATAGGGTTAATGTGAGGGTCAAATGAAACAATATTTAAAAATATTCAGTGCAATCCCTAGCACAGAACAGGCACTATGTAAATGTTTATTCCCTTCTCCCTAATGGTAGAGAAGAAATTGTTTGTCAGATGTGGTTTGTCCTACATAGCTTCCAACATCCCTGCCAGCTCTGAAATCCTGAATTTATGATGATGCTATTGTTAGCACTCCTGATCCTGCTTGAAGTGGAAGAGTTCTCTAAATTCATTATCTCATTTGATCTTCACAACATCTCTGTAAATTAGATGTAGAGAGATATTATTATCCCCATTTTACAGAGGAAAGAACCTGATGACTCTGAGAGTGCACACATGGGAATGAACTGGCCTCTACCCAGCCACAGGCTCAGGTGACTCTCTGCTGCCCTCTGCTGACACTCTATTTGTCTCACCTGCCCCGCTAAGGGATTCCATAACCTGCCTGAATTATTGCCCAGTCTGAGCCTGTAAGATCTGAAATAGTACATTTTTGCTGACTTCTTGGCCTAGATTATTCATTGTTTACCTTTTCACAAATAGGATTGAGAGGTGGGTGATAGGTATGTGGATTTCCTCACCCTTGCATCATTTTTAGGAGCAGGGTCTCAAAGGACTATCCCTGGTTATAAGCATGAAGCAGAATATACTGGAAAGTTCATTAGGTCTTAATTCAAAAGATCTAAGTCTGAATCCTTAATCTTTCACTTATTAGCTGTGTGACCTTAAGGCCAGTGTTTAACTAGAACTCAGTTTGATCAACTAAGAGTAAAAATGGCAATACCATCTACCTCCCATATTGTTGGGAGGCAACCATGACACAGTACACTGTAATGGAAAGAGAGTTGGACATGGAATCAAAGGAATTTGGGTCCTGGTGTTGCCACTTCTGTGCTGTGTGACTTTGCACAATTCATTTCACTCACCTCAGTATTCATACCTATAGAAGATGAGGGGGGGGCAAATTGGGGAGATAGATATTTAGTTGACCTGTAAGTTTCCTTTCCATTCTAAATCCCATTCAATGAAATAAATCAACAAATAATCATGAAGTACCTCTGAGTTATAAGATATGATTCTCTGGACTGGAGACATGAAGGCAAAAATTCAACAAAGTTGTGCCCTTGGGGAACTCATTCTTGTGGTGTACTGGAAAAAGCACTGAATTTGGAGTCAGAGAAGCTGGCTTCAAGTTCTAGCTGCACCTGTACAACCTTGAATAAGTCACAGCCTCCCTTAGTGTTCATTTCCTCATCTGTAAAATGAGGGTACTGGACTAGATGGCCCCTGCCTCTGAGATGCCTTCTCTAAATTTATCATCCTATGATTCGTTCTATTAGTTGGAAGCTAAGGAAAGGGGCAGAGGATACAACATATACCAACATAATTGAAGGTAAGGTAATTTGAAAAGGGAAAAAAAACCCTAACAGCTGGGAAGGTTGTTAAGAAGAGGCTTCATGGAGGTGGTGACCCTTGAGTATTATACAATACTCTACTAAGGGAAAAAAATGATATTTCTGTAGCAATCTGCATGCATTATCAAGTTTGTTCCTCATAAACCTGGGGAGGCAGCTCATGAAATTTTAGAAATGGGAGATTAAGGCTCAGGGATGTAAAGAGGCTTGCGTAAGATCAACTAATAAGTTGTAATAAGTAATAAATAAATAGTAACATAATACTAATTATATTACTACTAATAAGTAGCAAAGTCAAAATTTCCATCCAAGTCTTCTGACCTCAAGGCTCAGACTCTCAACCAGTCAACTAGCATTTATTTAAGACTACTATGTGCCAAATACTGTGCTAAGTGATAGGGATACAAAAAAAAGGCAAAACAAAAACAAAAAACAGTCCACGCTTTCAAGGAGCAACCAGTCCAGAGACAATATGCAAACAACCATTTACAAATGAGAAATATGCAAAATTGTGAAATACTCCTTGGAGAAGATGGAATTTTAACTGAGATTTGAAAGAAACCAGGGAAACCAAGAGATGGAGATGAGAATGGAGAGCATTCTCAGCATGGGGAACACCAGTGAAAATGCACAGAATAGAAAATGAAATGTCTTGTGTAAAAAAACATTAAGAAGACAAGTATCATGGGATAGCAGAGTATATGTAGGGGAATAAAATGTAAGAACAATAGAAAGTTAGAAAAGGGCTGTGAAGGACTTTTGAAGGGTTTTGAATGCCAAATGCAGGGTTTTATCTTTGATCTTGGAGGTAGCAGGAAACCATTGAAGTTTATTGAGTAAGAAGCTAACATGGTCAGAACTGGTTTTAGAAAGATCATTTCGACAGATGAGGACAGATTTGAGTGGGTAGAGATTTGAGGCAGATAGTCCAACCAAAAAGCTATTGTCTCTCAGTCTCAGTCTCTTTGTCTCTCTGTCTCTGTCTCTTACTCTTTCTCTATCACTATCCCTCTTTCTCTGAGTCACTGTCTCTTTTTTCTCTGCCTTTCTCTGTCTCTCTTTGTCTCTCTGTTTCTGTGTCTCTCTCTTTGTCTCTGTCTTTCTTCTCTGTCTGTCTCTCTTGTTCTATATCTATATCCATCTGTTCTATATCTGTATCTATATCTTGTTCTATACCTACAAAATGAGGAGATTGGATTATGGGTCCTTCCAACTCCGAGCATCTATAACTTACTTGTGAGTCCACCAAAGCTTGGGGCTGTCAGATCTTTTCCCACTCACATCTCCTTAAGTAGCCAATCTGTTGTCAGGGTTATTGATGACTTGTTTAGCTCCTGAGTATGAAACAGTATCTAAAGGAGGGCAGCTAGAGGTGCTAACTAGGCCTGTGGCTTGAAGGGCTGTAGATACTAATGGTTCTCTCTTTGTAGCAAAAATATCTTCAGGCTGCAGTTTAGAGATACCATTAAAGCCGAAGATTCACTTTATTCTCTGCCACAAATGGGATGAGAAATTACTGTGCTGGGGTTTTACTGGTTGTCTATTTCTCTCTCCTATCTGGTAAGTGGAAAGGCTGAGGCTGTTGCCAGGCAACGCTCCTGGTGGTGGGGCTGTGTGTGTAATGTGATAGAGAGAGGTGTCGGAGCTTTCCGGAAGCTCTCCAACTGAATTGATAAGGAACATTTAAGAGCAGGGCTTCTGTCAACAGCTGGAGGGGTCATATAATTAAAGTACATCATGAAACAATTAAAAGAGCTGATTTAATGGAATAATCAATCACAATGTCAGCTCTCTACCCAGCTTATGAACTACGGGTTTGCTGAAGCTGCTATTTCTCCCTGTAGTCAATAACCCCTGGAAGGGTATACCCAGCCCAGACACTAGTTGCATATTTTTCTAACAAAGGCTCTTTTTGACCTTTAGGGAGTGCTGATTGGGAACAGAGCCGTAACTACTAATTTTGTCAACAAGGACAACCACCCCGAATCGTTATCCCCAAGTCAACTAGGAACCACATCACCACCTCAGGATGCTGTCCCCATGGGTGGAGACCATGGGATACTACTAAACTGCCAAAGGTTTCCTGACTTCCAGGTGTTGCTCTTCCCACAAAACCACACTGTGGTTTGGAAAATTCTATGAGGATTGAAGTATCTCTTCACATGTCAATCAACCAACCAATCAACAAGCATTCATTAAATGCCTCCTATGTGGCAAATATAGGACATAATGCTAAGCATTAGGGGTAAAAACCAAGGCAACATTCCAACAGGGTAAATAGTATATGTAAGTATATAATTTTGTGTATATGTGTCTGTGTGTGTCTATATACATATGTGTATGTATATGGTGTACATATAGATATATCTGTGTATATATGTGTGTGTGTTTTATATAGACATAGATTTAAATATATGTCTGTGTATATGTGTCTGGGTGTGTATATGGCAACTTTAGGGTCCCTGTAGTTCATAGCTGGGTAGAAAACTGAAATTGTGATGGACTTTTGTGTGTGTGTACATGCACATGTGCATGTACACACATGTATATGCATATATGTGTACAGCATATATGTATCTTGGTGCATGTATACATATAAATGTACATATATAAATGTGCACTGTACCTATAATCACAAAACAAATACAAGGCATTTTCATGACAGAATCTATTTACTTAAAATATTCTAGAACAAGGGCTCTTAAACCTTTTAATATTAGAGACCCCTTTGGTGAAGTCAGTGGACCCCATTCTCAGAATAGTTGTTGCTTGAACTCAGATTTCAAAGAAATATTAAATTTTAGTTAGAGGCTAATGAAAATAAAGATGTAATTATTTTTCCCACTCAAGTTCACAGACCTCTTCCCCTTAAATCTATCCATGGATTCCTTGAAAGCACATGGATGCAAGGTTAAAAACCTTTGGTCTAGAATCTCTTTGTAATAACTGATTTCAAGTGGTCACAAGTGGTTAAAGTTTGTCCTTTAATCAATCACCTGGGACCTTCTATCACCCGGTGTTCCATCCTGTACCAGCAGATGATGACACTTCCTTGGGTGGATTTGATAGCTGCATACAGAGTGCTCTGCATGGTAGCATGGACATTTTTAACAAGTTTATACTTGACCTGGTTTTAAAGAAAGGGATCCAATTCTCTGGCTAACATAATACGAAGAATACTGTTCAGTTGCTATGGTACATTGACAGGAGCACCGAGAAGCGAGTCAGGAGAGTTAAATTACATTTCTGACTCTCTGACTCTGATTAGAACGAATCATGTGACTGAAAATAATGAATCAGAATCTCAATTTCCTCATCTTTACAATGATAAGTGTGGTCTGGCAGAAGGACATGATTTCTATTTATCTGCTATGATAATTTTAAGAATCAAATATCAAATAAGCTTTCAGGAAGCTATAGAGCTTACAGGTTTATAAAGTGATTTCCTTAAAACAATCCTGCAGTTCAATTCGACTCAATTCAATCAACATTTATTAAGCAACTGTGGTTGCTTAGCACAGGCACTGTGCTACGTGTTGCAAAAATAGTTGTGCAAGTATTATTTCCACTTTAGAGAAGTGAGAACTAAGGCATAAAGAAGTCTACCAGCATGCTCAGAATCACATAGCACGTAAGTGCTGATGTCAATTCAACAACTCTTTTGACCTCACAATTCTTTCCATAGTATCACCCATCTCCTGCTTTGAGAAGTTGCTACCATCATATAACATATTATTATTATTACTATTACTACTGCTACTACTTATGACTTTTTCAAGAGCATTTCGATCTCTAAGAGAATTTCAAGCTGGGGCCTATTTTTCAAATTGGGAGATAGTTGGTTTCTAAATTCATAGGGGGTACATTCTTTTTGGTTGTTTCTCCTCTAATTTCTCTGAGACTGTTGGTTATTTTCATACAACAATGGGCCACTTAGCTCTTTTGAAAACAATGAAGTGGAGATAGCTCATGGTGCAGTCAATGAAGGATATCAACAGTTATGATATAAACAGATTGAAGAATCTTAAAAAGAGAGCTACAGTCAATTCTTGATTCTTTGGGAATTGATTATCAAGTTTCTTGATGTTATTAGATAAGAACCTTCCAACTACAGTAGATCACATTCAACCAGGGAATGCCTAACCTGGTTGTGTGTGTGTATCTGTGTGTCTATACACATTTGATCTGGTTGCCACCATCATGCATTCAATGTTATCGTTCACAGAGCTGGGTGGGTGCGGCTGCAACAGCTATATCTTGTTCACAAGCACACTTTCTCCCCTGCAGGAAAATTATGAAGAAGATTGTGAACATCAGTTGGATGTAAGCTGTCCAACAGCAATGATTGTCTTTTGTCTCTGTATCCCTGGAACAGTGGCACTTATTAATGCTTGTGGAATTAAGAGAAATTAACATAGTCCCTCATTAGGAAAACAGCTGAGCATTTCTAAACCAAATAGCTTCTCCTCCTTTTTCTTCACTTTTTCCTTATGTTCCCTTTCTGGCCTATTTCTGCTTCTCTTCCTTTTTTTTCAACCATTCAATAGACACCAAGTATCATGTACATGGCACTATGCTAGCTTCAGGTATCCTACAAGATTAAAAACAATCCTTCACCTCAAGGATCTTGCATTCTACTGAAGGATACAGAATTTATATAGGTAAATACAAAATCACTTGAAAGAGGAGAGCATTAACAGTCCAGAGGATCTGAAAAAACTTCCCATAGGAGGCAGAACCTGAGCTGAGCCTTGAATAAATCTCTGATCTAGCAACATCAGTGTTTATTAAGACTTCCGATGGATCTCTTAGTGGGAAGTTAAATGGAAAAGAAGGCAAATGTCTCCAATATCCAGCATCATCCAAATCAACAAACATTTCAAGGCACTGTACTAGAATCTGGAAATACAAAAGCAAATTATATGGTCTCTACCCTCACAGAACTTACAGTCTACTGGAATCATTTAAGTTTTGTACTTTTTAATAATAACCAGAAATTTCTGGACGAGGAAGAGTTTGAAAGAAAACAACTTTGCTTTGCCAGTGTGGAGCATCAGAGAGAACATTTCATTTGGAATTAAAAGAGGTAGGTTTCACTATTGGCCCCATGACTCACCGACAGTGTAATCTTGGTCAAGTTGTCTTACATCCCTGAGCCTCAATTTCCTTGTCTGTAAAAATATCATAAAAATACTTTTCCAACACTCTTCTCAGGGTAATCATAAAGAACAGAAGAGTTATTGTATGTGAAGACAATTTATGAGCTACAAAGTACTAAATAAGTTTGAATTATTTCAATTTTGTAAAATAATAAATTTGTTTTTCCCATGGGTAATAAGAACTTGGGACTTAGAGATAAATATCTTTTATAATTTATGCCAAAAAATTTTCACACTATTCATAAGAGATGTTTAAATTTTTGTCATCCTTTCCAGGATAACAAATTATTTTTATTGCTTGGAAGGCCGTACTTCACTGTTGAGATGAAATTACTTTTTATTCTGCCATAAGGCATATGATCCCTATCACAATTTAGTACTTTGAAAAATTTACTTTAGTCTTCATTTTGTTTGGGATGATGAGACCCTCTGGAAAGCCTATTTACAGATATTCATTTATAGCTCATCTTGGGAAGTTTTTTGAGAATCATTAATTCAATTCAATTCAGTAAGCCTTTATTGAGTGCCTACTATACACAAGGTACTATGCTGCTGATATAAAGACAAAAAAGAAATAATCCCTGTCCTCAAGGAGTTTAGGGGAATTAATGTGTACAGATGAAGAAATACAAAGTATATATAAAGTAACCTGGAGGAAAAGGAGGGACTAATAGACTGACAAGACTGCTCCATAGTACCTGCTCTATAATAAGTGAGTGAAATACTCAGTATTGAGTTATGTTATGTTGTGTTGTGGTGTGGTGTGTTATGTTATGCTATGTTGTGTTATGTTTTATTATGTTGTGGTATGTTATGTTATGTTGTGGTCATGTATTATGTTGTGTTGTGTTATGTTATATTGTGGTATGTTATGTCATGTTGTGTTGCGTTGTGTTATGTCATGTCATGTTGTGGTATGTTGTGGCATGTTATGTTGTGTTGTGGTATGTTATATTGTGGTATGGTATGGTATGGTATGTTGTGGTATGTTATGTTGTGGTATGTTATATTATGTTGTGTTGTGGTATGTTACGTTATGCTTTGCTGTTTTTTTCATCTCCAAAGCCTAACAATATTGACATTTAGTGGGTGCTTAAAAAATCCTTGTTCAGTAGAATTATTCACTAGTATTCAAAATATGTGTAAACACCCTCAGAGAATTTCTTATTTGTTTAGCAAACCCTGGTTTTGGATTCTGTGGTTTCGGGCAAAGCATTAATGCTTGAAGTCTTTTTCAAGTGGATTCCAACATCACTTGACTGATTAAAAATAAAAAAAAAACCTAATACCCAGTGTTGGTCTATGACCATTCTGGAATATTTTGGTGGGTGAGGGAGTTTATTTTTTTATTCAAAACCTTGTCAAGCAACAAGAAGAAAAAAGTGACTTGTTTTAAATTCAAGATTAACATATTCCTTTTAATCTTTCTTTAATCTATAGAAAAGCCCTGGGATTTAGGAAAGTTGAAAGACCCTTTTTCTCCACTTTTTGCTTATTTTCCAACAGCATACCTTTTAAGAACATAAATGTAATGATCACAAAGGAAGAAACAATGATTTATTAGAATTTATTAGAAACAATATATTCTGCTGTTTGAGCTGCTGAATGTTTAAAAACAAGTTACGTGCTATGACTTGAATGAATTTAGATCCTGTAAGCTACCTGGTGGAAACAGAATTAACTGTTGTTCTATTCTTAAGGGAAATTTAGGATACAAAAGTGGAAAAGAAATTCATATTTTCTATAAATTTTCTATAAATTTCTGCTAAGTTTGATCTTCCTAACTTTCCTAGCTTAGTTGAATGAACCACTTTCTCACAATCACCCATAGTCACAAACTTGGAGTTATCCCTTCTCTTCCTTCTTCCTTCTCCCTTATCTCTTCCTCCTCCTCCATCTAATCAGTTGCCAGATCTTGCCCATTCTACCACCTCAATATCTCTAACATCTTTCTCCTTCTCACCATCCACTTTGACACTAGCTTCTTTGAAGGTATCTGTAATCTCTCTGCCTTTGTTCAGGCTACTCCCATTCCTGCAATGTAGGTCTTCATATCAGCGTCTGGTAATCTTCAATTTCCTTAAGACTCTGCTCTGCAGTCATTTCTTCCACAATCCTGACCTGCCCTGATAGTTGTTATATTGTTACATACAGTTTCTCTCTCTCTCTCTCTCTCTCTCTCTCTTTCTTTCTTACTCTCTCTCTCTCTTTCTCTCTCGCCCCCCCCTTCTCTCTCTCTCACTTTTTTTCTCTCTCTTCTTCCCTCCCTTTCTCCCGTCTCCTTTTCTCCCTTTTCTTTCGTTCTCACTTCTGTCTCTGTCTCTCCCCCTAACCCTCTCTCTTTTTTTCTCTCTCCTTCCTCTCCTTCTCCTTCCTCTCTTCCAGTAAAAATCATATCCCTTGAGGACTGGGACCATTTCATTTTTGTCTATATTCCTGATCACTAACACAGGGCCTGACATATGGTAGGTACTTGTGTTTGTTGAATTAAACAGAAAAAAAAAATAATGGGTTAATCAATACTTCAGGGGTAAGGTCAGTATCACAAAGGACACAGGGGTAACAAAGCTATAGAGATACAAGTAGAAAATCTATATACTCAAGACAAATTTGTTTACCTTATTTATTGTTGTTGTTGTTTTATGGTGGGCAGGATGGCCCAAGAAGCAGTACAACAGAATTGTGGAGGGCCAAAGAAGTCATATATAGCCAGGTGTACTAGACAAGTGCTGGTATTTTGTTCATGTAGATCTTTCTTATATATAGTTTTTAAGTGGCAGAAGCAATGAAGTCATGTGCTAGTAGAAACTGGCATCTCTGTCTTTCAGATGGTGCAAATTCAGAATCTGAGATGAAGAGAATAAAGGACAGAAGAGGCAGGCAGGGTTAGGTGTGCGGGTGGGCAGTGTGGTTGCAGGCATCTGGGTCCCTGGGCACTTCTCTTTCATCTCTGACACTTGTCTCTACTTGCTGGGCCAATCCCTTACTGCCTCCAGGAGAACAGCCAAGTAGTATGTTTGTTCCCATTCAAGGTAGCTAGCTGGTGGGTCTGGGTCAGAATTCACATGCTACACTGGGGTCCAGCTCACAATAATACCACAAAGTATTCTTTGATTATTGCATGTTTATTCAGGTTCAGTGAAAGATTAAAAATATAAATGTCTATTTCAAATGCCTCCCTTCTTCACGACTGGCCTTTCCATGGCAAAAGAACAGATTATTCAAGGCTGACAGAACACAAGGTAAATGGGCCTCAGTTAGCCAACATGTGTTCTTCTTTCCTTTGAAGGAGATATACTTCCTCCTCATAAAGATTGCTATTTCCACATCTCCCCTCATGATCTTCCAGAAGCCCATGCCACAACATAGCATCATAATCCCTTAGAGGAGGCTCCTCTAAGGACTTCTTCCCCTCCCAGTCCCGTAAACTAGATTCTCCAGTGGTCAGATTACCCCTGTTTGACTGAAGCTGGAATTGGGCTGTCCTTCAGCTAGTACTTCTGCATCTTCCTCATACCACATATCACTCAACTGAATTTGCCACTGACACAAGAATTTCTAGTTAAGGCTCTGGATGCAGGTATGGCACAGAAGACATGTAACTTCAGAGATCTAAGCTTCTGGAGAAGTCAGAGCATGAGGAGATCAAACAAGGCATTCTCAAGCCCCAGATGCTAAGGAACAGATCCAAGGAAGCTAGAGGAAAGGATTGATTTACACAGCTATATGAGACTGACAACTGTCACTCTTTAGCTTCTGAAGCTGTTTCATGGGGTCCCTGGGCTATTCTTTTGACTTTTTTTCTAGAACTATCAAGGGGTTTGGATTCCAATGCCTGATGAAGCTCTGATAGCAGCTCAAGTCAATTCATTTATAATTCAGGTAACCAGCAGAGTAGTAATTTCTTCAAACCTCTTCAATTCTCTAACCCTCAAAAAACAGGGGGGTAGAATTATATGTCATATATAATTACCACTAAATCCCACAGGAGAAATAAGTAGGCAGTGCTCATTTTTTTTTTTGCCCTTTTGTATCCCAGTTTGGCAAACATGTATAACACTGACTTCCCAGGCACTCACTGCTAGAAGGTCAGCCATGTTACATTTTATCACAGGTTGGACTTCTCTTGCACTTGCTTGTTTTTCACCAACCCCTAGGGTTCTCTTGTAGATTTTTGGAGGGAGTGGGGGGGACATGGGCCCTCTGCAAACGATTCCAACCCTCACCCACAGTACTCCCAAAGTGTAATCAGAGCCCTCTGGATCGCACTTTGGTTTAGCCACTAGCAATCTGATTAGCTTTTACAAAGAAATATTGACTTCAAAAGTATAATCACAACAATACAAATTTACACCCCCTAGACACGGGAAGCATGATCCCCATCCCTCTCTACCACTATCACCCCAGTCTCTGGAGAGAGAGGTGGGATTACTAGATTCCTATCTTAGTTCAGTTTCTGTACAGCCCTTTTCTTCTTCCAAGTACAAATTCTTCCCCTTCCCCATCAGGCTTAAGTCCCAGGTACTCTGGCTCTCAGGGCTTCTCAGCTGGATTGACTGGCTACACCATTTGGCCTGGAATACCGGCACCACACTGAGGGCTCTAACTCCCAGTTCTGGTCTGGTATCACTGCCAGCCCAAGAAACTGAAAACAAAAGACACAGAACAGAAATGCCCCCAGGCTCACTTGTCAAAGACGGATAAAAGAGATAGAGAAGGGGAGGACTTCCTTCTCTACTCCACCCAGTAGGAAGTGAACTGTGATCTTCAACCTCTTCACAATAAAGGAGCAAGTTCTCACAAGGCAATCAGTCAGGGGGCTAACCCTATTGATATGGTGGGGATCACAGAGCACCCCCATGTTAGACTGATCAAGTGCCCTGAGGTAAAAAACCATTGTGTGTGTGTATGTGTGTGTGTGTGGTGTGTGGTGTGTGTGTGTGTGTGTGTTTCAGTCTTACTTATTTTGCCTACTATGGTACCAGGGACATGGTGAGTAGCTAGGTGGTCCAGTGAATGCAGCTAGGTGGTCCAGTGAATACAGCCTATGGACAGGGCCTTTAGTCAAGAGGACCTAAATCAGTCTCAGATACTTAGTAGCTGTGTGGCCTTGGGCAACTCACTTGACCTCAGTTTTCTCAACTACAGAATGAGGATGATAATAGCACCTACCTCACAGGGTTGCTGCAAGGATCAAATAACATATTATTTCTAAGGTGCTTAGCACAGTACCTGGCACGTAGAAGATGATTTTTCCTTTGCTCTATTACTTTTGATTGGTTTGACCATAAGCAGTGGGATGTTATGGCAAAGCCAAAAGACCAGACATCAGAAGCCCTATGTTCCGGTACTTGGCTCTGCCATTTCTGTAAAGCCAAGCACAAGCCTCTAGCTTTGAAAGCCTCTAGCTTTCCAGAGGATTGTTACTGTGAATAGCTTTAAGGTTCTGATCACATAATATAGTGAACTCTCTATTTATTTAGCAGTAAACTAAGGCAAAGCATTCATAGAAACCAAAGCACAGCATTCACCATGATATAACATAACAACTTATCACTAAAGTGGCCACATAGTTTTAAACAAAAGATATCATTCAGTAAGTCCTTAACTCAATCATCCTTAAGGAGCAGGCTTCTTTAAGGGACACAAAGTACAAAGGTCTCCTACCCCTAGGTCACATTGTCTTAATCTCTCAATCAGAAAGTCTTCTTTCTTATTGACTGGAGACTAGCTTGCAATCATCCTTAACTCAATCATCCTTAAGGGGTACAAGGTACAAAGTACAAACTTCTCCCAGCCCTAAGTCACAATAAACCATGATCTTGTCAGCCAAGGAAAGGTCTTTTCATCTTGTCTCAGGCATTTCCAAACTTCATGGTTCCTTTTCCATGGTCCCAGCTCTTGCCTGAATTCACCCAACTGTCACCTGGATTCACAGGCAGGCAGCTCTCAGCTCTTCATCCAGTTCCCATTCCATATTGACATTCATAGTGTTCAGTCCACCTCAAGTCCTTCACAGTTTCTGTTCCTGGGAAGACAAAGCTTAACAGAGTCAAAACAACATTCATCCACATTGCCAACACCATCATGAACTCACTTTCTGCCTGTGAAATCAACACAGACCCACAAACTAGGTCTGAGAACTCAACACAGATCCACAAACAAGGTCTGAGAACTTAACACAGATCCACAAATAAGGTCTGAGAAACACAAAGTATAATAAACACAAATCAACACAGACAGAACAGACAAAGAGAGTGCCAGACACCACAAGTTTTCTCCTTCTCAGCTCTGCTAAGTCCCAGCTGTGTTCAAGATTTTTATCTGTCATTGGTTCCACCCACCTCTTACATCCTTCCCATTCCTGTCTTTGACAAGTCCTTCCCACTGTGGGTTTCACAGATTCTGTTTCTTAAACAAAGACTTGATATAATCATGGGCAAGGCTCAAAGACACTTGAACTAAAATAAGACACTAAGTCCTCGTTTGCTTGCCATTACAATTTGCTAGTTGTGTGATAATGGGCATGTCCCTTTACCCTTTCTGGAACTCATTTTGCCCTTCTGTAAAATGAAGATGGTGGGCAAATGACCTCCAAGGTCCTTTCCAGCTCTATATTACTCTAAGTTGATTTGCATCTTTTTCATCCATACACCTCTGGTTATGTCACCAACCTGATGATATGGCACTTAAAAAAACAGGAGTTTATGGTGGGGTGGTAGATGCTGGTGTGTACTTGTGTTCCATGGATCTGAAAAACACATCTTTTAATAAAGGAGCCAAGGAATCCATCTTGTGAAATTCTATATCTACTTGAGTTTAGTTCATCCTGACATCTCTGAATTCAAGTATCTTTCACCAAGAACAAATTATAACTTCCTGTTTAGTAGAGAAAATAGTTATTTTTAAAAAATTCTTTAAAAATTCTTGGACACCGATAAGCACTTTGCCCAATGATGTCTTAGAGAGTCTTAGAGAACAAGAAACATATGGATTTTATTCATCTTGAAATGTACACAGTTTTATACATCAAGGAGGAAAAAATTCTTGGCAAAATGTACTTTGGATTCTATTGACCTCCTTAAAATTTGAAAAATAGTTTGGGATGATCTGCCAAACCCCAAACCCCCTTGGGTTCAGACAGCTTTAGTTTAAGCACAGTCTTGTTCTACAGAACTAAGTTCAAGTTTACACCTTTCATTTCACAAAATGCTTATGGAACTTTTGGTGGGCTTTTCAGATGTTCTAAAGCACCTCTTTGACCTCACACCATGATTCATTCTCTCTCTTTCTATATGGAAAATTGAAAAAATTTATAGAAAATTCATAAAAATTAAGATGATTTAGTATTCAAGCTCTTTTATGAAATGTGTAGGCTCAGTTTAATTTAGGCACATGATGTACAATCTGGGATACCACATGTATGCTTGAAAAACTCTATAGTTTTTTATAAGGAGCTGGCTAGTAATTTCTCTTTTCATTCAGTCACTTTATATTGTTTTACCCTGGTTTTCATGCAAAGATTTTGAAGTTCTTATGACTTACCAGGGGAGCACAAAGAATGGCAACCTTAAGTCTGCAAAACTGGTTAATGCCATGTATCATGAGATAAGCATTTTGGCATAATGAGAAAATGGGCCTCCAAGCCAAGAAGACCTGGTGGGTTCATGCTCAGCTCCAATACTAGCAATATGGCTCAGGCCAGTCACTTATCCTTTCAGTACTCAAGGCTAATTTCCATGATTTTACAGACTATTTTCCAGTCAATCAGAGAGAGAACAAAAAGACAGAGAGCCTACTTAGGAGCAAGGAGAACCTGGTTTCAAATCCCCCTTCTGATTCATACCAGCTACATGACTTCACATAAGTTACTCAACTTGTCAGTGTTCTACATATCTTTCAACCTATAATTTACAGAGATATTCCCAACCTGCATTGGTGGAGGGAATTTCCTCATTCAAGAGGTCCCTATCTTCATGGAATCACAGGTCCAGTCCCTATTCCCTATCCCCTATCACATATTCTACTTCAACCAAGCTTTCCCAGTTTCATCATACTCTTTCCCTTTATTTTTTTTAATATTCATACAGGTCAACATTCATTCCTCAAACATCTTTGTATTTATTAAAATTGTTTTCTTCCTTCAAGGCCCACTTAATAGCTACCACTAAGCCAATACTTAACCTTATCCATCCCCATGCCTAATGGAAAATGACCTCTTGTAGCTTTTTGTCAAGTCCTCTCCTCTGACTTTGTCAACCTCCAGAGTTGAGTATGAGAAAGACAAACAGAACTATGTTGTATGTATGTTTATTTTCTCTCAAAGTGGTGGGCATGCATGTGGAACTACAGTCAGAACTGAGCTCCCTTTGGGGCTAGGCAGCACAGATCATAAAGACAAAGAGAAACCACAAAGTTGTGCAGGAATGGCCATGTTGTCAGACACTGCCACAGTCGGTTTGATTTTCTCACTATGTTACAGCCCAATCAGGAACTGTCACAGTACCTTAGGTTCAGTTTCTATTTCCGAGGGTGGGGCCATTTCACAGAGATCATGAACCCATACACGGAACAAGGAAGAGGGTGTAATGCCAAGCAAAGGCAAGTTCCAAGGTTCAGATTGCCACCATAGTAAACCCCATTTATTCAGCAAACATTCACAGAACAGAGAAAGTCAAAATACAGTATAACTTGTTCCTTTAGCAAGTAAGTTCTCAATTCAATCCATGTACCACTCCACCCCTAGACAGTACATTCATTTAGCCAGTCAAAAGTCTCTTCTCAAATGGAGATTAGTCTCCAACCATAAACACTGTACATTCATTTGGTCAATCACAGAACGCAAAAAAACAAACAAACAAACAAACAAACTCAAAGGCTTCCCACCCCTGAATCTCAAAAGGGGCAGGAGAACACAAAAGGCCACCATCCACCCTTAAGTTAGAACAAGGTTAATTAAGCTCAGCATTGAATACCCAAGGAAAGGGCCTTTTTTCATCTTCACTTGAGGCAAGCCCTCAGCAATCCCAGTTCCTAGGGAGACAAGGCTCAATAAAGCCATAGCCTGTATCCTCATCAAGTCACTTTCTGCCTGTAGGACAGTCCCAGAACCCCTGAAAACATCAGCAAGGCCCTCTTCCAGGATTTCTGTGCAGGTACCACAAAAAAAAATCTTCCTTCGGGGCTTCTGAACCAACAGCCAGGTTCCAGGACCTCTACAACAGCAGCACTGTCCTTCACCATCAGGTGAATCTGGCAAAACAACATCAAAACAGACAGACAAAATACCAGCATCACAGCCATGCCTCCTCAGTTCTTGGCAGCTCCGGGTGGCAGTTCTCAAAAGTCCTGGGCAGCTCCAATGGGCTCTCAGCAGTCTTTCTCTCAGCAACTCAGGCTCCAGATACTGGATACTGCTCTCCCAAAAGTCCTTCTGGCCTTCTCTGGGCTTGGGCCTTTCTCCCAATTCATGGCTCCTCCCAGTTCAACCCTCTCTCTTCATGTCAACAAGTCCATCCCACAAGTAGAATTCACAAGCTCTGGGTTTTAACACTCAACCCAAAAACCAAGCCATTACAGGGGCATCTCCAAATTCCATTACTATTACAGAGGGTCAGGCTAAAAAGACCCTAAGGTCCTGGAACTGGGATTCTCATGATAGTTCTTTCTGTCAGAGCTGGTATGAAACAGCTTAAGTCAGTGCTGTGGTTGCCAACACAAGTATGCTAAGCAAACATTGCAAAGGATTTCTTGTATGTCAAACTTAAGGGATGATCAGTTGGCTTCCTAATTGGCTTATTCTGATTCCCAGGTCTCCTCTAGATAGTAAGGAAACTCAAGCAAATCAGAGTGGTTAGTAAAGTCATCTTTCACAACTTCTACAGCATTTCCCCACCCCACATTATAATTTATTTGTTCACATGGACTCTCCTCATTATTGGGTCATAATTTCTTTGAGAATAGGACTTTTAAGACATGTCTTATTTCATAATTATATTCCTAGTACCTAGCTTGATGTCTTGGTGATGACGATGATGATGATGATGATGATGATAGTACCATGTATAGAATGCTTTAAGGTTTTCAAAGCACTTTACAAATAGCAGTTCATTTCCCCCCTCATAGCAACACTGGGAGGTAGGTATTATTATTATCCCCATTTTACAGATGGGATAAAATAACTGAAACAGATAGAGGTTAAGAGATTTGCCCAGTTGCACACAACTGTGGGGATATATGTTAGTAAGTGATGGAAGCCAAATTTGAACTCCAGTCTTCCTGATTCCTGATCCAACTGCTTCGCTAGTTGCTTCCTCAGTATGTTTAGGAGGCACTGAATATGTGTCTGGTGAACTGAGTTGAGTTTGAGGAAATTTATAATTTGGAGGGAAAAAGAAGGAAAGAAAGCATTCTGTAACATTAAATCACTATATAAATAAATGGGAGCTAATGTCTTCTGAGTTTGATAATGCAAAACAAAATGAAAATAATGTGACAACGTAGTACATAATTTAGAAGGTGAAAAATAAGCTTTACCCCTTGGGAGAAGTAACAAGGCATTATGGGATAGAGCGGTCAAAATAGACTCCATGGAGGATCTTGGGCTAGGCCATGAAGATTGTATAGGATTTGGATAAGAGAAGAGAAGGGAAACAAATTTTGAAAATCACAGATGAAAAACAAACTTGAAAACCACCATCACAACAACAACAGCAACAAAAACCCAGAAATAATGGAATGAGGAGTTAAGTTTTTTTAAAAGGATAACCAAATAGAAGAAACTTTAGCTAATTTGTTTTTGGGTTTGTTTTTTTAATATGGAAGAAAACCGTATTACTGGAATCAAAACATGGAAAAGGAGAAATCACAACAAATAAAAGGGAAATAAAACAAATTGCTTGAAACTCGTTTTCCTAATTGTATGCTATCAAAACAGATAGCTTACATGAAATAGACGAATACTTATAAAAATCTAAGATGCTCAGATTAACACAAGAAATAGAGAAACAAACAAGCCATAAATGAATTCCAAAAGGGAGGGAAAATCCAAGCAGATGTGTTTGTAAGAGAATGATATCACACATTCAAAGAATAACTGAATTCAATACCACATAAATTACTTTCAAAAACAGAAAGAAGGAATTATACTAAATTCTTTTTGAAACAATTATGGTGTTGATACCTAAATTGCAGAGGGGAAGGAAAAAGCAAAAAAAAGAAAATTATTTTAATGAATGTTCATGCAAAAGTACTGAACAAAATATTGTCAAAGAAACTACAGTAAAATATTTAAAAGAAACAATCAATTTGGACTTATGTCAGGAATACGTTTTTGCTACATGAGGAAAAGCAAAAATCATAATAGATCATAACAAAAATAATAAAAATCACACCTTGTTGATTATGTCAATAGATGTATAAAAAGTTTCAGAAAAAATACATTTATTCAATTTTTTAAAACTACTAAAAGTATGGTATAAAAGCATATTTTTAAAACTCTATTGTTTTTGAAACTGAAAATATTAAGCAATAATATTTTTTCTAATGTAAAAAGGTCCTTTTTGCAGACTCTTTAGAAAGGTTCCTTGGAAAGGTGGGTGATAGGTTAAGTAGGAAAAGATCTTTCATAAGGAAATGGAACAAGGATAAAAATTGAAGTTGAACAAAGAGATCCTCTTGTCTTCTTTATCCCCTGAAAGGATTAGTCTAAGACTTGCCCTAGGGAAGCACTCTCTATTCCGTTCAAAGGGAAGCACCATCTTCCATTATTCAGAAGAGATTTGCCCACTTTTACTCAGTAGAGATTCTTGATATTGATCTGTCTGGAAGGAGTCCAGATTATTCCTTGAAGAGAGTGGTCCAAGAAAGAATTGGATGGTGACATTGTTACTCAATTATTCTATAACCCAAAATCATATTTTTATATATCGTACATTTGTAGCACAATAGAAAAATAGCTAGGTGGTACAATGAAAACATTGCTCTCTCTGGAGTCAAGAACATTTGAGTTCAATTCCAGTCTCAGACACTTACTAGCTGTGTGACCCTGGGTATGCCTGTGAAACCTGGACAGTACACCAATGCCATACCAGAAAACTGAATTGTCTTAGAAAAATTCTGTAGATCACCTGGCAGGATAAGATACCAGACACTGGGGTCCTTTCTTGAACTAAACTGCCAAGCATTCAAACTCTACTGCAGAGAGCACAACTCTGATGGGTTGACCAAGTGGTGCAAATGCCAAATGTATAATTGCCAAAAAGACTATTTTGTTGAGAACTCACACGGGACAAGTGCTCACATGGTGGTCAGAAAAAGCAATACAAGGACATTCTCCCAAGGTCTCTCTTAAGAACTTTGGAATTGATTGTATAACATGGGAGACACTGGCACAAGGACTGCCCAGCACAGAGTGCCCTTATCAGAGAAGGTGCTGTGCTCTATCAGCAAAACAGAATTCAAGTAGCTCTAAAGAAACATGAGATGAGCAAATTTAGAGAATCAACCCCAAATGTTCACATGGACTATTTGTGCCCAATCTGTGGTACAGCATTCTGAGCTTGTATTGGTTTGATCAACTATAGTCTGTCATACTGTAACTTGATTCTAGCATAGTGGTGTTATTTTGATGCTCTTCCAGAACAAAGGAAAACAACCAACCGATCTTGAGCAAGTTAGTTAATCTTGGTATGTCTCAGTTTTCTCAATGGTAAAATGTAAAATTGTAAAATAACAGCTCCTGCCTAGCCAAGGAGCTCTTTGCAAATCACTTAATAATAATAACAGGAGCCATAGAAATGCTTATTTCTTTCCCCTTCTCTCTCTTCAAGATTCCTATAAATGTCCCCTAAAATAGTCTGGGGCAGACAGGCAGCAGGGCATGATAGAATAATGCCATTTAGGACATCTCTAGAGCAGAAATGCCTTCCACATTAATGTTAAATTAAATAAAAATTGTTTCTGGCAGACTTGTGCCTAAATACAGAATACAATAAGTGCAGAATACAATATTAATAAAATTTTGTTCAACAATAGAAATAAGTAGAATTTTCCTTAATAGAACAATATCCATTGAAAATTATAATAAACATTTACAAAGCATCTACTACCATGTGCCAGGCACTGTACTAAGCAGTTGGGATACAAAAAAGAAAAAGAAAGATAGCCCTTACCTTCAAGGAACATACAATCTAATGGGGGGGGGGGGAGGGAGGAATAATAATTTGTAAAAACGAAGCTGAAAGGAGGTACAGCATGGGGGACATAGGTGAGGACACTGTAATAAATGTGGACTTGAAATCAAGCAGAGCAGCAGTTTGGAAATGAAAAGTTGACTGGGATCCTGAACCTTCTATAAACAGAGATTTGGGAAGAGTTTTTTGCTGTATCTTCCAGGCAGTCCTCCAATGAGAGAGTAGCAACTAAGGGTGTGGATGAGGTTTGATTACTAAAGATGAAGCAGTTTCCAGAATGATGAGTTTCCTAGTGATCAGCTTGTGGGTGTGGGGCTGATGATGGTAGAGTCAAAACTAAGCAGAGTAGTTAGGAAATAAAGCTGGTGGGAAAACCATGAAATTGCATTATCTGTAATATAGAAACATTACAAGTCTTCGTGAAAGATGAGAGGTAAAAGCAAGGATGTCCATTGTCACTAATGTTATTTTACAAAGTTCTAGAAATTTTAGCTACATCAGTAAGACAAGAAAAATGTGGGAATAAACATGGGCAAAGAGGATGCAAAATTGTTGTTAATATTATCATTATTATTAGATAATGAAATAGTATATTTAGAAATCACAAGATTCAAATACAAAAATTAATTGAATTAAAGAATAACAAGTAAAATAACAGGTTATAAAATAAAGTCACAAAAATCATTAGTGTTTTTGTATATTGCTAACAAAAGTCAGACTCAAAAATTAAAAAAAAGAAAGACCATTCAAGGTAACTATAAAATATATAAACTATCTGGAAATATACTCAGGACTTATATAAATGTGACTATAAGGCTCTATGTATAGAAATAAAAGGAGATATAAAAAAACTGGAAAAATATTATTTTATCATGGTTGAGCAATGCAAATATAATTTTTAAAATGATGTTACCTAAATTGCTGCTCTGCTTTTGTGCCACACCAATTTAAATATCAAATGGTTATTTTATAGAGATAGGGACTGGAACTCTAATTTCATTGGTATAAGGAGCTCCCCAGATTAGGAAATTCCTTTTTCCAGTGAAATTTGGCACCTTCTCTACAACATACTCTTGGAGAGATGCTCAGAGTACTGAAAGAGTAAGCAACATTCCTTGGTTGTCTCAGTCAATATGTGTCAGAAGCAGAACAGACACTCTAGTCTTCTTGGTGTGTATGCTAGTTTTCTATTCACTGCTATTAACATGTTCTCTCAATTTTGGAAAGCAAGACAAAATAATGGCAAAATTTATCCAGAAGAGAAACTGAAGGAAGTTAATGACCAAGGCCCTGGCAGTACCAGATTTCAAAGTATAGTAAAAAGCCATAATTGTCAAAACTTACATTAACAAACACAAAATTATAAAAAAAAAAATAAGAAAACAAAAAACAGAAAAATTGGTCAATGGAACAGATTAAATGACAACAAAAAAAAACCATAATGAACATAGTAGTTCTTATTTGACAAATGAAAGTATTTCAACTACTGCAGTAATGAGTCTATTTGGCAAAACTAGAAAGCAGGCTGGCCAAAATTAGATTTAGATTTTACATCAACATCTTATGTTGTTATACCATAAAAAATAATCTTATAGATGTGATTTAAATATAAAAGGTCCTAGAAAATATGAGAAGGAGGGGAGAAGATAGCTTTCACAATTTGGGATTGGGTATTCTTAACAAAATGTAGAAAAAAATTATTTAAATTTTTAAAAGATTTTATACAAGCAAGATAAAAGTAATTTAAATTAGAAAGGAAGTACTTGATTGGTATTCATAGGCGGTTATGTGGCACAGCAGGGAAAGGGTTAGAGTCAGGAAGACCTAAATTTGAATGATACCATAGCCACTACTATCTATATGACCCTAAGAGAGTCTCTTAATTTCTCTTGGCCTCAGGAGATAATATAATAGAAAATAGAATAATATAATAAAAAATACTTAACAAAGATATTGAAAGATCAATGAGATAACATGTAAATCACTTTGCAAACCTTCAAGTCCTATGCCTATGTTAGCCATCATCATCATCATTATTATTAGGAAAAGTCTTCATGGCAAATTTATCCTTTAAATGTCTGACATAGAAAGAATTGATACAAAATATTTTTAAAAGTCATTCTCAAAAGATAAATCATCAAGGAACATGAATAGGCAGTTTAAAAAATAAAGATTGAAAGCTTCCAACAAGCCCATGAAAAAATGTTTCAGATCCTCCTAATAATTAGAAAACTGCGTATTAAAATAACTCTGAGATCCCACTTTACATATATCATATTGGCAAAGATGACAAAGGAAGAAAATACCAATTATTGGAGAAGTTGTGAGAAAATAGATACATTAAGGCATTGTTGATAGAGCTATGAATTAGTTCAACCATTTGGAAAAACAATTTGCAACTATGCTCCCCAATTCACTAAACTTTACATATTCTTTGACCCAGAGATAATACTATCAGGAAAATATTGCAAGTGAATTATATACAGAGAGGAAGGATCCATATGTACAAGAATATTTATTGCAGTGCTTTCTGTAGTAACAAAGGATTGGAAACAAAATTAGGTGTCCGTCAATTAGGGGATTGCTAAATAAATTATGGCATGAAAATCTAATTGAATACTATTATACCATAAGAAATTATAAAGATCCCAGATTCAAAGGAACATAAGAAATATAAAAACTGATATAGACTGAAAAGAGCATGACCACCAGAACAATGTACATGATAACAAAAATAATATGAAGCTACTTTGAAAGACTTTAGAACTCTGATCAAAGCAGCGAGCAAACAACAATGACTTCAAAAGGCTTATGATGAAACATACAACCCATCTCTTGACAGACTATAATGAACTCGAGGTGGAGAATAAGACAGGAATGGATTCTCGGACATGGGCAATGTATTGATTAGTTTTGCTGGATCATATGCATTTGTTAGAAGTGAAGACCTACTCAGGAGGTAGTAGGCTAGTAGGCAGTGGTGGAGAGAGAAAGAGATAGGCAGAGAGAAGACATTAATAAATGTTTTAATGAAGAGAAGAAAACAAAAAAAGAAGTACAAAAGGGGACAGAAACAAATGGAATTTTTTACTATCTTGTTAAAATTTTTATATAATAATATTTCTTAAATACAAAAATATAAAAGCCTCATAATTTCTTATTTCAGCATACTTTTATTCTTTTTAAGTATAGAAATATTTGTCAGTGATTATGTTCATAATAAAAAAAAAAACATCTTTAAATGAGCTTTGTAAGGCTATTTAACACATGTAACATTAGCAAAGGACAAAGTTAGATTTCCATACGTGGCCATATCCAAATCACCATCTGTTAAGTTCCCATTGTGTGTGGATCATTGTCCAAGGTATGATTAAAAAAAACAATAGGTATTGTTTTTAAATTCTAGTGGAGAGATATGTAATTACAACACTTGAAGGAAAAAAACCCAGTACTTTAAAGAGATACCAAACAAAGTGTTTTGTGAGTTCCAAGAGAGGAGCTTATTATCAACAGAGTAAAGATAGAAAGCTTAATGAAAGAAGTGCTATTTGATTGGTGGGCAGGGAGGAAGGATATCCTAAGCATAAAGGATAACATGAGCAAGAAAGTAAGAGAACACAGGGTATGTTCAGTGAGAAGAGATTGGTCATTTGGCTGACGTGTTCAAGGTGGGGAATCCCATGATATAAGGTTGAAAAGAAAGGAGAATGCCAGACCGTGGAGAGTCTCAAATGCCAGGCAAAATCAGTCAGCCAAATATTTATTAGTAACCTACTATGTATAAGACACTGTGCTAAGAGCTGGGGTTACATTTATAAAAAAGAAAGATAGTGCTTGCCCTCAAGGAGTTAACAATCTAATACGGAAAGATAACATTCCAAAGAAAGCTGAAAAAGTAGGTAGAAGAGAAAGGGAAGGTACCTGGCCAGATTAAGAAGTCCAAACAGTGCAAAGAGAAGTCCAAAGAAATGCAGCAGAGCAGGAAATGAAAAAATGGCTGGCCTTCAACTCTTCCTGAAAGGAAGATTTTGGGAGGAGCTCATTGTTCCACCCTCCAATCAGAGGGGAAAAGGGTATTGATGAGGTCTGAATACAAAAGCTGATTCCATCTTATAGGATGATGAGGTTCTTAATGATGAATTTCCTGGGGGCATGATGAGGAAGTTCAAGGAAGTGTAGCCATGGAGGGGGGTGGGCTCTGGGGGGGAGAATTTAAACTTTATTCTATAGTTAACTTAAAATCTACAAATTATCTAAAAATTGTGTAATTCTTAGCAACCTCTGCCTACTGTTGCAACACATTGGTACCACCACTGTCACTGTAGAAACAGAAATAGGTTGAACAAGAGTAGAGGCCATTTTGCATTTTCCTTACCTTTATAAGTTGTCATAGCCAAAAAATTTATCCTCAATTGACCAAAACACTGGTAATAAGTCATAACTGACCTAGACCTGAGAAAGCCAACTTCTGATGGACCCTATTTTTTTTCCCGAATGGTAGAAAATGCCAGACCTTGAGAACCCAGGGTCACTCTATGACATAATGGAACATCAAAGCCGGACTTTGTGTTTATGGTCAAACCTCTAATCATTAATATCAGAGAAAGCTTAAAACATATGTTCTACAAATATCTCTGCCATCGTCATGGAGGAGATTCAGCATGAAGCCCAAGTTTAAGATGAATTCCCTAGAGATGAGGAAGACCTTCCAAGGTTATCATTTGTAGATAATTTTGTGCTGATTATATCAAATCTCTTAATACTGCAGAATCTCCCAGACGTGATTCTTCATCAGTTTCCTGAGTTATAATTGACCACAGTTGTTTTCTTTTACAATGTTGTGGTCACTCTGTAAATTGTTCTGGTTCTTCTCACTTCACTCTGCATTCATTCATATAGTTCTTCCTGGTTCCTCTAAATCATGCCTTATGATATGATAATATTACATTCATATCCATTACATTCATAGGCCATAATTTGTTCATCTGTTCCTTCACTGATGGTCATTCACTTTATTTCCAGTTCTTTATTAGAAGAAAAAGTGCTGCTATAAATATTTTTTGTGCACTTTGGTCTTTGCCATCTTTCTTTGATGTTTTGTAGGCATAAACCTAGTAGTGGCATTGTTGGATCACAGGGTATACATAGCTTAGTGACTTTGGGATTATAGTTCTGAACTGTTTTATAGAATGTCAACCCCCTTATTTTTATAGATGAAAAAACTGAGGACCAGACAGAAAGCAATTTGATTAAGGTCATATATGGCAGGGCAAGCACTCAAACCCAAGGTTCCTGAGTCCTAGTTCACTACTTTTCACCATTATATCACACTTTGTTTCCAAATTATTGGAAAACTAAAACCATGGTTATTAGTTATATGGCATGTTTAAAAGTTGGTGCAACATGTGATTTTGTTCATTAACTTTTATAAATTATATGTATGCATACTATTTATCAATATCACTACCATTTATCAAAACACTTTAGGTTTATTTATGTAATCCCTCTGGAGATGTGAAGAAAAGTGCTAAGCAGCGGCATCATTCCCATTTTAGAGATGTCAAAGGGAGGTCCAGGGATACAAACCTAAGTCATCTATAAGCCCTAGGAATGATATTATCAACAAAGTCAAAATTCCTATTACAATATAAATCTAAAGGGAACACACACACACACCAGAAAATCATCTCAAGATGAAAAGAAAAAGAAAAAGACTTCTGCCTCAAAATCAGCTGATATAATTTATATTGCCTCCCTCCTTTCTGTATTGTACTATGCAAAGGTCACTTGTTTCAGATTTAGGGAACTTGATTTCTGATCCAGGCTCTGCTACTAATTAGCTATAGGATTTTCAATGAATCACTTCACCTCTCTAATTTACTTGTCTGAAGATGCTGAGTCAATGAGAATCAAAGCAGGGGTAGTTGTCCAAAGTCTGATCAGAAAGTAGAAGCTAAAAAAAGAAAGAAAGGAACCAGAAATAGCTGAAAGTTGAATTTCTACTTAAAACTTTCTCATAAACAGTAATTAAGTAGATCTTCTTGTATACATCAGGGATTAGACAAGAAGCTGGTAATTGCCAATCAAAAGCAGCTGAACAAGCTAACTGAAGGGGGAAAAAAGGTGAGAGAAAACTCTGGAGAAAGCAGAAGAGCCTATTATAGATAAAGTTTCAGTCAGGAACATCACCACTGAGATTAGGTATCAGAAGTTTGCCTTGGCAGCTAGCCATAAGAGTTAGCCATAACAACCAGCAAAAAGAATGACAATCAAGTAAAGCTATCAGTTCCAAGTATAGAAGAAAAAGGGAGTTTAGCAATGATTGTATTTTTGCTTCCATGAAGGCCAGCCAACAGGCACATGTATACAAAATACAAGAAGTGAACAGTTGATAAAGGAAACATTGTGTGAGAATAAGAGTTCAATTTCTGGACCTTGATTTGAGATTTGGGAATGACAGTGTTATGACCAATGATGGAGGCTACTGAATGAGGGGTAATAAAATATTTATTTACTTGGGAACTTATTAATCCTTTTAAGTTTATTTTTTTCCCCTGGAAATGGTATGAATAAATGAAAACTATCTAAATATATCTACTAAACCAATTACCACAGAAAATACAGAGTTATCTCAAAAGTCTTACTATAGTTTTAAACTTTAATGAGTTAAAAACTGTGCTATGGTATTTGGGACACATTATTTGTTAAGAAGAGAGGATTATCTAACAATGAGAGATAATAAAATCCATAGTCCCTGTGTTAGCCTGAAATGCTCAAGTTTGAATTACAAGGTAATTGAAATTACTTCTTAGGAAAGAATCATTGTTGTAAAGCTAGGAATATTTATGTTAAGAATGGGGAACCTGTGGCTTCAAGGCCACATGTGGTCCTCTAGGTCCTCAAATGAAGTTTAGATTCGGTCAAAGGGCAGCACTTGAGGGACTAGAGGCCACATGTGGCCTTGAGGCCACAGGTTCCTCACCTCTGATTTATGGTATCAGTTGGACATCAGCAGCCCAGTGATTGTCTTCCACTTGTTCCACAGAGGCAGCTCTGTTATTCAACAGGGTTTACAAAAAGACCTCACCTTCCTGCACTCTGACATAAGCTACAGATGAGAGAGAAATGTTATAGAAATAATATGTATAGTTTTCTGAAAAATCACTTAACAAAGTCTCTATGCAGATGAGACTAAAAGATATGGGCTTAGTCAACAGTACAATTAGGTATTTCCTGGATCTGCTTGAACAATTGGATCTGCAGTGTCCTCCTTAATGGACCAATGTTTATCTGAATGAAGTGACTAGAGGAGTTCACCAGAGATTTGCCCTTTGTCCAATAATGCTCAACATTTTTACCAAAGATGAGAATGAAAGCACAGATAATCCTCTTAGGAAAAACTCAAAGGGAGAATGAAGAGGTTGGAAAATGGAAACAGGTTCAAAACATGGACTGTCTGGTCAGAACAATGGACTCAATCTAATAAAATCTAAATAAAATAATAAATACATTATAATACACATGTATGTATGTATACATACATACATATGCATATATATCCATATATATAGGATGGCATGGCTAGAGAACAGTTGTGTAAAAAAGATCTCTACAGCTTTAATGGACTTCAATTTCAATAAGTCAGTAATGTGCCCCCCAAATGTGTGCATGCATGTGCAAAGACACAAACTAAAGGAATCTTAGGCTATGTCCATAGAAATACTATATGCAAAATGAATGAGTCAATAGTTCTGCTGAACTCTTCCCTGATGAAACAGCACATAGACTATTGTAACCAGTTCTGTGCACCATATTGTTAAACTGGAGTGGACCAGTGTTGTGAAGAGATTATAGACTAGAGATGCAAGACTGTTCAAAGAGATTTGAGTTGTTTAGTTTGGATAAGAGAAGCTAATTGGGGAAATAATAGCTAGCTTTGATTATTGAAGGGCTGTCAAGCTGAAGAGGGATTGTGTTATATTTGGCTCCAAAAGGAAGAACTAGGAGAAGATTTTGGTCCTGAGTAAGGAAAACATCCTAATAATCAGAGTTGTCCAAAAGTAAAAGTGGTTGCTTTGGGAAGTCATGGATTGCTTATCTTTCGTAATCTTCAAACAAGAGCTAGATAACAATTTTTTTAAAAAATCTGTTGTAGGATCCTTGCTCAGGGATGCTGGACTGGATGGCCTCTAAAATCCCTTCCTACTTAAAAATTTTGTGATTTTTTATCCTCTGTGGTCTTTTCCAATACTGATGCTTTGACTTATTGTCCTCCCTTGAAAACAGAGTTCTCTTCTCCCCTTCCCCAGCCCACCCTCTCCCTCCTCCATTTCATCCCATGCCCCACCAGGACAATATGAAATATTTACAAGGTTGACACAGTGAGCATTTAGAACCTCTGTATTTTCCCTCTGCTACATCTCCAATATAGCTTGCACAAACTGATATGGGGATGCTCTTTCTTCCTCTCCCACCTCCATCTCCACTGTCCCTCAAAAAACACAGGGATTCTCAAACCGTGGGCACAAACATGGTCAGAAGGGTGTGTCAGCTCTCTGTAGCAAAAGGCTTTTCTAATGTGTAATCACTTAGTTCCATTATTAATAGACAACGAGCAAAGTGAGCTGACAAAGGCTAGCACTGAGGGACTGCCACAGGGAGAGAATCCAAAGTCCCTCTCAATAAAACTCTTCATAATAAGTTATGAAAATTTAATTTCCTGAAAGAGGAAACACCAGTCATCTACTTAGTTCTGGGTGTGTTTATACTGTCTTAGGCAATTTGCATTCAAGGAAACAATGGAGCATCATTTGCTTTTTCAGAGGCCCCTGGAGGAAACATAGTTTGGGTTTCTTTTTTCCCTTTGAAAGAACAGACAGCTGAAATTCAGACCATCTTCCTGCCACATTCTTAGCTCCTAGGGAAGTTCCAGAAGCATTAAGGAATTAACAGGGAATCTTAGAGCTGGAAGAGACCTTCCAGATCTTCCATGTGGGCAAGTCTGAGTTGCAATGTTTTCATTTGTAAAATAAGGATCATAATTTTTGTGCAATAAAAGTTTTTGTATCAGGCATATGATTACATTATGATTATATGATATGTAATTTACTGATGAGAAAACACCCTCTACCAATGCATATTGTCAACTGCTTAGTAATTTATAGCCTTAGAGAATCACTTGCAATCCTGTTTAGTTAAGCAATTTGCCCAGAGTTAGAAGGTTTGTGAAAGATATGGAATTTGAACACAGGTCTTCCTGACTCATGATTATATTATGATATGATATGATATGATATGATGTGATATGATATTATGATCAATCCTGACCCAGATTATATTTAGCTATATACTCAATTACTACCATTGGTTCTCAAGTGGAATATTTCTCCTTCATTGGAATATGGGATCTTGATTTTTTTTTTTTAGAAAATACAGGGTGTGCCAAAAGTCTTGGGGTGCTTTCATAGCTTAAAACTGCACCAAGATTTTTAGAATTCCCTTCAAAATGTCTGTAGTCATATTTGAAGCTTGAATGATCTGAAGAGGAATTCTGTTTAGCTTTTAAGACCCTTTACAATCTTGATCCAACCTATCTTTCCATCTTCATTATACAGTATTTTCCCTCCTACATTCTGAGATCCAGACAAATTGGTTTTCTTTTTGCTCCTTACATAGGATACTCCATCTCCTATGACCATTCCTTTGCACTGGTAAAGGAATTTTCATTGGCACCAAAATATACAAAATCTGAAATGTATTCCCTTGTATCAGCAATGCAGTATTCACAATGCCTACAGTAACTATAAATATGCTGATATAGTTATTAATCACAAAATGGAACAGGCTCTCTACATAAGAAATATAGATAGTGCATTCATTTAAATAC
>CM053592.1:131553659-131593781 GCA_028646515.1 Pseudochirops corinnae
AGGCATTTTATCATTTACTTTAAATGGGGTAGAGTTGAGTAAATTAATCTTCCCACCCTTAGACTTATAAAATGCTTAACTACTCTGAAACATGGGACACTTAGACCTTAGGGGGAAAATCCCAGTTGTAGGAAAGACAAATGGTAAGAGAAATATCCAAGACTTATGTGAGCAGCTGGAAGCATATTGGCAATGATGACTTATGTAAGAGAAGTACCACAAAGGGAAGATATGACAGGAAAGGAGTAGGCTGTATAATTAGCACAGAGCTTTACAAATGCATAACTTTAAGAGGAGGGGAGGAGGTAATCTTCATTACATCTTCATTAGCAAAGGAAATATCCTTAGGTAAGAGATCACAAATCCTTTGATCTGTAAGTAAATCCCAGTTCCAGTATAGAATCCAAGTTCCTACATCTTCTCTAGCTGTATCTGCTACATCAGACAATGAGAACATCTGTGTAAGTCCCTTTTATAAGAAGCAGTTGATGAAAATAGAGAGAAAGTATTTTTGTATAAAGGAAAAGATTTATACTGATTATCAAGTGATGAATGATAGTGCTGCTATTATGCCTGAACATTTTTATGTATAATATAAGCAGAAAAAGAACTATATTTTGTTATAAACTGCTAAAACATGCGTATGAAAAAAGAGCTTTCAGGTAGGATTTAGGACATTTGGGGAGAAAAAAAAATGATCTATGGCATACATTTAAGGACTTGGGTCTCTTTGTTAACAATGTGGAGTGATGTTCTAATTGGATGGTAACCACTTAATATTATAAAGAGGCAGAGAAAGATCATATATATATGTTATTATATATATATATCATATATATATAATATATATAAATATATATATTTATATTTTCAACTGAGAAGTATAAATATGTAGAAACAGAGTTTCAAAAGTACCAAAAATGGACAGCCTTGTTGGAGATTTCCCATCTGAGGCATGATGGGTATCTTCCCTATTATGCATATATGCATTGTATGACTAAAGAGTGTAAAACTAAAAATGGGAATTCATGTAAATATTTTGAGACTGAGTTTTGATTTAAAAAGTGTTTGGACAGGGAGTATCTGAGTGAGTAAATAACTGGCTAAATAAAAATAAAATAAAATATAGATAACATTACATTTTAAAGTTTAGTTAACATGAGTTGTGCAGGGATCCTTATGTACAAATTAGTGGCCCCATTTCTATTTGAGTTTGACACCATCACTGTAAATGTCACATACTTCGTATATGTTAACCTTGTGAGGGGCTAGTTTTGTAGGTAGAAAATACATTAAATGTGGGTTCAAGAACTAAAATGGTAAGGAGAGCAAGTATATTTTCCTCTCAACTGAGTTACTTCTAGGACTCTAAGGGAATTTGGTTGTATTTATGTGGTAGTGGTCTCTCTCTGGAAGCTTAGACCAGATTGTGTGGGAACAGGAAGAGTGATGGAGTCAAACCCAGAGAGTACGAGCCTAGGTGAAAGGCAGCTTAGGTGAAAGGCCAAGTCACTGGTAGCATCAACATTAAAACACCAATGGATGGAGCTTCACTATAGTACCCTTTCTGGTGTTACACAATAGGGGCATTGGAAAAGACCACTATAGAGCTCCATCACATTTCAAATGTTGAGCCTGAGATCCTATGAGGATGATACAAAAGCATTTGATTATGTTACCCAGCCTGTCTTTGCATCGCCAGTGCCTAGAGCTGATTAAAACATGAAAGTGAACTAATGAAAAACACTGGTATGGGAGTCAGGTGACCTGGGTTGGACTCGCTTATTTTCTACATGATTTTAGCCAAGTCATTTCATTTTTTTATAGCTCAATTTCCTCATCTATATGTTGCTGTTCAGTTGTTTCAGTCATGTATGACTCTTTGTGACCCCTTACGGAGTTTTCTCAGCAAAGACCCTGGAGTGGTTTGCCATGTCCTTGTCCAGCTTATTTGACAGATGAAGGAACTGAGGCAAACAGGATTAAGTGACTTGCCCAGGGTCACATAGCTAATAAATGTCTGAAGCCAGATTTGAACTCAGGAAGATGAGTCTTCCTGACTCTCTGCCCAGCACTCTAACTACTGTGCCACTTAGCTGCCCTCCTCATCTGTACATGATTCCTCAACTGTAGAATGTGGATACACTTGTAGAGCCTACATTACAGGGTAGTCATCAAGAAAATGTCTTGTAAACCTTGAGAAAAGAAAGGGCATGAAGGGGAGGCTAGGTGGCACAGTGAATAGAGCACAGGCCCTGGAGTCAAAAGAACCTGAGTTCAAATCCTGCCTCAGACACTTAACACTTACTAGCCATGTGACCTTGGGCAAGTCACTTAACCCCAATTGCTTTACCTTCCTCCCTCCAAAAAGCAAAAAAAAAAAAAAAGGGTGTTAAGGTGGTAGACATATCAACAAAATTAATACCTTATTAGGCAGAATATCTCTTTTATATTTTCCTCCTATTTTTACTGAATCTAAGAAAAGTTATTTCCAAATCCCAGAATTTGCTAAGGTTTCTTTTGAAAAGATCACTTTGGTGAGTCATTACTCTCTGATTTCATATTTCAGAGCGGACTCTCAGTCTTGTTCTCAGTTCCCAGTAGTCATTATCTCTGTTTGTTAACAACTAAATGGTTGATGAGTAGATGCATGGGGCGGAGGTGGGGAGGGAAGGTGAAGGAGGGAACTTTCCTTTATAGAGATAACTACTACAAGAAACAAAGCACTCTGTCTTTCCTTTTTCTAAACTGAAAATGTAATAATGATACAACAGCTTTAAAAAGAAAACAAAATTGCTTGGGGATTTTTCTTGTTCCAGATTTATTTGCTATTCTCAATTAAAAAATTCAGAGACTTTTGTGCTCACTTGATTTTCTTTTCCTCTTACAATATTAGTTTTAAATATCACAAGAGGATTATTTTGTAGACCAAATTTTCTTAGTAAAGGTCAATGTGGTCTAATAGTTTCTGATATACTCCAGTCTGCATAGAGGATATTATGCAATTAGCTTGGAGCCACCATCTTTGTTCATGGAACTTCGTTGGTGCTAACTAAAATAGTCAAACGACCATTTGTTGAGTGGAGGTTTGAGATGTCTTCCAAATGCCATAGGGAGTGGGATTTCTCTTCCTCATGCTACTGGATAACCTCTGAGGCTTCTTTCAGTTCAAAGTCTGTGACCCTATGATAGTTTCTTAGAGTGTCCAAAGCAGTTGTTCAGAGCAGAACTTGATATGGAGTTCTACAATGAAATTCTTAATCAGGATTGCTCTTTTAATTTGTGGAAATCCTGAAGGCAAATATCTGGGGGAAGGATTTAGAGCAGAAGCAGATCTGGATCGGGATTTAGAACATAAAAATGTTAGAGCTAAAAAGGACTTCAGAACATAGAATAACAAAAATTATAATAAAAGGTAGAATACAGACCTTTAAATGTTGGAGCGTGGAAGGACGTTAGAGATTATTTCATCCAAATTCTCAGTTTTACAGAGGAAGAAATTAACATCCAGAGAGAGGAAATTGCTTTCCTGACTTAGAGTTTAAGTGTTCTTCACACTATTCTCTCCTGACCCCAAGGAGTTAGCTATATGTCTCCATGTAGCGGAAATGTATTATTAAATTTAGCTCAACCAGCTGAAAAAGAAATACTTATCTGAATGTCATTATGAGTATGAATTCATAGATGATTTCAAAATCATGTTTTAAAGTTACTTTCATCAACCCAAAACCCCAAATAGCATTAAAAAAAACTGGCTACCCTTTTTGGTTACTATTTATTGCAATAATTGTCTGTGGAAATCTATTCCATAGGAAGCTATTTACTTTGCACAAGTTTCGGGTCCATTAAGAAACTATATCACTGGGTTCTGGCCGTAGTTCTTGGCCTGTTACATATGTAATTACTAATAGATGAGAAAGAATATTTCAAACCTTTCAGAGGTCATTGGGTAACAAGAATACACTGAAGTTATTCATCATCCCCAAAGGATAACCAATCAAATGCTTGAAGTTATTCACATAGAGGTTATTGGTTTATTTTTATTTGTTTGGTCTCAGACACTTACTAGCTGAGTGACCATGGGCAAGTCAATTAATCCCACTTTATCTCAGTTTCTGAATCTATAAAATGGGGATGAGGCTAGCACTTCCCTCCCAGGTTTATTGTGAGAATCAAATGAAATATAAAACACTTAATACAGTGCCTGGCACATAGTAAGCACAGTATAAATGTTAGACATTAGCATTCATTATTTTATAATTTAGAAAGCCATTAAGTGGAATAAAGGAAGCAAAGGGGTCATAATTAAAGAGGATAAATTCAAGGTCACAAAAATTGGAAAGAATCTTAGAGGCTGTCTTAGTCCAATCTATACCCGAAACAATTTGGTCTATAACAACCCTAACAATTGGTCATCTAAGCCTGCTTTTGAAGAGTCACCAAGGAAGACAGTCTACTCCATTTTTAGATAGCTCCAATAATCTTGCCTTCCATTAAACCTAAATCTGCCTTTCTACAACTTCTACCCCTCCCTACTATTTCTTCCTTCTGGAACCAAGGAGAACAAATCAAATCCCTCTTTCATAAGACAACTTTCAAAATAATTAAAGGCAGTAATATGTCCCCTGCCCTCTAGTAAGCCTTTGAAGCAATCCCAATCCCATGCACTGCACAATATATCATATAACCTCCTGTCCTCCAACCACTTTGCTCTCATCTTCTTACTGTGTCCTTTGGACATGCTGTAATCTGTCATCAGCCATCTGCATCATACCTAGACCTGAACACAATTTTCTAGATATGCTCTAACTGGCACCAAGTAGAGTGAAGTTACTCTTTTTCTCAATGATGCCTAAGACAGCACTGACTTTTTATTTAAAACTACAATTGTTCTACATTGTTTACTCATTCAGAGCTTGAAATCCACTAAAACCTTCAGATTATTTTTCACTTGGATTATTGGCTATCCATATATAGGTGCGTATGTATATGTATATATGTGTGTGTATGCCTACCGATCTATACTTACATATGTATTTGTGTGTGTATGGATACTGTCCAATATCATTATATACTTCTGTAGTTGAATGTTTAGGCAGCTAGATGGCACAGTGGATAGAATGTCAGGTCTGGAGTCAAAAAGATGCATGTGACATAAGGAAACTAGGTGGCGAAATGGATAGAGCTTGGAATCAGGAAGACTCATCTCCATGAGTTCAAATCTGGCTTCAAACACTTACTAGCTGTGTGACTCTGGGCAAGTCACTTAACTCTATTTGAATTTCCACATCTGTAAAATGATCTGGACAAGGAAATGGCAAATCACTTCATTATCTTTGCTAAGAAAACCCCAAATGAGGTCATGGAGTCAAACATGACGACTGAAAAAAAGTGACTAAACACAACAGTTGAATATTAAACCCAGGGATGGTTCATTTCTATTATATTAAATATTATTAGATTTACTCTATATCAAGATTTATTTGAACTCTGACTCTCATCCAGAATATTAATTATCCCTTCTAGCATTATGTCATCTGTAAATTCAATAAGATCAATCAGTTAATCAATAGACATTCATTAAGTGCCTACTATGTGTCAGTCACTGTGCTAAGTTCTGGAGATACAAAAGGAGGCAGAAGACAATCCCTGACCTCAAGGAGTTCATAATCTAATGAGAGAGACAATAACAAAAAACACAAACATGTACAAATGAATTATATATGGGATAAAGAGGAAATAATTAAGAGAGGGAAGTCACTAGATTTAAGAGGGGTTGGGAAAGATTTCAGGTAAAAGATGGGATTTTAATTGAAACTTAAAGAAAGCCATGGCATCCAAGAGGTGGAGAAGAGTAGGGAAAGCATTTTAGGCAGCCAGGACCTTCAGAAAAAAGGCCTGGAGTCAAGAGAAGCATCCTTGTTTCTGAAACAGCAAAGAGACTAGCGTCACTGGATCTAGGAGTATGTGATGGGTAGTGAGGTGTATGAAGACTGGAAAGGTAGGAGGCAGCTAGGTTATGAAGGACTTTGAATACCAGAGGATTTTGAATTTGATATTGGAGGTGATAGGAAAATCACTTTGGTAGATTGGAATGGGGAGAGACTTGAGGCAGGTAAACCCACCAGCAGTCTATTGAAATAGTTTAGGTATGAGCTTATGGGGACTTGCACTTGATAGGTGGCAGTGTCAGAAAACAGAAGGGACCATATTCTAGAGATGGTGAAAAGGTGAAATTGACAAACCTTGGTAACAGATTGGATATAGTGGAGGGTGGGGGGTATGAGATAGTGAAGAGTTGAAGATAACACAGATAAGAAGTCTTATGGGGGGATTTAAGCCCAAATTTCCTCTAACTCTAGTTCTCGGCCTCTATCTACTATAGCACATTGACTTTGAGGTTCTTGTCAATACAGTAATCCAATCCCAGAGTCCATAGAATCTGAGATGCTCTATCATACAGGAAATATCCATGTGGCAAAATTTTGTAAGAGACAAAGTTTCCCATTCATCTTTCAGTCCAATTGCCTCCACTCTGGCATTTTCCCTCTCCAAATGTCTTTCATTGCCTTCTCATAGCCCAATCCCCATCCTAGGATTCTCTCCTTTGGCATCACTTTATACTCAGCCTGCTCTTTCTCTAGCCCCAACCCTCCCCACCAAAATAACTGAATTGAATACCTACACCTACAATCGTATTACAGACTCATTCTACCCCACTATTCATAGGTAGTATCATGGGGCAGTAGAAAGAACCCTGAACTTGGTGTCAGAAGAGTTGAATTCATTTCCTGACGCTACCACCTACTAATTATATGATCTCAGGCAAATCATTTCACCTCTCTCTGAGACTCAGTTTCTTCAACTGTGAAAATGGTGGTAATAAAATCCATAGTATGTAACTCTTATGGTTGCTGTGAAAATCAAATGAAATAACGTACGCAAAATGTCTTGTGCTATCAGGCACTAAATTCATGTGAGCTGCTACTGTTACCGGTCTGGTCTGGCTAAAGGACACTACTAAATGAATCTGGAGAAGCAGGTTTTTTTATATGGAGGACAGGTAGTGTCCAAGTGTCCAGGAATGGTTGGACTGGATGATTTCTGAGGTGCCATCCAATTCTGAGATTCCATGATTCTGTAATATTTCCTCATCTCTTTCCACCTAGGCAAATATCCAAGAACTGAGAGAAAGGAAGAAAAAGAAAGCCTTCTTTATTATGTTGAAAGAGAATGGCAGGCACCCTGGGCCTGAAGGGAGATAATGGCCCATCCCAGCAGTGAGCAACAGAGAGGGACTGGCAGGCTTTGAAAAGCAGGTGTGCTTGGCTAAAACCAGAGAGTTTCCCAGCATGTCCCTGGCACCAGCAGAGACACAGATGCATCACACAGGCAGATTAGAGCTGACTAGAGACTAGTAAGGGAGCCAAACATTCAGAGGCCATAAAAAAATAAAGTCACTGCATAGTCCAGTGCACACAGAATGAACCTCTGCCTGACCCTAGTGTCCATGGTGTACACTTGTCTAGGACCAGATTTCATCTATTAAATCACAGAATCTTTGAGCTAAAAGGGACCATAAAAGTAATTTAATGTAACCTCCCTCATCCAGTTTGTCTTTTTAAGGGGTTTCCTTTCTCACGGGGTACCTAATTATGGCTGCCAAATCCAAATCTCCCCTCAGCTTGGTTGCTTGTCCTTCGTTCTCAAAGAGGACCAAAATGGCATCACTATGTTGGAGTCAAGGTACAGTGTGTCTGACTGTGGTTGATCAGACCAATATGAGCTCAGAAGGCTCTGCCACAGGTTGGGCACAAATAGTCTGTGTGAATATCTGGAGCAGAGCTTTCTGTAAATTTGCACATCTCATGGTTCTTTTGAGCTACTGTAATTCTGCTGTGATCACAGAGCACCCTGTCTTTTTTAATGTAGGTATGCCACACTGGGTGGTCCTTTGTCAGTGTCTCCTATGATATGTATTTGATTCCAAAGTTCTTCAGAGACCCTGAGTGTCCTCATATCGCTTCTTCTGACCTCCATGCAAGCACTTTTCCTGTGTGAGTTCTCTTTGTAATAGTCTTTTAGGCAAACATACATTTGGCATTCAAACAATGTGGCCAGCACAATGCAGTTGTGCTCTCTGCAGCAGAGTTTAAATGCTTGGCAATTTAGCTAGAGAAAAGAGCTCAGTATCGAGTGCCTTATCTTGCCAGGGGATCTTCAGAATCTTCCTAAGATAATTCAAATGGAAGTGACTCAGGTTTCCTGGCATGGTGCTGGTAAACCATCCATGTTTCACAGGTATACATACAACAGCGAGGTCAGCACAATAGCTCTGTAGACCTTCAGTTTAGTAGTCAGTCTAACACCTCTTCTCTCTCATACTGTCCTTCAGAGCTCCCAAAATACTGATAAGAAAAGTACTAACACTGATGAAATCACAGATACAATGCTCTCTTTACCATCTCCCTCTCTTAAATACCCCTGAATTCAACTCAAATTAGGCATGAATTTTCTTTTTCTTTTCTTCTTGGAGGCAATCGCAGTTAAGTGACTTGCCCAGGGTCGTACAACTAGCAAGTGTCTGAGGTCAAATTTGAACTCAGATTCCCCTGACTGCAGAGCTTGTACTCTGTCCACTGCACTATCTAGCTGTCCTAGGCATGACATCAGCCTCTTTTGTGTTTGAGTATTACATCTTTGCTGCCTAGCTTCCTCTGAACATCCATCTCTCTCTCTCTCTCTCTCTCTCTCTCTCTCTCTCTCTCTCTCTTTCTCCTCCCTAAATATGTTTTCTTTTTTTTTTTTAATTCTTCTTTCCTTGAGGTCATAGACAGAGGAAAGGAGACTGAACTTGGAGTTGGAGGATTAGGTTTAAAGTCCCAGTTCTATCCTGTTGTTAGGTATTTTGAAGAAGTTTCTTAAGTCACAATTTCTGCAACTATAAAACAGGGATCGTAATATTTGCTCTGCCTATTGCATGGGACTATCTTTTTGGGAGGCAATGAGGGGAAGATGACTTGCCCACAGTCACACACTATCTGAGGCCAGATTTGAACTGAGGTCCTCCTGACTCCAGGCCTGGTGTTCTATCCACTGGACCACCTAGCTGCCCCCTGCATGGGGCTATTTTGAGGAATGAAAACTAATGAGAACCAGCTGAGACTCAGAAGACCTTGGCTGTGAATCCTGGCTCTGCCAGCTCCTACTCTTGTTAACTTGGGTAAGTCACTACATGTCTCTAGGCCTCATCTTTCTCTTTTGTAAAAGAAAGGGTTTGGACTAAATGATCTTCAAGGTTTCTTTTAGCTCTAAATCTCTTCATTTTTTATCCTAAATTGCACTCTGGAACACCATCTTTATTCCCTAATCCCATTTTCCTATAATAATTAACTGAACTAATCTACTAAAACAATCCCAAGTCCAATCCCCTGTCAAATGAATTCAGTTTTGGAACAGTAACAAGGAAATGTAGTTTGTGGCTAGCATCAAGTCTTTTAGAAATGAGGGAATTAAAGTCATTGCTGGAAAAAGATGAATTCCCTGACAGTTGTGGGGGAGGCGAGATGAGAGGCTAAAACTCCAAGTGCAGTTTAAGAGATTTCCTGCATTATTAAAAGGAAGCTATTACGAGTCAGGTCAATTATGCAAGGCAAGGTAAATGTGGCTTAGAAACCTTAGAGGAGAATGATTTCTTTGCCCTCTGTGTGAGGACCTTACATAAAGCATCATTAAACCTACATGGGCCTAATTAGGGAACTCCACACCATCAAGTTATTAAACAAACAGAATGGTGTGCATTCATTCTGATGAACTCTCTAGCCTATACATCTTCCAAGTAGAATGCCCTAAGAAGGGCTGCTTGTAACATTCAAGTCTTGGTTGAAAGTTCCATGGTATTACCTGGGATAAGTAATATTTCACAATGGAAAGAGGTAGTGACACCAGACTTTAAATCCCATTGCTAGCATTAGCTTTGTGACATTAAGTAAGTCCTTTAACTGCTCTGAGTTTCAGTTTTCTCATCTATAAAATGGGGATAGCCATGTATCTCACTCCCAGGGCTGTGTGGAACTCAAAGGAGACAATGTATATAACACACTTTGCAAATTTTAATGCATCACATACATATTGGTAATTTTTGGTGAGGGACTGGGAGGACCAAGGTAATCCACACATTTCTCTGAACAGGTGCACATACAGGAATGTCTCTACTCAGTGAGACTATGTGGGATCTAACAACATCCTCTGCTGTCAGAAACATTACCTTCATTCATTCATTCACCAAGTATTTATTGAGTGCCAGTTCTGTGCAAGACCCTAAACAATTCTCTGGGGTAGGAATGCTATAGGAGACTGTGTCACATAGTGGGAAAGGTTCCGTACCTGGAGGCAGGACATCTAGGTTTGAATCAATACCTCATTAGTTGAGTGACCATAAAAAATCACCTGAAATTTCTGATCTACGATCTACAATTACCACCTTTCTCGTGGGATTGTGAGGAAGATCATAACAGTCCCATTTAGAGGCTATAAGGCATCAAATAAATACAAGTTCTTATTCTTGCAGTGCATCCTAGAAGATGCATTTTGCCTCCATAGGATATAGATGATGGGAACTCTCAGTTTTGCCGGAGATACTGCCACCCTTTTTATGAATGGTCATCTACCCTTCAGCCAAGCACCACCGCCCACAAAGACAGGACAAAACTATTATCGTCCTCTCAATCAAGACTGGCCCTTTATTCTGAGACAGCACCATTAACCACCCCACTTCAGCCACTGCTACTTGCAAACCACTGCAAAGGAACCTGGAAGCAAACTTCTGGACGCTAGAGTAATATAGTGGGCAGAGACCTAGATCTGGATTCTGGAAAACTTGAACTTGAATTCTGCCTATCTCTCAGCCTCAGCTTCCTCATCTGTAAAATGAAGATAATAAACAGTGCCCACCTCACAGGGTGCTGTGAGAATCAAATGAGATAATATATGTCCATGCTTTGAAAACCTTAGAGCATAAAATAAACATTAGCTATTATTATTTGCTTACTGGATTGTTCGTAATAAAGACCAGCAGGAAGGAATGTGTCAACCTGCTCCTAACCACCTCCACAAATATTTCTACTCCTTATGGCAATCTTTAAGCAATGATATTGCTATAAAAACTGAAAAATGAGGCAATTTTAAGAGGGTGCCCATCAAATGGAAGAATGGTTAAAAAACTGTAATAAATGTAATAATGTAACAAATGTAATAAAATATTATTGTGCCATAAGAAACAATGAATATTAAAAAATTAGAGAAACGTGGGAAGGCTTGTATGAACTGATTCAGGGTAAGAAGGTAGAATCAGAACAATATGATATACAGTGACAATAAGACTCTCAAATTTATAATGTAACCATGCTGGGTGAATTCAAATAACCTGTCCCAAATTAGCTACCCCTTCAGGTACTAAAAGAACTTGCAAGTGTAATTCTTAAGTAACTTTTAGTAATAATTATTTTAAATCATGGAATATGGAAGAGATATCACATGATTGGAGAAGTGAAAATGTTCCAATTTTCAAAAGCATCTGTGAAGTATAGACTAATTGCTGGAAAAAATTCTAGAACGGATCATTAAAAATACAGCTGACTAACACAGATAGAAAGGAAAGCAGTGACTGCCAACGGCCAACATGGTTTTATATGAACAAGTCATGCCAGACTAACTTCACTTCCTATTTTGACAGAATGACAAAACTAGAATTCCAGGACAATGCTGTGGATATATTTTGCCTATGTCTTGGCAAAGCTTTTTGATAAGCAAAGCACTGTTCTTGTGGGGAAAAAATGGAGAAATTCAAATGGTTAGATGGATGGTCAGACCCAAGGAGAAGTTGTTAATTGTTTAGTCTTTTATTTAAATAAACAATTCACTTTATTTTATTTTTATTTGTAATTTTACCAATATCAAATAATATGAGTATTTCAATATACATTTTAGAACATAAGAAGATTGTACATGAAACTAGGAACTCCCATTACGTAGAGCTTGATACTCTTTTAAAGTATATAGTACATTCAATATGTAAATTTCAGAACTATCTTGCTCATCTATGATTCCTACCACCTTCATTCTGTTCTCTTCTATTAGTGATGGTGGATTCTATCCCCAACCTCCATCACTCTCCACTTCCTCCCTTTGGGAAAAAAAATCCTCATAACAAATATGCATAGTCAGGCAAAACAAAGTTCTACATTGGCCATATCCAAAAAATGCATGTTGCATTCTGCATTTTAAGTCGTTACTTCTTTTTTTTTAGGAAGAACATAGCATGCTTCTTCATTAGTCCTCTGAGGTCATAATCAGTCATTTTGTTAAGCAGAATTATTAAATCTTTCAAAGTTGTATTTCTTTACAATGTTATGATTGCTTAAATTGTTCCCCTTGTTCTGCTCACTTTGTGCAAGTCTTCCCAGGTTTCTTTCATTATTCCTTAGGGTATATTCTTCAAGTGGTGATCACTTCTTAGTTTCTAATTCTTTGTCCCTCCAGAAAGAACCATTATACATATTTTTATATATTTGGGTTCTTTTCTTCTCTTAATGGTCCAACATCAACATGGCAGGAGGTTTCCAGTGGAGGACTTCAAGGATCTGTTCTTAGACTTGAGCTACTAATATTTCTATCAATTACTCAGATAAAGTCATAAATGGTATACCTGTCAAATTTTAAGATAAAAGGAAGCCAGAAAGGAGAGGTAAATTCATTGGATGATTTTCAAACTTTTAAGTGCTATATGTTAGTTATTAATTGCTGTTACTGTGTTATCAGATTATTTAGAAAAATAATCAATTTGAACCAATCTGCCTCCTTTCCACCCCACTTTCAGGTTATTTAGGGGTCTCCACCAAAACATCCCTCATAAATGGTCATCTACTCTTTGCTTAAAAACTTCCAGTGATGGGTAATTCACTATCTCACGAAGCGGTCCAACATCCTTTGACCCAAAGCTCTTCCTTATAAGGAGTTGGAAGCTGCCTCCCAACAACTTTTCTATAATATCTTCAGTTGAATTTATGATCCACTTGATCTTAGAACAAAAATCTTAGCTGGTAAATGCTTGCAAATTGAGACCTTTTGTGTCACTGTTCATAAATTTCAATGAAATCAATGGAGGTTAGCAAGTTGTGCCCTTGCACCAAGTGCTGGCTATAGCTAATTCACAAATTCAGTAGTCATAAATAGGTCAGAGGACTTTATTGAATAAACTTGAGGGTTTATTCAATGTTAATACTGTTTTTAGAAAGAATTTGGTCCAGCTTCTCTTTAGCAATTGTTGGAAAACTGAACCCCCTGTGAAGATGAGTCAGCTCCTTAGGGGGAACTGTGTCATTTAGAGCACCCCCGATGACAGTCCTTTCACAAATAATCATTTTGGCATTTGCCAATTCAATCACTGTATATCCAGGCTTTTCTGGCAGTAACAGAGATGTATCAAAATAGTTTTGCTCTATAATTTTGAGGGGAAATGTCTTCAAAATCTAGAAGCAGTCAAAGTAGCATTCAGAAAAAAAAATACTATTGCCAGAGCAGGGCTTTGGCTTCATTTTCAAGATTACTTGGGTTTCAAAATCCTTCCATCTCTTTTCCACCCACCTTTTCTGTATCCTATTATGCCCCAGCGTCTTTGGATTTCTCCTGGTATTTAGAGCTATTTGGTGCTCCATGTTCCAGACCCATTACTTTTTGCAGTCTCAGTTCAAAACATGCCTGCCTCTTGTTTCATGATTACCTCAGGATGTTAACCTGTGAAAAAGTTGAAGGAGCAGTCAATTAAGCTTTCCAGAGCCAGGTTCCATAAAGAGATCTCTGTCATGAATTTGCAGGTTAACTATGCTTATCCAAGATTTTGATGTTAGGACCTCTCCCCCTCCACATTTATGCCATAGGTTCAGTTTCTAAAGGATTTTTACAGAGAAAGTCTAAGGACAGAACCCAAACCTGGACTGACTGTGAAGAAACTTATGAAGATTAGTTTAATGCATATTGTTTTGTTAAATGGGATTTAGAATATTTGTATCAGCCCTGACCCTTAAGGAACTTACATCTAGCAGAGAAGACAAGACACATACATAAATAAGTATATATAAATTAGGACAAGATGGAGTCGTATGGCACTAAATGAGGCCCAAGGAAGAGGAGATAGTTTCTAGGTGGGGATATCAGAGAAAACTCCACAGAGTAGATAGTGTTAGAGTTAGACTTGGAAGGAGGGGCAAGATGTCAATAGAAGAGAAGAATATTCTTGGCTTATAGGTCAGAATGAACAAACATAGAGAGTCAGGAAGGGAGATACACATTCAGAGGATAGTGAGTACTGCAATCTGTTTAGAACATTGAGTCCATAAAGGAGAGAAGAATGAGCAAAGACAGGAACAGTAATTTGGCCCAGTTTGTGAAGTGTCTTGAATGGATGGTGATCCTGAAGCTAAGGGGATCGATCTATGGAAGGCTTTAGAGCAAGGGAATCAGATTTCTCTAGAAGCAATGTGAAGTATACATCAGAATGAGAAGGAACATGACCCTGGACAAATCACTTAACCTCTTTCAGTCTTAATTTCCTCATCTGTAAAATGACACCTTTAACAAAGTACCTATTTCACAGGATTGTTATGAGAATCAAATGAGATATGTACACAGTGCTTTGAGAACTCTAAAACACTATATAAACGCTATTCATTATTTTTATTAACAAAAGGGAGCCCTACCATACCACTCTGACAAAGCAAAATTAAGTTACACACTCTTCATTCACTCATCATTCACCCTATTTCCCTGGCCTCCCAGCTCATTTATAACTACACTCCCACCTACCCTCCTGCTTGATTTACTGGCTGTTCTCCATGGCTTTTGGCATCTCATAGCTGTGAGCAGCAAATGTCCCAATTATGCAGCTGGCTCACTGCTGTCCTCTTCTCTGCTGGACCTAGTAAATCCTAGGGTTGAGGAGGAGGCAAGCAACCTGGACCATGGATAGTCAATCCCAATCCCCAGAATCTCACTTACAATGATTGCATTCATAATACATTTGGAGAGAGGCAATGAGAAATGTAAAGAGTATCACGTGCCCTTGTAAATAAATGACTCCTCCCCAACATCCTGGGAACCTCATTGCAATGTCTTGAAACCCAAGGAAACAGATATATAGCTGAGTCAAGTGGATGGCTCAAGGTCATGTGGAATATGAGTAGCCAATCCTGGAATAGAACCTGTGTCTTCAGTTCTTTTAGTCTAGCACCCTGTTCATGACATCATCCAGCTCATTTTCAACAGTCAAGGGAACTGGTAAAGGCTTTAAAATCTGTGTTTAATAAGTATTTCTTCCTACTAATGCCTTAAGCTATAGTTATTGTACCCCCAGAGTAAATGGTCATGAGAAGAAGAAAATGATCTATTTTCTTGTAATAACTCTAGCAAGGTTTTTTTTTAATCTAACCTATGTTTCATTTTTATATCACTTTCTTTTCTAAATATACCCTTCTTCCATCCCCTCACCAGAACTATCCCATACAATGCCTTGAAAAGTTAGTTGTCCACAGTTGGTCTCATACATTTCATGCACTAGAGCAGTGGTTCTCAACCTGTGGGTCATGACCCCTTTGGGGGTTGAACGACCCTTTCACAGGGGTTACAAGGGGTGCCTAAGACCATCAGAAAACACATATTCCCGATGGTCTTAGGAACCGAGACACCGCTCCTCTATCCATCTCCAGGTGGGTCTGCCCACATGCAGATACACCCACATATGAGTATTAAAGGGTCATGGCATTAGGAAGGTTGAGAACCATTGCTCTAGAGTCAGAGAGACCTGTGTCTAAGTCCTACTTCCAACATATACTGGTTAACTGCATACAGTGGATCTACCCCTAGGGCTAGAGTTAGGAAAGCCTGAATTCAAATCCAACCTCAGAAATATACTAGCTACATGACCCTGTACAAGCCAATTAATCTCTGTCTGCCTCAGTGTCCTCAACTATAAAATGGTAATCATAACAGCACCTACCTTCCAGAGTTGTTGTTGTGTGGATAAAATAAGATAATCTTGTTTATCACAGTACCTAATGAATAGTAGGTGTTTAATAAATGGTTCCTTCTTTCCTTCCTTCCCTGAATGGCCATGGGTGAGTCATTTAAAATCTACATGCCCAAAACACCTCTTATAGTTATAGATAAGTTGTTAGTCTGTATCTAGAAAGCACAGAGATTCAAAACCAAGAGTTTCCTTCAGTCATGAACAATGGGTCCAGATACATATACACAAACATACGTACAATCCAAGGAACATGTAATTCAAGGAAAGGTGAACATCTCTTTCAAAATATCAGATGTTGCCATGAGAACTTGAGTTCTGGGAATATTAAAAAGTGTAGATTTTTAGTGAAGTCTGTACCTAGGAGGCACAGGTTTAGATTCAGCCTTGGGCTTTGGAGACTTGCCAGACAGTGTTGCCCTCACTGACTGCCCAGAGGCGTCATGAGCCTGAAGCAACAATTCTTGGGGATAGCTTGAAATCTAATTCTACAGCCATCTCATTTCCTCCAGCTCAATCGATAGCTTTAGAAAAGCCTAGCATCCTGTTCCGAATGATTTGTAAACCACCAAGACACACTTACTGTTTCTTTTCTGGGTCACAGAAGAGCAAGGTCAGTTGATTCTTTCCATGGTCAGACTTCCTCTTTAAAACAAAATAACAACAATAACAAAAATTTCTCAGATTTCAAACTTTTTGTTTTAATCATGCATATAATTTCATTAGATTTAACTGGTTACTATTTTATTTATTCTAATAGTTTATCAAATCACTGTTAATGTCATTATCCTCATTATCAATAAGTCACCAACCTTGATTCATCTTTTTACCTACCATGTGTTCAGATCTGTGTTAAGGGCATTGGGCATAAAGAAATATAGGAAAGGCAAAGCTACTGCTCTACTGCAGCTCAAACTCTGAGGCAACAAGATTAAGATATATGGAATGATGAACAATAAAAGTAAAATCTTCCTCTGATACCTCAGCCTCGGCATGGAAATGAACTTTTGGATTTCTTTGTTAAATATTGCTGTTATCTTGTATTTTTACATCACCTACATTTCCAAAAATATCCTTCCATCCTCCTCTACCTAGAGAGCCACCCCACGTATCAAAAACTGAAACAAGAAAGGAGAGAAAGCAGATCAGTAAAACTAACCTGACACATCAACAAAATCTTACCATTTATGCAGTGTTCTGTACCCATTGTCATCCTCTTGCAAAAAAAGGGAAGAAAGTATATTTTCTCTCCCTTTCATCAGGGCCATACTTGTTCAACACATCACATAGGATTCACTTTCAGTTAATTTGGGTCTTTCATTGTATATTTTGTTTCCCTGGTTCTGATTAATTTTGCTTTGCATTGAAATCCCTGAGTTCAAGTACAACCTCATATACATAATAGATGTGTGACCCTGGGCTAGTCACGTAACCTCTGTTTACCTCAGTTTCCTCACCTGTAAAACAGTACCTACTTCCAAGGGTTGTTGTGAGGATCAAATGAGATAATAATTATAAAGTGCCTAGCACACAGTGAGCATTATATAAATGTTAGCTGTTGTTATTAATTAAATTCCATGTAAATCTTCCCATGGTTCTCTGAAGTTCTTATGTTTATCACTTCTTATATTTATATTTCATAGTTTCTTTAGCCATTCCCAAATGGAAGGGCATTCACTTTATTCCCAGGTGCTTACTATAGAAAAATGCTACATTATAAATATTTTTGTATAGATAGTACCTTCCTTTTCTACTTTGACCACCTTAAAGAATATGCCTAAAATTATATAGCAGCAGTCATCAAAACTACTTGGTACTGACTGAGGAATAGAGCAGTGGATCAGTATAATAGATTGGGTACATGGGACACAGCAGTCATTGACTATAGAATCTACTGCTTGATAAACCCAAAGACTCCAGCTTCTGGGATAAGAATTCACTACTTGACAAAAACTACTGGGAAAACTAGAAAATAGTATGGCAGAAATTGGGCATAGACCAATATCTTACACCATATACCAAAATAAAGTCTAAATGACTTCATGATCTTGATATAAAGGCTGATACTGTAAGCAATATGGGACAGCAAGGAGTAGTTTACCTGTCAGATTTATGGAGTAGGGAAGAATTTATGTCCAAACAAGAGAGAGAGAGCATTATGGAATGCAAAATGGATAACTTCAATTACATTAAACTGAAAAGGTTTTGTACAAATAAAGTCAATGTAACCAAGATTAGGAGGGAAGTAGAAAACAGGAAAAGAATTTGTACAACCAGTGTCTCTGATAAAGGACTCATTTCTAAAATATACAGAGAACTGAGTCAAATTTATAAAGATAGAGGTGGCTAGGTGGTGCAGTGAATAGAGCACGGCCCTGGAGTAAGGAGAACCTGAGTTCAAATCCAGCCTCAGACACTTAACACAAAAACTAGCCATGTGACCTTGGGCAGGTCACTTAACCCCAAATGTCCTCCAAAAAGACAGCAAAAAAAAAAAAAATTAAAAAAAAAAGATACAAGTCATTCCCCAACTGATAAATGATCAAAGAATATGAACAGGCAGTTTTCAGAGGAAGAAATTAAAGTTGTCTATAAGCATATAAAAAAATGCCCTAAATCACTATAGATTAGATGAGTGCAAATCAAAACAACTCTGAGGCACCACATCTCACCAGTCAGATTGGCTAAGATGACAAAACAGGAAAACAATAAATGCTGGAGAGGATGTGGAAAAATTGGAACACTAATGCATTGTTGGTGGGGTTGTGAACTGATCCAACCATTCTGGAGAGCAATCTGGAACTATGCCCAAAGGGCTATAAAAATGTGCTTACCTTTTGACCCAGCAATACCCCTTCTAGGGATGTATCCCAAAGAGATCATACAAGTAGGAGGAGGACCCATATGTACAAAAATATTTATTGCAGTTCTTTTTGTAGTGGCAAAGAATTGGAAATCAAGAGGATGCCCATCAATTACGGAACAGCTAAACAAGTTGTGGTATATGAATGTAATGGAATGCTATTGTGCTATAAGAAATGAGGAATAGACAGACTTCATAATAACTGGAGAGACTTATAAAACTGATGCTGAGTGAGGAGAATAGAACCAGGAGAACTTTGTACACAATTATAGACACATAATATCTGCGATAACTTTGATAGACTGGACTCCTCTCAACAATGCAAGGTTATAAGACAACTCTAAAAGATTTATGATGGAAAGGGATATCCACATCCAGAGAAAGAACTACAGAGGCTGGGGTGGCTAAGTGGCACAGTGAATAGAGCACCAGCCCTGGAGTCAGGAGGACCTGAGTTCAAATCTGGCCTCAGACACTTGAGACACTTATTAGCTGTGTCACTTTGGGCAAGTCACTTAACCCCAATTGCCGTCCAAAAAACAAAACAAAAAAATGAAATCATGAAAATTTAAAATTTTGACGTACACAATTATGCACCAAATTCTGTAGTTTAGAGACATACCATAGCATAGTGAAAAGAACTTACATCTATGAATCAGAAGATCTGGGTTCCAGTACTGGCTATACAAGTAGTTAGCTGTGTCACTTAGGTCTTTAACCACTTTGAACTCAACTTTCCTCACCTGCAATGTGAGAGTATTGCACTAAATTATCTTTAATATCTCCTACCTTAAACATCAGACAGTAAGAAAGACATTTCAGCTGCCCTGGTGCCTTTCCTATTACACATAAGCCACCAGTCTAAAACTAAAAACATGCTTGATTCTCCATCATCCTGGGAGACATAATCTGTTCACATTAGAGTATTTCCCTAGGGCAGAGTTGGCCTAGTTGAGAATTGGAGAGTTATTGCCTCAAATAAACTTTAAATCTCTGTAACTGGCCAGGCACCAGGACTGCCTAGGCCCCTGTCCTGACCATCAGGCATCTACCCAAAGCATACCACCTTTCCATTTCCTGCTCAGGGAATAATAATCAAATCAACATCCCTGATAGTGTAAAGGGTATATTAAACTACTTCCATATGACTCCTCTCAGAATTCCTGTCACTGAGTCATTGTCTGCCTAGTAGGAATCTCTCAGTCCCCCACACCTATCCATGTCAGTCCCATCCCTCCCATGTCATTATCTCATAGTACTCTATTATTCCAGTCTATTATCGCAAAGCTGCTTTTCATGTTAGATCTCCTCCTAAATGACCTTGAACATATTTTATCTACATGTATATTGTTCCTCCTCCTTCCCCCTTAACAGATTATAAAGTCAATGACTTTTCTATTTCTGTTTTTGTATTCGCACAGTCTTGCATCATGTTTTGCACATGTTGTTTCTGTTGTTCATTCATTTCGGTTGTGTCTGACTCTTCATGACCCCATTTGGAGTGTTCTTGGCAAAGATACTAGAGTGGTTTGTCATTTCCTTCTCTAGCTCATTTTGTAGATAAGGAACTGAGGCAAACAGGATTAAGCGTCTTGCCCAGGGTCACAGGCTTTGCACGTAGTAGGTCCTAAATAAATGCTTGTTGTATTGAATGAATTTGAGAGGTTCTTTTCTCCATTTAGAAGCAGTCATGTGGAGAAACAATTTGTAGGTATAAAAACAATCACTAAGGCTCATGCTGTCAGCCTAAATGAATTCCATTTTCCTCTATTTTTTCCACAGTTTTTAGATATAGGAGCATGGGATGGAAGTAGCAGCCCCAGAGGTGATGAAAAAGGCCATTCTTTGGTCAGCTCCTAAAGCTAAGAAGGGCAAATAGACTGTTTTGATGGTTGCAAAAGGAAGCTTTTAAAATGAAACAGCTCAGAGATTCTTGACATCAAAATGACCTCAAGTCCAGGTCTCCAATTTAGACTAACTCTAAACGAGATTGAAAATAATCATCCTACAAAAGCCTGGAGATAAAACCAGGAGAGAACTAGTCACTGCTTAATAACAATTTAGGGACCTAATTATACTGAAGTCTTTGCTATTATTTATGAAGCTTTCTTTTTATAATGATTCACTACAAGTCCCAATGTTTTTGCTTAGCTGTTTTAAGAATTCACTTGAATTTGATGAGTTTTGATTAAGCACCCATAATGTACAAGGTACTATGTAATAGAAAGATGAAAAATGACATGATTAATCCCTGACTTCAAAAAGCTTGTAGTCTAACAGAAGAAATTGATACTAGCTATAAATGTATACAAGCTAGGATCTGGACAAAGGAGAGATCCAGGCTAAATGCCCCAGGAAAATTCAAGGAGGGAGAATACTTATGTTGTTGACAAGGGCACTTTAGAAGGTTTCACATAGGAAGCAATACCTGAGCTGAGCCTTGAAGGAAGAGAAATGTTTGGACAGGCAGAGAGCACATTCCAGGCAGCCAGGGGAGATGGCCTGTAAAATGAAGCAGGACAGAGTGGGTCGAGTTCAGGAAGCAGAAAGTCATCTGATTTCCCTGGGGTGTGGAACACATAAAGGAAAGCAACATGAAATAAGGCTGGAGAGGGAAATTGGAGCAGGACTGTTAATAGGCTTCTATGCCAAGCTAAGGAGTCTGTCCTTTTATGATAGAGGTCATTGGGAGTCACTAAAGATTTGGGGACAAAGGAGAGACATGGTCAAACTGGTGTTAGTGCTCACAAGTTCTGGGCTTTTTTTTTCTCCCTAAAAATAGCTATGTAATCATTATGTAATAAGAACTTCCCTCTCTTAGATCACCATAACTAGCTGGAAATGCCTTCTAATCCCTCCAGCTAAATACCTCTATCTACCCCTGAAGCCTCCTCATGCAGATCATTGCTTTTCCTGTGACAGTATACTTTACGTGCAGACTCAAATACCTCAGGGGCAATAAACAGCCTCTTGAGCCCTAAATTTGCAAACTTTAATAGAAAGTGACAGAAATGTCCCAAAGCACAGGGCAAAAGGAGCCCAATACTGCACAAGTAGAAACCAGAAGCAAGAACAACCTCAATCTCTTTAGCTTATTGCAGAGGAAGAAAGCAGGAAATCATGTGAGTTCCTAATATAACCACATCTCCTGGGATAACCTGTTGGGTTTTGTACAGATTAAAAAGTGAATCATGATTCCAGTCAACCTTTTGATGAAAGAGTTGGGATTTTTCCATGCTCAAGGACCTTGGATTCTTAAGGCTAGAATTCTGCTGTACGCAGGATCTCAGCAAAAAGCTTTGGAGCAGTTCCTTATTAACACAGTTATTTTAGTACCAAATATAGGTGATGGGGTCATAAACTGAAAACCAACAGGAGACCCAGGAAACTTTTCTAGGTTATAATGTCCAAAAGAATTCACCACCTCAGACCATACTTAGCCAGGCTAGTCTCTAAATTACAAATTTTTGAGTATTGGCCAAGAGGTGGATGGTGTGTCTTTCTCGGCTGATAGGACCTGTCAGAATTTATGCTTCCCTAAGAGAGCCTTAGGATCTCAGGATCAGCTCTAAAGAATAGGGAGGTATAGCATCAGAGTAAATCTGTGCTGATGAAATCATAGAGCCAGCATAGAAGTATGTGCAAAGCTTATAGAATTAGCCAAGGTTGTAGAGAATAAAGGCATTCCTTCATTAGATCACAGCCTTCTTCAAAACATTCTGCTCACCTTACAAAACTGCCCTTTCTTACTTTCATCCCCTTAGAAAATATAAACTCTTTAAGAGTAGGGATTGTTTCATATTCTATGTTTGTATCCCTGGTGCCTAACATAGTGCCTGTCATTTAAATATTTGCTGATTGAACAATGCCTGAGTGGCTCTGTAATGAAAGTTTTGATAACTCTCAGTAGCTCCTGGCTTCGGTGGAAATTTCCAGGAGGGTAAGTTAAAAGGAAGCAGAGAAACTACATTTCATTTTAAAGGCTTGAAAAAGAAGTGTTATATAGTGAATACTGTGGACTTACTCTCCTAATCCTCACATGCAGTCTGGGATCCCAAAGCACAGTTGCTATTTTGCTTCAGGGAAAATCCTGAGTCTGTCTGCTCTGGCCAGGGCCTAGAATCTTGGACAATGTTGCCCTTTTCTTTATTCATGAGATGCCCACTTCTCTGTCTGAATGGTTAAGGCAGCTGAGACATAAAAGGGTAGCTTTCTAATGCTATAGTTCACGAGCCCCCACTGGTGTCCTCTCCATCATTATCACTGGACATCAGGTAGCCAGCCAGGCTCAGTGAGCTTTTAGAAAAGGGTATTTGCTAAGTGAGCACATTAGAACAATTGGCACACAAAACTCTCCACAGGTCTGTGATACACTCTCCCACTATTATATATTGAATTCAGGGGAAAACTGATGGAGAAGCTAACTCAGAAGTCCTAGAAGTCTTTTTGCTCGACTCCTCAACATGTTCTTATCATGTATGGCATAGCTTTTCTACTGGGATCCATATAGAGACTCAAACCTGCCTTTCTCCATGCTGTCTAGTATGTGCTCAACTCTCAATGTAAATGATGTCACCAGCTTATCTGGAGACACTGCTAGGAGACAGATGAAGGAATCCACATTCTATTGTCCTCTGACAGCCATAGCAAATGTGGTGGGATGAAGATAAGGACTAAAGCTGATATTAGAACTCTTCTTCTCCTTCCCCTCAAGTGATTCCCTCTAAAGGTCTTAGCTAGGGGCTTTCACCATTAAGTTCCAATCACTCACTAAAAAGTTCAAATTCCTGGCTTCAAACATATATGTAGACTCAACAGGGTATCGCTAAGTCTCTCAATCAATGTGAAAAGACAGATGTAGCACCTAGTCAACATATCTTTGACTAATTCAATGATAGCATCCAAGATTTGCTTAGATCTAGTGAATAATCTCACTTGACAAAAGTTAACTATTAAAGTTTTCTGCATTCTTTCACCTAATAAAGTTACCTGGATACAATATCTTGTCACTTTAGGTGGAAATTGATTGACTTAATAGACTCCCATCTTTCAGTTACATTATAAAAATGGCAATATTGTGATGATGGATTCAGCATGTGTATTTTATGTCTTAAACATTGAAAATAAGATTTATTTTATCTAAAAATTAATACTTAAAACTTATGTGAAGGCAGTGATTTCTTTTTCTTTACCGATTTTCTTTTAAGGGAGTTTTGAATTCAACGAGGAGACAAGGAGGGGAGAGATAAGAGAGAAATGATTTAGTCTAATGCACTCATTTTATAAAGAAATTAAGGGCCAGGAAAGTTAAATGATATTCCTAAGGTCATATAGCTGGGACAAATAACTTTAAGTCCTGTAGTTTTAGTTTCCAAATATCTAGAAAATTAGAGATATTATCTTAGCAGCCTCTGGAAATCTCAGTGTCATGGTAAAGGGATAAACCTTCTATGTCTGTCAAAGGAGCCAACAAAGAGAAGTTGGGTACTGGCTAAAATGGTGTCACAGTAGTGGGAATCATCCCTAGTGTTAACAAAAAAGCAGCACTGTATGATGGAAAGGAACATTACTTGTGAAGCAGGCAAATCTGGGCTCAAATTCTACCCTTAAGGCTAAATACCTATGTCATATTGGTAAGTCACTTAGCCTTCATGATCCTCAACTTTCTTATTTATAAAATGAGAGTGTTCAACAAGATGGTCTCTGAGGCCTTTTTAACTCTAAATTTATGTTCTATGACATTAGGAATCAGTCAACCACAGAATAGTGCTAGTTTCATTTCAAACAGCATCTACCATGTACAAAGTACTGTTCTGAGAGAGATATAAAATTTGGAAAATAAATATTCCTTGTCTACATGGAGTTTACAGTCAAGTAGTCACTAACTCCATCATCTGTGGAAGAGCAGACCTGGATGTATGTAGGAGAGGTGGGAAGTAATACAAAAGGCCAAGAAGCTGATTTAAGGAGAGGGAAAGAGTATAATCAAATATCAAGGGCAAGATCCCAGAAGCATGAAGGTAAGTAGAAATAACTGGATGTATATGAGAGACAGAGAAAAAGTTAGAGAGAGAAATAAAGAGACAGAGATGGGGGAGAAAGGGGAGGGAGAGAGACACAGAGAGAAACATTTCAGAAATAAATCTACTAAGTTAGAAGCTGGAAGTGATAGACACTACAGTTGCTGTTGAGAAGTAAATCCAACTGATCAGAGGAGCAACGTGGAGCAAAGAATCATAGAAATGCCCAAGGCATCACATAATATGACTCAGATTTCATGCCTAGTGTGGCATTAGTAAAGCAGAGCATGCTTATCATTGGAATCATCTGTTCAACACAGAAGCAACATTCAAAGAACTTTTACAGACAGATCCTGATACAGAAAGAAGACAACAAGTTTAAAGTTCCAGCAGGGTGAATTTTCTCAAACTCATGGTTTTTATGTAACTCCTCAACTGGTTCTGTGGGTGTTCATTCTCCCCTAAAGATGTTGAGTGTGCTAGTGGAAGAGTGTGACCCCAGATTTCTGTGTAGGTTGTGATAAAATTTATTTTTATATATTTGCCTTAATATGTGATTCCTTATGATATTGTTATATTTTCTGCCTTACTGATAAGCAAGTGGTTATTTTAAAGATCTAAAAGTGTGATCATTGTGAATGGTGGGTTTTGCATATATAAAAGAATTTAACAGGAGCTCAAGAGTTAAAGAGGTAAGTAAGAGGATTATATTCTCCCACAACAAGGTTACCATTAGAACCCTGAAAATTTGAATGTAACCATATGGTATTGATCCTTTCTGGGAAACTAACTTTGCCAGTGTGAGGGCAGCCTCAGGAGCAGGTGATTGTTCACATGCCCTATAGGAGAAGTATGAGGAGCTACCATGTGGGTAGCTACCCCACATGCCTGTTACATATATATCCCTTAGATCTTAAAACAATATGAATAATGTGTTATTATTATCCTGATTTTATAAGCTTTTATTCCAACTAACATATTATCTAATTACAGGATTTTTCCCTTTGTTTTGTTTGTCCCAGGATTTTCATTCTCTTTGACCCAGTACAGTTCTGAGGCAACCCAATTCCATCTTAGCAAGCCATGTTTCTATGAGTCTGAGACCTGGCTGCCATTTTCTCCATTCTGATTCAAAGCTTCTGTAAAATGATTTATAGTTGTAAAAGTCTGCTGCCTGCTGAATTGGGAAGACGGACAACTAGTAGAGAGAAAGTAAACTATTCTTGACAAGTGTTTTTTTTTTTTTTAGGGTATTTCTTCCATTTTAATTCTTCTCAAAATTGGAGTCTCACCATTTTTCCATGAATAAAATAGGTGTACTTCATCTCCCCTCAGATACAGACATGAATTTGAGTTTCAACCCTTATAACAAGGGATGACATTTACCTATAGCACTTTATAGTTTGCAATGTGGTTTATATATGTGTATGTATGTATAGCCTCACAACAGCCTTGTGAGCTAGGTGCTATTATTATTCCCATTTTAGAGATGAGGGCACTGAGTCAAAGGTTAAATGACTTGCCCAGGGTCACATTTCTTGGATGTATCTAAGCCAAGATTTGAAATCAGGTCTTCTTGATGCTATGTCCAGTGATCTTTCAACTACATCACCTACCAAGTCACTTAATCTCTCAGCCTCAGTTTCTACATCTTTAAAAAAGGATCATAGGATTTACAGATGAAGAGGGACCTAGAGGTCTAGACAAACCACCACCTCCCTTCATAGCTAAGGAAACTAAGGCCCAGAAAAACAAAATAATTTTCCCAGCACACATAGGTCATAGGTAGCAGAACCATAATTGGGAACAAAGTTCTCAACTTCAAATCCTCTTTCCAATAGATCATAATACTCTGGTAGAGTAGAAAGGAAAGGAAATCTAGGAAAAAGGCAAGACACTGCTTAAGTGGCTTGGAGCCCAGAAGATCTTAGTTTGAATTTCATCTCAGACCAGGACACAAGAGACCTGGGTTTGATTTCTGACTATGCCCGTAACTCACAGAGTGACCACTGGCAATTCACATAGTGTTCTCATCTGTAATGACAGGATATTTTCATAATCGATAATATTGTTTGATAATACTGATAATATTATTGATATAGTATTGATAAAATGGATAATATTGTTTGAAGGCTGCAAAATGCTTTGCATATATCATCTCATTTGATGCTCACAACTCTGTGAGGCAGGTATTATTACAATACCCATTTTTCAGATAAAGAACTGAGGCAGAGAGAGGTTAAGTGATGGCTAATAAGTGTCTGATGTCTGATGCTAATAAGTGAGAATGGTGCTTTGTAAACCTAAAAGTGAATTCTCTTTAGGGAAAGTAATAATTATAACCTGGTCCCATAATCTGAAAGGAAAAACAAAATCAGGCAATCTGGTGGGGTTGCATTTTCAGTCCTTCAATGTTCTTGCAAATCACTCAGGCCTCTTTTGCTGAGATCTCAAAGTACTGTAGCCAGAGGAAACTGCCCCTGGTTGGGCAGCTGCCTAGATTATAAAGGAAGCTGGCATTATCAGAATGTTTGCTGCAGAAAACCCCACCTGGCCAGCATGCAACACCTCCCTGAATGACTGTTTATAATCTCACAGCCAGCGCCTTTGCATAGATTTTGCAGGAGTAATTAAAGAGAAATATAGGTGTGTAAATTTTATATTCTGTGAGGTTTCCAAGGGCTCCCCTCTCCCCAGCTCTCAGGGCTTTATGAAGGGATATGTAAATTTGAAGTTTATTTAAAATTCACTGCAGTGGCTTGAGCATCTTGGGGGAAGAGGGAAGAAGGGAGGAGGGGAGAGAGAGAGACAGACAGACAGACACAGAGACACAGAGACAGAGACAGAGACACAGAGAAGACAGACACATAGAGATAGAGGAGGAAAGGGAAGACAGAGCCAATTAGGAGAGAGAGAAAGGGAGAAAGAGAAAGGGAAGGAGAGAAAGGGGGAGGGAGGGGGAGAGAGGGAGGGGAGGGAGAGAAGGAGGGGAGAGAGAGAGAGAGAGAGAGAGAGAGAGAGAGAGAGAGAGAGAGAGAGAGAAATGTTTCATATAGCCATCTGTGAAAGTTAAATCTTTGGAAAAAGATAATTCTATGGCTTGGACATTGCCAGATCGTTAGAACACCCTTCAATTTTGATAGCATCATGCCATCCCAGAGTTGGCAGACACTCCAAAGGTCATCCTACCCAACTTCCAACCAAAGCACAAACTGCTGACTTGGAGCTCTGATGTGAAGATGGGCCCCAAATCTATGCCCATTTGCCATGCCTCCACGGGTGTCTACTTCTGGCCAATTTAATCACATCAGCTATTCTTTTTTATTTTTCCTGGCATGAGCTGCTTTATGCAGAAGTCAGTTTAGCCATTATCTTTTCTATTTTAACCAATAAATGTGCAATAAGAAAATTCTTTGGATGCAGCCCTGGATTATTATAGGTGCCATGAGGGATTCTGAAGAAGTAGAAGAAACAACCCCACTCTTGAAGTGTCTATGATCTCACTGAGGGAAGAGCACACACACGCGCATGCACACACACACACACACACACACAAACACACACAAGTCAGAACAATGCAAAATATAAACTCAAGTGTTGAATTAGGCAACAATAATGAATTGGGTAACACTGACTCTAGATGTTGGAGACTGTCAAAGAGGTGAAACAATCTGTACAAAATTAACCAGGTCAAAGCAGCACTTGAACACAGGCCTTCTCATTGATTCAAGTAGACTTTCTATTCCTTGAAGCTGTCTTTCTGCTAACAGACTATTTGACCTAGAGCAAGTCCCCTAAGGACTTAGGCCTTCAGTTTCCAATCTACTTGCCTTGGTTATGGGGAAGATAAAACGTGGGACAGTACACTTTTGGAAAAAATAATTGAAGAGTTTAATGAAAATAATTATTGTTCGTGGTGATGTGATGCATGTATGTGTCTGGGGAATCCATATCTATTATTTCATTCATATAGGGAACTCTTTTAATGGAAATTCCCTCCACAGATGGAGATAAGCAATTTATTTGTACTTTTAAAGCCTTAGAGAATTGTCCGAGGGTACCTGTCCACTGTATCAAAGGAAGGATTTGAATGCAGATCTTCCTGAACCCAAGGCTGGCTCTTCATCCATTACAACACACTGCCTCTCAATGAAAATCATATTGTTATGCATTTCCAAATTGATTCTCAGATATATTGTACTTTTTTTCCCTTCTCTAACTTGTATAAAACCTACATATAGCCCATAATCTCATTTTCCAGAAAGCTTTTTCTTCCAAAGAGATCTCATTTTAAAGCTGTGCCCTGCATCTGGGGACAGCTTATATTCAAGCCAACTTGGTTCAGAACCTGTGTTTACATTTGGGGCTTAGAGTTAGAATGTCCTGTCTTTGAAAACATTACCATTTCATGCAACTGCTTTTGACCTTTTTTTTTTTTACATACAGTAAGTATGAATATTCAAATAAATATTTTCATCTTCTAAGCTTCAGTAGTAAGGGGTTGTCTTTTAGGATAATGTGCCTCTTTAGGAAACATGGTAGGATTGATTTCTAAAACCCAGACTGGGCACTAGCAGAGGCTCTGTATGTTCTGTGTTCACAATGGACTGTTTTGTAGCAGGAATTCACATCTATTGTGAATATAGATTTCACAAAATTTATTCACAAAGCAATAGGGGGAAACATAGGCCAGACCACACATCTGGCCTAGGAAACAATGTAGGTGCATTTCTGTTCAGTAAACACTTGGAGGGTGAAAAAAATTCTCTTCAATACCAACAAAAATAGTAAAATGACAAATGTTTACTCTTGCCAAGTTCATTCTGAATTATTTAAGGCCTGCCACAAAACAAATCATGCTAATAATATTTCAATGAGCTGAATAGGCTTTCTAAAGAGAGCTTTGGGGATGAATAGCATGAGATCATAGAAGTTAGAATGGAAAAATGTCCTTTGAGATCATCCAGACCAGCACATTTATTTCACAGTTGAGGACTTAAGAGGGCAAATGAATTACCCTAGGTCATGCATCTCCTAAGTAGAATTGAACTGAGTAGACTATCAGCATAAATATTACTCACACAGGACAGTAGGAGTTGACAACCCTTTGGAAGTAAGGAGACGAAATGGTGTCTCTTGATTTTCTAGAATGCCCATGGTAACAATGGGATGGAGCAAGTGGGAGATGATCCCATGCCCCTCTAATGGAAAAAAGTAACAATGGATGTAGAGTCAGAAAACCTGGATTCAAATCCCAGATCTGCTATTTGTTATCTGCATGTCCTTGACCAAATAATTTTCTTTAAGTTACAGTTTCCTCACATGCTGGAAAAAAAATCAATGGATAGACCAGATAACCCCTATGGTCTTTTCTAGCTCTAATTCCTCCAATCCTCTGATTCCTACAAGCAGCAAGGTGTAATAATAGGATGTATTGGGGAAAGGAAAGAGGTATAGGAGGGACAACTGATTTATATGCCAGTATTCGGGTCCCCATTACTAGAATCATAACATTTTTAATTATAAGAGACCAAAGAGATAATCCAAGCCAGTCCCTTCATTCTTAAAATGAGAAAACTGAGGCCAAGAGAGGTGTGATTTGCCCAAGGTCACAAAATTAGTAAGTATGAGAGACAGAGCTTGATTCTAAGGTATCTCTTGATTACAAGTTCCACCCTCTTGACTCTATACCACATCATAGTCCCACCTATTCCCTAGTAAAAATGGGGTCTCAGATTATTCTACCTTGCTATCTATAAATCAGTCTTTATGGTGAACCACTAACCTTCAGGAATCTCTGCTAACAGACCAGTAGGACTCTATTCTTAGATACTGCCTTCCGTGAAACATGAATAAGATAACTGTGTCTTCTGCTAAAGACTGAAGATGCTGACTGTGGACAAGGCATGTACAACTTATCCATATGAGAGAAAGGACTGGGTCACTCATATCCAAAGAGGCAGTGTTTATTCTGTTTTATGATGTTGTTGATCAATGGCATTGAGAACAGGATTCAACCTCAATATCAAAAGCTTCTGAAAAGGAGCACATTCAGATGTATGAAAAGGATACAGCCAGGGATGAGGGTAAATCATCTCCTCACTGACCTAGTGGTTGCCCGGAGATCAATAGGTCTGAACTTCTTTTTCAGGTGGTGCTTAGAAGCAGAGATACCCTGCTCCTTAGCCTCCCACCTCAGCCTCCAACTTGGGAAGTTATGGTTATCAGTGGCAGCCTCATGGATGGTCTCTAATTTCATAGTAATTAGACAACTGAAGATATCTTAAATAAAAGACGTGACCCTGCTCCATGGACAATTCACTGATTTCACTACCTGATTCTCAATCTATATTTTTCCTTCAGGGAGCAAGGGCAGTATGACCCAGTAGCGTAACAGAGATTGAAAAAAATTAAAGAAAAAGATGGAACCCAGCATTTATTTTAACCAATCAACAACCAACCAATTCCCTCTTTCACCATTTTTCCCCTTTGAGCAGTAAACGGCACAACTGAAATACAGTACCCATCCCTATTAAAAACAATAGAGAGCATAGGAGTGAAGGAAATATTCTTAAAATAATAAGCAGCATCTCTCTAAAACCATCAGCACGCATAATATGTAATGGAGATAAGCTAGAAACTTTCCCAATAAAATCAGGGGTGAAACAAGGATGCCCATTATTACCACTATTATTCAATATTGTATTAGAAATGTTAGCTTTAGTGGAAATTACAGGAATTAGAATAGGCAACACGGAACCAAAACTATCACTCTTTGCAGATGATACAATGGTATATTTAGAAAATCTTAGAGAATGAATTTAAAAACTACTTGAAATAATTAACAACTTTAGCAAAGTTGCAAGATATAAAATAAACTCATAAATCATCAGCATTTCTATATATTACCAACAAAGCCCAGTAGCAAGAGAAGGAAAAAAAAATTCAATTTAAAATAACTGTAGACAATATAAAATATTTAGGAATCAATGTGTCAAGACAAATCCAGGAATTATATGGACAAAATTATAAAACACTTTTCACACAAATAAAGTCAGAGCTAAACAACTGGTAAAACATCGATTGCTCATGGGTAGGCAGAGCTAATATAATAAATATGACGATTCTACCTAAATTAGTTTACTTATTCAGTGCCATACCAATCAAACTACAAAAAATATTTTATAGAGCTAGAAAAAATAATAAAATTCATCTGGAAAAAGAAAAGGTCAAGAATATCAAGGGAATTATTTTTTTAAATGCAAAGGAAGGTGGCCTAGTCATACCAGATCTAAAACTATATTATAAAGCTGCAATCATCAAAACCATTTGGTACTGGCTAAGAAACAGAGTGGTAGATCAGTGGAATAGGTTAGATATATAAGACACAGTAATAAATGACTATAATAACCTATTGTTTGATAAACCCAAAGACTCCAGTTTCTGGGATAAGAGCTCACTATCTGAGAAAAACTGCTGGGAAAACTAGAAAATAGTATGGCAAAAACTAGGTATAGAACAACATCTCACACCAAATACCAAGATAAGGTCAAAATGGTACATGATTTAAATATAAAGGGTGAATATATATATATATATATATATATATATCTGCATATATATATGTATATATAAAGGGTGATACCATAAATAAATTAGGAGAGCAAGGAACAGTTTACTTGTCAGATCTGTAAAGATGAGAAGAATTTATGACCAAACAAGTGATAGAGAACATTATGAAATACAAAATGGACAACTTTGATTACATTAAATTTAAAAGTCTTTGCACAAAGTCAATGCAACCAAGATTAGAAGGAAAGCAGAAAACTAGGAAACAATTTTTACAGTGTTTTTGATAAAATCTTCATTTCTAAAATACATAGAAAACTGAGTCAAATATATAAGAATACAAGTCATTCCTGAATTGATAAATGGTCAAAGGATATAAAGTAGCAGTTTTCAGATGAAGAAATTAAAGCTATCTGTAGTCATATAAAAATGCTCTAAGTTATTATTGATTAGAGAAATTCAAACAACTGTGAGATATCATCTCTCAGTTTTCAGATTGGCTAATATGACAGAAAAGGAAAATGATAAATGTTGGCAAAGATGTGGGAAAATTGGAACACTAATGCATAATTGGTGGAGTTGTGAACTGATTCAACCATTATGGAGAGCAATTTGGAGCTATGACCAAAGGGCTATAAAACTTTGCATACCCTTTGATTCATAAATACTAGTTTTAGGTCTGTATACCAAAGAGATCATCAAAAAGGTAAAAGGACCCACATGTACAAAAATATGTATAGCAGCTCTTTTTGTGGTGACCAAGAATTAGAAGTTGAGGGCATGTCCATCAATTGGGGAATGGCTGAACAAGTTGTGGCATATGAATGTAATGGAATACTATTGTGCCATAAGAAATGATAAGCAAATGGATTTTGGAAAAACCTAGAAAGACTTACATGAACTGATGCTGAGTAAAGTAGGCAGAACCAAGAGAACATTGTACACAGTAACAGCAACACTGTGAAATGATCAACTATGATAGACTTAGCCCTTCTCATGAATACAATGATCCAAGACAATTCCAAAAGACTCATTATGGAAAATGCTATCCACATCCCAGAGAAAGAACTATGGAGTCTTAATGCAGGTGGAAGCATATTATTTTCATTTTTTGTTTTTTTCTTTCTCATGGTTTTTTTCCCTTTTGTTCTGATTCTTCTCTCACAACATGACTAACATGGAAATATATTTAGTATGATTGTACATGTATAACCTATATCAGATTGCTTGCTTTCTTGGGGAGGGCAGTGGAGAAAGAGGAAGGGAGAAATTTTGAAAATCAAAATCTTATAAAAGTAAATTTTTAAAATTCTCTTTACCTGCATTAAAAAAATAAATACTATTAAGGGGGGAGAAAAATAAGTTGTATTTCAAGGTATTCTGTAGGTTCATAGCCACTCAAATAATAAAATCTCATGAGACTGCAAAAAAAAGGGAAACACTCAGCATTCATTTTATCCAACTAACCAATTCCCTCCTTCACGTTTTCCCCCTTCGAGCTGTTGAGCAGTAAATAACACAACTGACTGGCTTTCTCTCTTCCTCTTTTTGCTCTTCAGGGGAGGCTCACATGCCTGTGGTTATACTAATCCAAATATGTGACTCAACCTGATGGTTTCTGCAAGGAATTCAGATTTTGGCGATAAAGGAATGAAAAATCCAGATAGCAGATAGTAAAGGATCACCTCCCTTGCTTACAATATTCTATGGTGAGAGTTAAAGAACATTTCTTAACAATGTCCTAAGATATCAGAAGCTGTAGCCACTCCCTATCACTGGTGATACTCCGCAGTGACCCAAGAAGGCCTGATCACACCCCTGGCTCGCTCTTACTTCCCACAGACCAACAATATAGCTCAAGCTTCTACCAGTTAATGACCTGCTGAATTAGACAATGTTATGTATTTTCTGTATTTTGTGCTTTAAAGATACTCCCTATCACGGCTACCACCCTGAGAGTCAGAAACTTACACACGACAAAAAGCAGGAACAGAATCCCAAGACTGCTATGAAGGGAAAAATTCCCCATGGCTATTTTGATAAAATACTATCTTACTCTTCTATGTAGACAACCTAGCTCAAAGGTTATTATTGATCTGCCTTTTGCAGAAACAAGATGGTTAGATTGTCAGCACATGTGGAAGTTTTGATATGGTCTTAAACAGGTTTGCCTGCATTCCTTGATTCCAGGAAAAATCAGAGTATCAGCAACTAGTTGAGCAGATGGTTCAACATGTGCCCATGATTCTGATCTGCTTGTTTCCTGTTCTTTTCTGTCCACACTGGGGCACAGACTTTCCTGATCATGGTAAATTTGAAAGTTCCAAGACTGGGTTTGGTGTGAGAAACTCCCAATTTCAAGCTAGTTCCACTCAGCAATTGCCCTTCAAATACAGCCACATTCAAGTTACAGAATCCTTATTTCCTACTATGGCCATAACTATGTCCAGAAGTGCTCTCTGCTTCCCCCACCCAACCTTCCTATACCTGCCTGGGGTGAGGCTGAGCCTATCTTCTTTGATTGGGCTCAAATCTGGCATTTATCCTGCTACTTTGATGAGCATTGTCCTGGGTGCTTTTTCTCCCCTGTAGTTGCTCTGCCCAGGCCTCAGAGAGTGACTGATCTTTCTTCCTGTTGACATCATATAGGCAAAACCCAAGGCAAACATGATGGAAGAGAAGAAACCAACAAATGTAAATTGGACCATCCAACCACTCTTCTTTGAACTTGGCCCACAATGTGCTGTAGCTTACCTCCCCCTCCCTGATGCTTTTTCTTTTCTCAGAGACTGTCTCTGGTGGCATAAGGAAGGGGAGTATTGAGGAAATTAGTTTGATAAATAAATATTAAACATTTAAAGGATATTTAATATTTCAAGAAAAGAATTCTACTGTTGTTAAGATGTACGGTTTGGGGCGTGTAAGTATCCAGACAGTCTGTCTACCTGTATCAGATTCCTGAGATAACTGTTCGATGTGTCTTTTCTCTATTTATATGATTTCCTCCCACACAGGATACAACAAAGAGAATAAGTAATCCCCACCTCCAAAAAGTATCAAATAACTATTAAAACTTTAAAATGGGCACTCTTTCAGAGAGTAGACTGAGTATTAAATTTTAAAAAGTGTTTTCCCTCAGAACCAGAGTTCCAGAGCTATCGTAAATGTCTATTTGTAAAAATCATAAAAATAAAAAGGATATGTATTCATCTATATTCACATAGGTAGAGATCTGTTAGTCTGATGAATGCAATTCTGCAACAAATGAAAAAAGAAAACTTCTGCTTAATATGCCCAGTTTTCTTTTGAAGAAGCAGAGAATATTGTCATTATAGAAAGAAAATCAGGGATACAATTGGCAATTTAAAGAAGACAAAGAGTATGTCTTTGGAAACAAGAAAGATTTTGGATGGCAAAAAAATAGGCATGATTAAGAGAGTTGTTTCAGAGAAAAACTTGATCAGGTATCATTCAAAATGATGGCTACATGAAGGATTCTTAACCAAACAAGGCATAGTAGAGATCACAAAAGACAAAATAATTAATTTTGATTACATAAAATTTGAAAAGCTTTTGCATGAACAAAATTAATGCATCTATGATAAGAAAGGAAATTGCTGACTGCAAAAAGAAATAATGCATCAAATAGCTGTGTTGGTGTCTAAGGAAATTAACACAAATACATAAGACTTGAGAGACATTCCCCAAAAGGTAAGTAATCAAAAGATACAGACATATAATTCTCAAAAGAAAAATTGCAAACTATTAACAAACACATGAAAGACTGATACAAATCACTAATCATAAGAAAAATGTAAATCAAAACAACTCCGAGGAATCCACCATTGGTAAAACTGTAAACTGGCCCAATCATTCTAGAAAACAATTTGAAATTATAGTTTTTAAGAAATCATAAAAATATCCATACACTTGGTGGCACAACTAGGCACATACTCCAAGGGATAAAAAACCAGAAAGAAAGATCTAATATGTCAAAAATATTCATAGTAGCCTGTTAGCAGGTGGGACTCGAGATCGGTCTTGAGGAAAAACAGGGAGTCCAGAAGGTAGATGTGAGGAAGAAAATTATTTTATCATGAGGAACAGAGAGTATGAAGACATAGAAATGGGAGATGAAGGGCCCTGTGGGAGAAACAACAAGTACGGATAGACCATAGAATGTGTGGCAGAGAGTAATTTGTAATATTACTGGAAAGATATGAAGGTTCCAAGTTATAAAGAACTTTAAATGCCAAACATTATAAAGAAGGATTTCCCAATAGTGATTTTAAGAACCTCCATTTAACTCCTACTATAAAGTTCTACTATGGTATTTTGGTGCCCATAGGCATACCACAAGTTCTGATGATTTTATTAAACAGGAAAGATCTGGATTATGGGCCCAGTGTGTGTATATGTCCATCATCTGAGGACGAATCTAGTGAAATCCAAAGAGGCCTGTCACAAAACTTGACCATTAGGTAACAAATGTTGTTGGCTATAGACAGACTTATTTTATAAGGAGTAGAAAAAATAAAATCTCTATCTGGAAGAGAAGTGTTCATGCATGACCTCCTAATATATTAAAATAAGGACTTTTGAGCCCTGGATTAGTTACTAAACAGAGCTGGGGCATCTGTTGGTTTTTTGTTGGGTTGTGGGGGAGAAGGGGGTTGATCATTACAAAGATTTTCTAAATCTTGACCTGATGAAATTAAGTCTTCCTGAAGGTCACCTGCTTGTTTTGTTTGTGATGACCTCCCAAGATCCCATCCACCCTCTGTCTGTCTGTTTGTCTGCCTATCTGTCTGTCTGTCTGTCTGTCTCTCTCTCTCTCTCTTTCTCTCTCTGCAAAGCACAAGAATGAAACTGATTGCTTACCTTACAGAGCATCTCAGTGGGATTTATTTATAGCATAATCACATGACTTCCAGAAATACCTATGTACCAGTAGGAATACCAGCCATCTGGTCCCTCAGCTCACACGCTCAGAATGATTCTCCTGGATGTTAGTACTTAACACAATTTGGTCACAGTATCATCCAATCTGTATATTTATAGGCAGAAAATTGTGTGTAAGTTACATATTTGGACTTGTTTCTTTAGGAGGTGAAAATACAGCCCCAGCCATATGCTTGATGTCTACGTAATCCCAAGCTTCCTATACACATATCCTGCGCTTTCCTGCCTCTTCCCTTTGCTAACATCATTTCCTATTACTGGGGTGCTTCTCATTCTCCTCCTCCCAGCCTACTTAGCCTTCAAATCTTCCATGAAGCTTTTCCTGACCTTAGGATAGAAGTTCTCTTTCCTTCAATTCATCAAATAATTGTCAAAGCTGTATCATATGTTATAAATTGTTCAGAAATGAAAAAAGACACGACAGCTGCCCTCATGAAACTTATATAGGGAATATGGGGAAAAAACATAGACTCCAAATAACTGTAATAGGACAGTAATCTATAATTTCATTGATTTCAGGAAATCCCAGATAAATAAATTCCTTCTACTAGTACAGAGGTTCCCAAACTTATTTGGCTTATCACCCCCGTTAAAAAAAAATACTTAGCACCCAACACTGAAAGTCTACTTTCTTTAAAACCCTTTGATGTTTTTTTAAATTTGTCTCATTTCAAATACATATATATGTATATATATATTTAAATGACATCTTAAATTTAATAATTTATTATAAAATTGTGGGTTTCTTGCACTGAAGTTTCGATGATGCAACACTGAGTCATGTAACAGTATGCTACTGTATTGCAAACAAGCTATGACATGCACATATTCCTGTCAATGCATCCTGGATTTCCTGACAATCACTTGCCAATACTTGTTTGTTAAGACCTATCAGCAGACTTGACCACTGATCAGTTGTAACTCTCATTTTGCCTGTTTATTTGGAAAATAATGTCATCACTACAACTTTAACTCTGTTACCCAACAGATGAAACATTTATGAATGGTTTTTCAGAATTTTCTTCTCTTCTTTCCTTATGCTTCCACCACCCCCTTACTTTTATTCAATGCCCCTCAATTGCATCCAAGGCTACTACTATCCCCCTGGACCATTCCAGTTCCCCCCAGGGGAAGTATTGCCCGCTTTGGGAACTTCTGTTTACAAATGGCACCTTTCCTGCAACTTATAGTTTTACATTTGCCTGCTCCATTGAGAGGTTAATCAATAATCCCCAGTTACACAACCACAAGTTAGAATGTGTTTAAATGCACAAAAGAGATCAGAGTATCTCTGAAGAGGAACATCATTTTTAGTTGAAGATATCAATGAAGACTCTGTAAAGAAGGTGGCACTCAAAGTAGGGCTTAAAGGAGGATATTAATGGGTGAGGAGATGTTCTCTACGCAGAGAAGGTAGTGTGTACTATGAATACATCCTCTGATAACAAACAGACACTGAATTGCCAGGCACATACTTAAAGCCTCTTCAATCTGTTAGAACCTACCTATCCACTCCATGGGCATATAACCTCCACATGGTGAGAAGGCATAAAAGTGCCAAAGAGGCCTTTGCACATAAATGACAATAAATGTCAATGGAATGAATGAATTCAATATGAAATTTTGGTTACAGAAGGAACCTTAGAAATTAAGTACAGCTGCCTCATTTGGCAAATGAGGAGAAACTGATGCCCAGAAAAGTGAAGAAAGTTGGCTAAGGTCACACAGCTAGATAATAACAATGCTGGGACCAGAACTCAAGTTTCCTGGCTTCTTTAACTTTAAAATGTTTTAAATAATCTTTGCTTCAGATAACAATATGTTTACATCCTCCTGAACTCATTTGCACCCAGTGTCTTAGAATGGAACCAACCCTCTCACTGGATTGCTAATCAAGTATTATTGACCTGACATGCTGAGTTCCTAAATAAAATTACATTCATGCTATGTCTCTGAGAGTTTCAAGAAAAGGCTGGAAGCCAAAGTAACCAGTGGAAATTCAAAGGCATGTGTCCTCACCCCACGCCTGCTTACTAGTGTAAATAAAGAATGAGCTGTTGGATAATTATACATATACAAGCATTTTTACAATTGAATTCAGTTTTTAGTCTGTTCCTTAAGGACTGGATTGACTAGGTTCTTTTCTCCCTTTTAATCTTCTATGGAGTAGAGCAGCCCTGGTGCTCAATTTCCACACCTGTTAAGTTATTTGAAACATAGTACAAGGGAAAAAAAAAACCCTGAAGAATCAGAGACCCAAATTTAGGTTACAACTCTACCATTCACAGTTGTTGTTCAGTCATTTTGTCAAGTCCAACTCTTCATGACCCCATTTGGAATTTTCTTGGCAAAGATACTGGAGTGGTTTGCCATTTCCTTCTCCAGCTCATTTTCCAGATAAAGAAAATGAGGCAAGGGTTAAGTGACTTGGCCAGGGTCACACAGCTGGTAAGTGTCTGAGGCCACATGTGAACTCAGGAAGATGAGTCTTTCACTATGGCACCACTGTAACAGCAAGCACCCTAGCATGCCTAGGGCAGCTACTAGCACAGGTTCTTAGATCTGCTTTTCTAAAGGAAAGCAACTCAAAATGGGTTAACGGTTTCACTTTAATCAATCAAACATATATC
>CM053592.1:131594281-131618000 GCA_028646515.1 Pseudochirops corinnae
TGACTCTGGGTGGTCTCTCTGATTCCCTGGATCCCCTTCCAAGGTTCCAGCTCCCTCCTGAATCTGCCAAACAGTCACCTGGATTCAGAAGCAGACAGCTCCAAGGTCCTTGTCCAATCTTCAGAAGTAGACAGCTCCCAGGTCCTTCTCCAGTCCTCAGGGCAGTCCCTGGCACACACTGAAGTTCACAGCGTCCAGCACATCTCAAACTCTTCACCACTTCTCTTGTCTGGAACTCAAGGATCAGCCAGGCCATGAACAAACAAAGTCTTATCCTGGTTATGCTTCTTCAGGCAAGCCCTCTCAGCCTTCCAGGCAAGCCCTCTCAGCCTTCCAGGTGGCCCTCACCAGATTCTGGTCTCAGGAAAACTCCATTTCAGTTCTCAGTCAGTTCTCAGCTTCCACATGCTGGGAGAGAAACTCTCTGTCTCTCTCTGTCTCTCTCTCTCAACTGGCCTCAGTCTCAAGAATTCTTCCTTCACCAGGGGCAGTGTTCCAATTCTGTCTCTCTGTCTCTCCCTGCCTCAGCTGGCTTCAGTCTCCAGGATTCTTCCCTCAAGGGGAGCAAAATTCCAATTCTGTCTGTCTCTGGAATTCTTGCTTATGTACACACCTCAGCCAATCCCCTTCTTCCACATCGACAGGGGAGTTCATGCCTTCTCAACAGTGGGACAGAGTTTGCACCTTCCACACTTAGCACTTAGTACTAAGTGCTAAGGATCCTGCTAAACTAATTACTTTACTATTACATGGGGGTACAAGCAAGGTCATGGACTGCTTTCCCAAGGCTCCAAGTGTAGGTGTTGGCAATGTTTTGACCCACCTGACAGATACTCTCTCTTCTTTCTCTCTCAGGACACCTTCCTGGTTCTAAGAGAAGGAGGCAAGGAGTCAGAGCTTTCTACACCTGAAGGATAGCTTCAGTAAAGTCTTGGAGATAAAGATAGAATGTTGTACTTGAGGAACATCAAATAGACAAGTTTGACTAAAGTACAGTATGTATGCTGGGTAGCAATGTATATTAAGCCTAGAAAGGTAAGCTGGAACTAAATTTTTAAAGTCTATAAAAGTCAAAGAAAGGAGTTTGTGCTTTGTCCTAGGGACAAAAATGGCCTCTGTTTCAAACTGTTCAAACTGAAGCTGGCCTTTACCTCCCTTTCAGAGGCATCCCCAGGTAATTTGAAAAATCTACCCAGGTGACTGGTAGAAGATAATAGATAATGAAATAATTAGGAAGAGAAGTGTAAAAACTCCTAATGTGAGCAGGAGATACCTTGCCAAGAGAAAAGAGAAAAAGGGTACTGAACCATCATAAACCTGCATGGTATTGTAGACAAAGTCTTGCATGAAAAAGGCATTTCCTGCCCCACCAAAAAAAAAGCCTACCAAGCATAGTTTCACAGACCAAGTATGAAGAGACTTTAAATTATCATTTTTTAACCAACAAAAGAGACTTGTCTCCTATGGACTCTGTTTGAGAACTCTGGGATTACCACAGTCTGCTGGAAGAGACCTGAAGTGAAGAAAATAGAGATGCCTAAGAGATGATGAAGCGCTCAGCAGAAAGCAGATGATTGATATGAGTGCCATCTACTGAAAAGAACTGAGGAGATTAAGGAAGCCTGATCAGGAATAAACGCCAGGAAACAAGGGCTTCGGGGGATGGAGGCAACAATAAGACTCTCTCCCTGGGGACTTGGAAGAACTACAAGTGGAGCTGTGGAGCACAATAGCAAACCAGAGGAGAGGTAAAGGGGAAAAGTCTCTGCCCTCGGAGAGTTCAAATTATAATAAGGGAGAGCAGTGGTGGTTGAGGGCAGCTAGGTGGCACAGTGGATAGAGCATCAAGCCTAGAGTTAGGAAGACTCATCTTTCATAGTTCTAATCTAACCTCAAATACTTACTATCTGTGTGATCTTGGGCAAGTCACTTAATCCTGTTTGCCTCAGTTTCTTCATTTGTAAAATGAGCTGGAGAAGGAAATGGTAAACCACTCTAGTATCCTTGCTAAGAAAACTCCAAATGGGGTCAAAAAGTCAGACACAACTGAAAAAAAGAAAGAGAGAAAACCGTACATTAAGAATGGCAGTTGAGCTGTAGAAGAGAAGACAAAGGACTCAAGAATAGGAGTACCGTTCTCTATGACCTCCCATAAATACTCCAAAGCATGCTGATCAGGGGAGGTGTCTACTACCCTTTCTACTATTTCCTTCCATTCAACCTACTACTTGTTAAGTAGTTTCAATCAGTCCAACTTTTTGTGACCCCTTCTAGGGTTTTCTCTTTTTTCATAAAGGCCATAATTTGAACTTTATTGTAAATTTTAATCAATAGAAAGGGCTTTTGAAAAGCAAATGGGAAGTCATTTGAATCTTTTTATGATAGCAACAAATATTTGTGGAGTGGCTACAAACTATCTCAGTACAAATGAGAAGGAACTATTTTGTTATGACCCATATATTACTGGAAGACTGATACAGAGAGACTCGGAGGGTGACAGACTTATGAATGATTACAAAATGACTCAGGAGTCAGCAATCCTGATGGCAACAATGTCCAAGGAGTAGGGGAACAGTGAAGATTTTTAATCTCATGTCATAGTAACACTGGAGGTCATAATAGTCTAATATCTAACATGACATAATAGTAGAAAGAAATGGAAATTACTTTAACGTCATCAACATTTTCCTCAGTTTCTCACTGTAGCATGGAGGTGACTCCAGATTCTTCGAGGCTGTGCCAACAGAGCCCAAGCTCTGGCAAATCTTACCAAGGCAGACAGGCTTCAAGAGTAGGTCCATTTGTGGACTGGTCATTTGTCAGCAAAAAATAAGCTGAATGCACAGAGACTCATCAACATGTTGGCTATGGGACAATGAATGTTTGGCCATTGTAACTTGGGAAAAAAAAATCCTAGCAATTGGAGATGTCCAAAAGTGCCATGAACTGCCTCAAGAGACAGAGGGCTCCCTCTACTTGGCTACCATATCATGAGAGTACGGAGGAGGTGTGATCTGCATTAGTGAGAAGTATACATACACACTAACATCACCAGTTACTAAACAATTGCAGTATCATGGAGAAGGAGTCAGGGGACATAAGTTCCTATCCTGAATCTGCTAATTATTAATTATGCAACCTTAGGCAATTCATTTCATGTCTACAGGCCTCAGCCTCCTCATCTGTAAAATGGAGGGAATGGATTCGATGACCTCCAAAATATCTTCAAACTCTAAAATCATAAGATTCTTTGATATGTGAAGTGTTTCCTTAATACTAGGATACCTTATGCCTTTGATGTAAATTCTGGATGGCCTGTCATTCTGCCTTAAATCTTAGCTGAAAAAATCAATTAGCATCGTCTAGCTGGTAATTCCAAACTATATGCTAGAACAAGAAGAATGACAGTGAATGAGCAATTTAGGTTGATAGCTACATCAACCACAGTACAGTTGATTAAAAATTTAACAGTTTTCCTGATGAATGTCCTAGCTCAGATTTGAAAAACATCAACGGATTTAATTTTCCACTGACTAAATAATCATTTTATAAGCCATGTATAATTCATGTCATAGCAACATGACAGACTTGTTAAAAATTATTACAACTAAACAGTTAACACTTACCCAGGGAACGGGGACTGGTAAAGAACAATTTGTATGAATCAGTTGGTACAAGAGAACCAAAGACAAGTCAGTAAATATTGAATCTTTGAAAGCAAAATTTCATCAGCTTTATTGCAGGATTAATGTGGACAGATTGGACCTCAGAGTCTCAGAAGAAAACACTGCTGAAAATGAGGCCTTGGCAAAAAAGGTTTCCCAATTGCCTTCCTCTAGTATCTTGTTCCAATAATCATACTGTTTTCTTTTATTTTAGTATAGTGCTTAACACATAATAAGTCCATCTGTCCTTCCTTCCTCCTTCCCTCCTTCCTTCCTTCCTTTCTTTCTTTCCTCCGTTCCACCCTCCCTTCCTTCCTCCCTCCCTTTTTTCCTTCCTTTCTTCATTCCTTCCCTCCTTCCTTCCTTCCTTTCCTCCCTTCCACCCTCCCTTCCTTCCTTCTTTCCTTCCATCCTTCCTTCCTTTTTTCCTTCCTTCCTTCCTTCCTTTCTTCTTTCCTTTCTTCCTTCCTTCCTTCCTTCCTTCTTCCCTTCCTTCCTTCCTTTATTCTTTCCTTTCTTCCTTCCCTCCTTCCTTCCTTCCTTTCTTCCTCCCTTCATTCTTTCCTTCCTTCCTTCCTTCCTTCTTCCCTTCCTTCCTTTTTTCCTTCCTTCTTTCCTTCCTTCCTTTCTTCCTTCCTTCCCTCCTTCCTTCCTTCCTTCCTTCCTCCCTTCCTTCCTTCTTTCCTTCCTTCCTTCCTTTCTTCTTTCCTTCCTTCCTTTCTTCCTTCCTTCCTTCCTTTCTTCCTTCTTTCCTTCCTTCATTCTTTCCTTCCTTCCTTCCTTTCTTTCCTTTCTCCTTTCCTTCCTTCCTTCCTACATTTTCAATCCCTTCTTCTACATTGACTCCTTCCCATTTGTGAAAAACATTTCTAGGTCTCCTCAATTCCAAAAGAAAAAGCACCCCCTTAACCCTTCTACTTCATTCATTACTCTCTTATCTGCCTCCCCTTCACTTTTGGGGGAAAAGTGGGCAGAGTCAAGATGCCAAAGTAAAAGGTCACAACTTTCAAACCTCTCCCAAAATATCTCCTACAAAATGACTACAGAAAACAACAAATATAATTCCGAGTGGAAAAGCCCACTCAGGAAGAAAAAAATCACTATGAGTCATTTTTCCAGCTTATGGCATCTTAGGAAGACAGAAAGAGATGTCTGCAGACACTAGGAAAAGATTGGTGAGGAACACACTCCAGCAGAAGCATAGCATGCCAGTAGACTTCAGAACAGCAAGTTTCCAGGACTGGTAAGGGGATCGAACACTTGGTTAGAAAGAGTTCCTAGGGATCCCTGTACTAGCAATGGGTGCAGAATTGAGTGTGATTTGGCAGCTCTGTCACCCATTACCTGGTTTCAGGTCACAGTTTCAATGTACAGAGGAAAGGTTAGATTTATAAGAGAGGAGAGACCATACCAGTGTAGGGACCAAATGTAGAGGAAGAATGGGGAAAATTATCTCACATAAAAGTACACATGGAAGAATTTTCACAATACAGGGGGAGAATTGTGGTGGGGGGAAATGGGGAGCACTTAAACCTCAATTTCATCTGAATTGGCTAACGGAGGGAAGAGTATTTATACAAATATACTTCTTGTTGGATTAGAAATCATCTCACCAGGGGCAGCTAGATGGCGCAGTGAACAGAGAACCAGCCCTGGAGTCAGGAAGACATGAGTTCAAATATGACCTCAGATGCTTAACACTTACTAGCTATGTGACCCTGGGCAAGACACAACCCCAATTGCCCTGCCTTCCCCCCTCCAAAAAGCAAAAAAAATAAAAAATCATCTTACCCAAGTAGGAATGTAAGGGATTAAAAGAAAGGGGTGGGGTGATAAGAGGGAGGGTAGATTAAGAAAGGCAGTGGTCAGAAGCAAGATTTTAAAAAAGCAAGGAAGAATAAATAGAAGAGAATAAAAAGGAGTTAGCAATCATAACTGTGAATGCTACTGACATGAACTCACTTATAAAATGGAAGAAAATGGCACAATGGATAAGAAACCAGAATCCAGGAGCATGTTGTTTACAAGAAACAATGTGTATGCTTCTGTTTACAAGAAACGAAGACACAAAGTTAAAATAAGAGGCTGGAGTAGAATCCATTGTGTTTCAGTTGAATAAAAAAGACAGGGGTAGCTCAACAAAGTAAAAATAGATCTAATTAAAAGAGATGATCAGGGAAACCATATTTTGCTGAAAGACACCACAGACAATAAAATAATATCAACACTAAGCATATATACACCAAAATGGTATAGCATCCAAATTCCTGAAGGAAAAGTTAAATGAGTTACAGCAGGAAATAGACCGCAAAACTATACTAGTGGGGGACTTCAATTTACCCCTCTCAGACCTAGATCAATTTAACCATAAAATAATTAATAAAGAATTTAAGGAGGTAAATAGAATTTAGAAAAATTAAATATGATAGATCTTTGGAGCATATTGAATGAGAATAGAAAGGAGTATACCTTTTATCAGCTGTACATGACACATTCACAAAAATTAATCATGTATTAGGGCAGAAAAACCTCACAAATATCAACAAAAAAGCTAAATGAATTTTTTTTGGATCATAAGGCAATAAAAATTACATTCAATGAAGGGCTTTTTTATGCATAGATTAAAATTAATTGGAAACAAAATAATCTAATCCTAAACAATGAGTGGGTCAAAGAACAAATTATGGAAACAATCTGTAATTTTATTAAAGATGAGACAAAACACCAAATGTGTGGGATGTAGTCAAAGCAGTACTTATGAGGAAATTTACATATTTAAAGCTTACATCAATAAAAGAAAGAGTAGATTGGTTAATTGGACATACAACTAAAAAAAACTAGGAAAACAAAAAATTAAAAATCTTCAACCAAACAACAAAATATGAATCCTAAAAATCAAAGGAGAGATTAATAAAACTAAGTTTAAAAATTGAACTAATAATTAAAACTAGGAGTTGGTTTTGTTAAAAAGTTGACTAATGTGATTTTAGAAAGAAGAAAACCAAATTAAAGTATCAAAAATGAAAAGAGTAAATACAGAACTAATAAATATGAAATTAAAGCAATTATTAGGAGCTATTTTGTCCAAATTTATGCCAATAAAACTAAAAATCTAAATAAAATGGATGTTATATTTACTAAAATACAAATTGTCCGGAATAACAGAAGAGGAACCAGAATACTTAAATAATCCTATCTTAGAAAAAGAAATTGAACAAGCCATAAATGAACTTAGAAAGAAAGAAAAAAAGAACCAGAGGAATATATATGTAAATTGTGCTAAAACTTTAAAGGACAACTAATTTCAATACTCTAGAAACTGTTTTTAAAAATAGGTAACAGAGTCCTACCAAATTCCTTTTATGACACAAATATGGTTCTGAAACTTACAATGGGGAGAGTAAAAACAGAGAAAGAAACCTATAAAACAATTTCCCTAATGGAAAGTGATGAAAAACATTTTAAATAAAATACCAAAAAGGAGACTACAGCAATATAATCACAAAGATCATATCTGTACTATGACCAGACTGGATTTATACCAGAAATGCAAGACTGGTTTCTTATTTAAAAACAAATGCATAAGCATAATTAACAACACCAATAACAAAAAAATAAAAATCTTATGATTATATCAATAAATGCAGAAAAAGCTTTTTGACAAAATGTAATGCCGAGTTCTACTTTAAGAAAAGTAGAAAACACAGAAATAACCAGGGCTTTTCTTAAAATGATAAATAGTATTTATCTAAAACCATCAGCAAATATTATCTGTAACAGGGATAAACTAGAAGCATTTGAAGCAAGAATGTACATTATTATTATTATTATTATTATTATTATTATTATACATTATTGTACTAGAAATGCTAGCTATAACAAGACAAGAAAAATATATGAAGAAACAAAACAATCACTTTTTGCTAATGGTATGAGGTTAGAGAACCCTAGAGAGTCAACTAAAAAACTAGTTGAAACAATGAACAGCTTTAGCACAATTGCAGGATATAAAATAAACCCACATAAACCATCATTATTTCTATATATTAACAACAAAATCTAGCAGGAAGAGAAATTCCATTAAAAATAATAGCAGACAGTATAAAATATTGGGAATCTACCTGCCAAGATATCCAAGAAATATATGAACACAATTACAAAACACATTTCACACAAATTAAGACATCTAAATAATTTGAGAAATATTAATTGCTCAAGAGGAGGCTGTCAATATAATAAAAATGACCATCCTATCTAAATTAATTTACTAATTCAGAGTCATACCAAACTACCAATGAATTTTTATAGGGCTAGAAAAAAATAAAAGCAAACTTCACATAGAACAAAAGGTAAAGAATATCAAGAGAATAGATTTTTTAAAATTGTGAAGGAAGATAACCTAGCAGTATAAGATTTCAAGCTATATAATAAAGAGGTTGTCATCAAAATAATCATGTACTGGTTAAGAAATAGCTTATTGGATGATTAGAATAGGTTAGGTATGCACTATATAGTAGTAAATGACCATAATAATCTAGTGCTTGATAAACCTAAAGAACCAAGCTTTTGGAGCAAGAACTCATTATTTGATGAAAAATGCTTGGAAAATGGGAAATCAGTTTTGCAGAAACTAGGTATAAACCAACATCTCACACTATATACAAAGTTAATATCAAAATGGTACATGAATTAGACATAAAAGGTGATATTATAAGCAAATTAGGGGAACATGGAAAACTTTACCTGTCAGGTGTATGGATAAGGGAAGAGTTTATGACCAAGCAAGAGACAGAGATGATCACAATAAGTAGAATGGGAAATGTTGATTACACGAAAGTAAAAAAAAATTTTATACAACAAAACCAATGCAGCCAAAATTAGAAGGAAAGCGGGAAATTGAGAGCCTTTCTCTGAGAAAGGCCTCATTTCTCAAATATATAGGAAACTGATCTAAATTTATAAAAAATAAGATAAATGGTCAAAGAATATAAACAGGTAGTTTTTAGAAAAAAGAAATAAAAGCTACCAATAGTCATGAAAAATGCTCTTAAAATTAACTAAATGAAAATTAAAACATCCAACAAATTGGCTAAAATTATGTTAAAGGAAAATGTCAAATGCTGGAGGGAAGGTAGAAAAATATTTATACTAACACATTGTCAGTGGAGTTCTAAATTAGTCCAACCATTCTGGAGAACAAGTTGGTACTATTTCTAAAGGTCTATAAAGTTGTGTATAACCTATGACACAGCAAGACTGGTACTAGGACTATACCCTAAAGTGATAAAGAAAAAAAAATTTTAATGTACAAAAATATTTATAGCAGCACTTTTTGGTGGTGGCAAAGAATTGGAAACTAAGGGGATGCTCATCAACTGGGGGATGGCTGAACAGGTTATAGCATGTGATGATGATGTAATACTGTTGTACTGTAAGAAATGATGAAGGAGATGGTTTTGGAAAAACCTGGAAAGATTAGTATGAACTGATACAAAGTGAAGTGACCAGAATTAGGAGAACATTATATACAGTAACAGCAATATTGCAATGATAATCAACTGTGAAAGACTTAGCCAGTCTGATCAATACAATAATCCATAACAATCCAGAGGACTTATGATGAAAAATGCTATTCATCTCCCAAAGAGAACTAATGGAGCACATTTTTCTTTACTTTTCTTATTTTTTTAAATTTTTTTACAGCATGGCTAATGTGGAAATATGTTTTGCATGACTTCATATATATAATGGACATTGCATTTCTTGCCTTCTCAGTGGGAAGTAGTATATGAGATAAGGAGAGAATTTGAAACTGAAAATTAAAAAAAATCTAAGAGATCTAACCTTGAGGATATTTCCCCAAAAAAGATACAACAGTGAACTATACTTATAACCAATACAAACATACATATATATGTGTGTGTATACACATACATATTTAAATATCTTCTCCTTTGTGTGTAGCTTGAGGGCTCCTTTTGTGTGTAGCAGTCCTTTAAAAAAAAACTTGCCTGAGCTGCTATTTCAAAATTCTTAGTCTTATATAGGGCCATTATCATTATCAATAAATATATATTAAGTACCTAAAAAGAAGAAAAAAACAGTCATACCTAGAGTCTCCATTGTCTCACTGCCTCAACTTGTCTGGTTTCCATCTCCATAGGAAAAGAGTTCCCTTACTGTCTCACAATCTTTAAGTTTGGTAGCTCATTTTTAGGCACGACTTCCTGACCCCTAAATATTGATGTTAGCTAAGATTCTTCCCTCTTCTTTTTCTTCTATGCCATCTTTATGTACTTGCCCTTGGCATTCTTACTTTGGAGATTTTGGCTATCAACTCTGTTGTTGTCTCTTAGAAACATATCATCTGGAAGAGATCTTAAAGGCCATCTAATCCAACACTCATCTTGTAAATGAGACTTTCTGTGTATCCCCAGTACTTTGTATAGAACATGGCAAACAGTAAGCACTTCATAAATGCTTGTTGACTGATTTGCCTAAATTCATAGAAGCAGTAAGTGAAAGATGTAGGATTTAAACTCACATCTTCTGACTTCAAATTCAGGGCTATTTCTATTACAAAAACAACTATCTACAGCATTCCACTCCAGACTTACATTTACAACTGTCTCTATAACATCTTCACATGAATTTCCTACTCAACATGCCCAGACTCAATATGTTCAAAACCAACTTTAGCTCCCCTCTCAAAATAAAAAATAAAAAAAAAAAACCTGTTCTCTCTGAATTAATGGCACCATTGACCATCCATTTAACTATTTCCAAATCATGCTACTATCTTTATTTTTCCCTTTTACCTCTCTCATTAAATCAGTTACCATGTTCTATGATCAGATAATATAATATAATAAATATGATATAATATAATTAAAATAATATATAATATCTCTTATCATCACATTTTTCCCACTCCCACTACTACTACCCTAACATAATCCATTCATCACCATTAACATTTACTGTTTGATTAGTCTTGTAAACAGTCTTGCAGTTTCTAGTTTTCTCCTACTACAATTCATATTATATCACTTTCAAATTATTCTTCCTTTGGTCCATACAAAATATACAGATCTTATATACTTGCAATCCTTCTGTGACTCTCTATTGTCTACCTAGAAAAGTGTGAACTCCTGGTCTTCAATACTTTTCCATCTGAGGCCACCTTCTTTCCCACTCTTACATAACACTACTTGTAATCATAGAATCTCAAAATGTAAAGTATCCTTTAGGGCCTCTTAGTCCAGTCTGTACCTCAATCTCCTCTTCAGTCTTTAGGGTAAGTGGCCAGTCTAGTCATTGTCTAAAGACCAATAATGGGGGGGAAGGTCCCACTATCTTCCCAGAAAGCCCATTGAACTTTTCATAGATCTAATCATTGGGAAGGTTTTTTTCTCCTCATGTTGAACCTAAATTTGCCTTTCTACAAATTCTACAGTTTGTTCCTAGTTGTGTTACCTGGCACCAAATAAAACTAATCTAATCATTAGTCCATATCATAGCTCTTTGAATACTTAAAGACAGATAATATCACCCCAAGTCTTCTTTTCTTTTATCTAATCCTTTCCAGGTTTTTCCACTAAGCTTCATAGGTCATAATATCAAGGCCCTTTGCCATCCTGGATATCTATCACACCTTGGACACTGTCTAGCTGATATCCATGTTCTTCCTAAAATGTGTTATCTAAAACTGAACATATATGCCAGTTGTGGTCTATTCAGGACAAAATGGACCAGGACTATCACCTCTCTTAAAGGATTTCATGTGGGTAGGGCTTGTTGGAAACTGTCTCTCTTAATGTACCCTAAGATTATATTATGTTTTGGGGGTCTCCATAGGACTCCATTTGAACTTGATTCAGTAGGAAAGAGAGTCCCTGAGAATTTAGACCAGAAGAAAGATGTGACTAGATTTATATGTAAGAAAATTTGGAGAGATAGAGGGTCTATCCTATGGTCATGACAATGGAATTAAAGAAGAGATAAGAAATGCAAGAGAGAGGGAAGGGGAATAATTAATGAGACTTACTCATCTGCTTTGATATGAGGAATAGGAAAGAGTCAAAGATAACTATACAGTTTTGAAGACTATTTGAATGGTTATCCCATAGAGAGAAATAGTGAAGTCAAAACAACAGATTTAAAGGGAAATATGATAAACTCAACTTTAACCATTGGAGCCAAAACCCCTCCCCCACCACTCCCATGTAACTTAAACTAGTTCTTTCTCTAAAAGGCAAGGAAACTGTCCCCAAGTCTTGAATAGCTCTCAGAGCTTCCTAGAGGAATGTGGCTATATTGACTTGGCTTTCACATCACTTACAAGCACAACAAGCCCTACCTGCATGAAGTCAGGGGGCATCACACTGGGCAGATGTCCTAAAGCGATGTGATTCTCTACTACTTACCTTGCTGACCAGATGTATTTAGTAGGGAAGAGAGGTGTTTCTATCCAAGCTAATTCGTGCAGTATGTTTTCTATGTTATAGCTGAGTAAACCTCTTTTTGTTAACTGTTGAATAACTCACAGGTATTTAATTTTGTTCCAGTATCAAACCTAAACTAACAAGGTATTTGCCTGAGTTAGGCCTACCTACAAAAGACATATTACATTTGAGGAGTTGGTGAGTCAACAAAGAGACCATATTCTGAAAGAAGTTGGAGATGCAGACACTCATTAGCTATATGTTCCTGGACAAGTCACAACTTCCATTTGCCTCAGTTTCCTCAACTATAAAATTGTGATGACAGCATCTACCTTGAAGGATTGTTGTGAAGATCAAATGAGACAAAATTTGTAAAGAAGGAAGCACAGCTCTAGGTATGTAGTAGGGACTTAATAAATACTTATTCCCCTTCTAAGAAAATAGAGGAAGAAGATGGAGACATAGGAGAAGGAGGAGGAGGAGAAGGAGGAGAAGGAGAAAAGGAGAAGGAAAAGAGGAGGAGGAGAAGAGGAGGAGGAGGAGGAGGAGAAGGAGAAGAAGAAGGAGAAGGAGAAGGAGAAGAAGAAGAAGAAAGAAAGAAAGAAAGAAAGAAAGAAAGAAAGAAAGAAAGAAAGAAACAAAGAAAGAAAGAAGTTGGAGATGTGGTTGTGGTTCTGGAGTTCAGATGAGAAATCAATATTCAGAAGTATTTGGAAGTCATATGAATAGAGATGATCAGGGAAATCATTACGTGAATATATTATTTTTTCATTTAAGAATTTTTAAAATCTCTTTCCCACCACTACTCACCAAATAAACAAGAAAAAAAAATTGAAACCAATAGTCAAGCAAAACAAATTTCCACATTAGCCATGCAAAAAATCTGTTTCATTCTGATTCTTGAGTCCATTACCTCTCTGTCAAGGTGGGTACCATGCATCACAATCTATCCTCTGGAATTATGGTTGGGTATTGCATTGATCAGAGTTCCTATGTCTTTCAAAGTTGTTTGTCTTTACAGTATCATTGTTATTGTATAAATTCTTCTCTTGGCTCTTTTTACATGACTATATCAGTTCATTCAAATTTTCCCAGTTTTCTCTGAACTTGTCCCTTTCATCACTTTTTAGCACACAACAATATTCCATTACATTTATTTACCATGCTGTTTAGTCCTTCCCCAATTAACGAGCATTCTCTTGGTTTCCAGTTATTTGCTGAGTACCTTTTCCAAGAAGGAAAATGGTTTACTGCAAGTCAGCCCGACACACAGATCTTTCCCGTTCCAAATCCCCATGCTACTAATGTGTCTGACAAAAAAAAAAAAAAATCAAAAATCTAACAGCAATAATAGTTCCCACTTATGTAGGACTTCACAAACAGCTTACAGGCACATGGCACATGGCACAAACTCTGGACATGGCATCAAGAAAACTTGAATTCAAATTCTGCCTTAGATACTTTATAACTGTATGTTCTGGCAAAGTCACTTAACTCCTAGCCTTTCCATTTTCTTCATCTCCAGAATAGGAATGACACTTTGGAGATGAAGAAAACAAAAAGACCTCACAAAAATCATTATAACAAACTGTTTCCTCTGTCAAGGACAGTGGAACCACCACATTTGGATCCTAATATCACAATCCTAGATGTTCTTATGGAGAAGGTAGAAATGATAGCAGTGAAGATAAAGCTAGATTCAACCAAGGACATATAGAGGAACTCTGTGCTTTTCCTAGCTGCCTAAAGAAACCCCAAAGGGCATCCTCTAACTTCTCTACCCTGGCTTTTTCTCATATACACCACTCCATCTCCCATCTCTTCATCTTTGCACTGGCTGTCCCCCATACTTGGAATTTCCTCTCTCCTAATCTCTACCTTCTTCCAGCTCAAGGGTCCTTTTATGCAGGAAGCCTTTCTTGATTCCCCAGGCACCTTTGCAATCTATTTTGTTTGTATCTTTATATACTTGCATATGTATATACTGTTTTCCCCACTGGAATGAAGCCTTCTCGTGGGAAGGGACTGGGTATTTTTGTTTGTTTGTTTTGTTTTGGAAGGTAACCTTCTTGAGAGAAGGAACTTTTGTTTGTTGGTGGTGGTGGTGGTAGTACAGTACCTGACAATCAAAGCATTCAGTAAATGCTTGTGGATTGACTAATTGGTAGCTGATTCTGATCAATCACTCCTAACCGTAGCAGTCCTCAGTCTTTCCAGTAATAAATATTTGTGGCCTGGATAATCGAAGGCCAGTGTCCAGGGGTGAAATGTGTTTGTTGATTATTTCCAACTTTGAAGAGAAGAAAGATGTTTAGCTGAGAGTCTATGCTCTCTGTCTCACAATGGAGACTATTCCATTTAAAACAACAGGCCTACTTATAGAGGGAGATGACAGTTTCCCTTAGACAGAAATTGTTCCTTCAATCTGTGACATCATGTTTCCACGGTAACACTTGGCAGCTTTTCATACAGGATTTCTGAGATTCAGATAATGGCCTTTAAAAGGTTTTTGTTTTGAACTTTTCAGGGTCATTTAGAAACTGAAAGCTTTTTTCCCCCTTTATCTGCTTTCTGGGGACAAAAACTGAAAGTCAGACTAAGATTAAGGATACAGACTTCCTTAGAAGAGAAGCCTCTCCTCCCAAGTCCATCACCCTCTGTAGCCCTGATACTCTTATATTTAAAAATCTTGACTGAAGCTTAAGATTTTCCCATAGGGAACACTTAAAGTGGGTCAGTGCATAGAGTTTCCTTTACAAAGTTAACAGGTGTCATCTGTCATGAAAACGTATGGCAGAATGGATGTCCTTGAATTGGTCTAGGAAAGATGCTCTCAGTAGATTTCAATAACATGTTGAAAAGTCAATGAGTCTTTCAAATTTTGATGCAAAGGCAATAGACATTGAATAAATACCTACTATGCAAAGCCATGCTGTGCTATGGTGCTAGAAATAAAAAGATGGATGGATGGATAGAAACACATTTATTAAGTTTCAAGCACTGTACTATTGCAGATACAAATACTAAAATGAGACAATCCCGGCCCAAATATTAGAACTAATAGCAGGAATGTAAAGCTATGGTGTCAAGGAAAGGTGAATGAGTGCTAACTCACACAATCCACTATATCTGTCCAGCACCAGACCATGTTTCATATCCCATCTAGCCATCTATTCTAGGAATCTTGCTATTTTTTCAGTTGCCACATATGTAGTCCTCCTAGAAAGGGTGTGACAGTAGACTGTACAGTACCTTCCCAAACCAAAATTCCCTTGGAGTCTCTTGATTCTAAGTCCAAAGCCTTTCTTGGGCTCATGTCTCAGGACCCTGGCTTCTCAGAACTTCCCTGTTGGGATAATCCAGACTGGAATCCTGGGCTCCAAGGTCCCCATGGCATGATTCTCAGGTCAGAGACTCCACTCCCTGAAAGCAGAACTGGAAAAGACAAATGAAACAAGATAAAGCCCAAAGTCTGTTTCTTGGGTCCTTGAGGTCTAGGGGTAGGGTAAGGTGGCCATCAGACCCTTCCCCACTTACTGCATGGTACCGCCTGGAGAATGAAAGAATCTTTTGTTCTTAGATGCTTCTGGAAATGAAAAATGGACTCAGTCACAGTCCAATAAATCTAAAAATGCACACAGTTCCATCTATAGAGCCAATGAAAAAAGTCTGTCCCCACCCACCTGGTGGGCCCACACAGATGTCCATACCTAAATTAGTCCTCTTGTCTACCAAAAGGAGATCACTGGCATCTCCCACGTGGGTGTCCCAAGTATTTTAGGTGATCTAGGCATATCCCAAACACTTGTTATACTACTGATAAATGCTTATTGATTGAATGATGATTATAGAAGACTTCAATTATCCCTGAATCTCCTATAGCTCTCTGCTAAAAACAGAGAAAAAATCATTCCTTTACTTACCTTAATGCTAATTAAACCCCCCAAATATTGGAGCCAACAACAGGAAATTCTATTCTGAAAGTTATTTAAACAGAATAAAGAAGTAGTTGCTGACACACAGGAAAACGAGAATGGAAACAGTGTGGAAAATGAATTATCCATCTTCAAATTTATAATAAAGAAGAGGGAAACTGGGCATAGCCCAAAGGGTACCTCAGATTTTTTAAAAGTGGGTTTTGGAAGAACTGGTGAAAAATGGTTGATGAGATTCTGCAGTCAAAATGGGGTCATGAAGAGTCAGACCTGACTGAAAAACAATAACAAAAGGATGGGAAAGTTTCCAGAGGACTGGAGAAGGGCAGATTTCCAATTTATTTTATATAAGAAAAGAAAGTAAAATTTGCCAACTACAAGCCAATAGACTACTTTGATTCCTGGAATAATTCCCAAGGTAGCACAAAGTAGCAAAGGACAAAACCAGGATTTGAACCTAGACACTCTGACTCTAGATGCAACACTTTCCACCATACTCCAGTGCCTCAGTGAAACTGAGGTTAGGAGAGTAAGTGATTCGCTTATGGTGAATAAATAGTGAATATTAGAGTAATATTAGATAGTAAATATGAGAGATAGGATTTGAATGCATCATCTTCAATTCCAGAGCCAGTATTCTTCCCACTGTAGCATAGTCTCCCTTTTCTCACTTCATACATGAATGACCTTTGTCCTTCTCCTTTCTTCTCAACCACCATCTCTACCATCTGAAGCCTGGTCCTTGCAAGGCACACAGTTATCCTTCCAAGTCTAATTGACCTTCATTGCTTATTTAGGCTATCCAAGCTCCACAGGTACCTCGAAATGGTGGAATATGTCTGGCTGCCGTCTGAAAAGTTTTGCTTCAGCTGGCTTATTGAACCTGGAAATCCCCTCTGGGGTGCCAAGGAAAATGATGTAGAATGTGAGATGGAGGTCAGGACAGGGAAGAGGGTGAGGACTTCTCATAAAAACAAAAGGTAGTTTGGCAGGAAGGGTCTGTAGAGCTGTGATGTCTTTCAAAAACAAAAACATAAATCAGCTACTCTACATTTAGTAACCAGCAAAAGCAACATTCAAATATACAAACATAATCATATGCATACTTGTGTAAGTTCAAAATGTCTTAAGGACCTGGCAGATTGAATACTAGACTTTTACTTAGCAATCAATCACCAAGCACTCATGAAGTACCTACTATGAACCAGACCCCATGCTAGATGCTAGGGCTACAAAAACAACAGTGAGCGTTCTTAAGAAGCTTATATTTCCTTGGAAGAAACTAAGTGCAAATCCTGCCTCTTTGGTATAATGCCTGTGGGCCCATGGCGCAGTTGAAACTTCCCAAGCCTCAGACACCTCTCTGAGCTTACCTTTGAAATTCGTATATGGGCTGTGAGATATGATATGCATTCTGTGCTAACAGGATAATTTCACACAAAGAAGAAATAACTTTGTAAAAATGAGTACATTAACAAAAGGAATTTCCAACCCAAACCCCCCCACCCCTAGTTAAGATTACTGTTTTAGAAGATAAGGAGGTCCAGACCTATGATTTTATCAGCAGAGGGAACTCCATCCACAGATGAAGATAATCAACTCCTAGAGTCCTGAGAGTTAACAGTGGCATTGTCAACAAGTTAAGTGACAAGTCCTTAGGCATGGAAAAAACATGTATCAAGACAAGACTTAAACCTCGGATTTCCTGACTCTGAGGCTAGCCCTCTATCCATTATGCACAATTGCTTTAGGTTTCGATGTATTTGTGGGTATTTTTTTTTTTAATTTTGAGATGTATAGAATTCTAATGATTGGGAAATGTCCCAGAAGGTTGGTGTGGTATATAAACATGATCGAATATCCTTGCATCATCAAATCAAAGGAGAAAATATAAAACACTCAGTACAGTGCCTGGCACATAGTAAATATTTAAGGTTTATTCTCTTCTCTTATTCCCATACAAAATAACAAGTACAAAGACTGCAGTGAAATCTAGGAGGACATAGAAGGTGATGCAGAACAAAAAAAATTAGTCATTGTGCTATTCAAGAGGATGCCAGGATAGGAAAGATCGCAAGGGATAGTGCTGCTGCATAAATAATCCCAAGGCATCATCATCAAATCATCAGTTCTAATACCCATAATTTATCTGGGTGGAATGTTGGTTTTTTCCTTTTCAGCCATGGTTTCTTTATGTTTATCCCAGGAATAGCAAGTGAAAACCTGAGTGTAATTAGGAATGCACACAGAGACATTTTATTAGTCCTCATCCATATTCCTCATAGCAATTAACATGACTCAGCTCTAAATTTGCAGGGCTTGCCACATAATCTGGTAAACAATCTTTTTAATGAGCAGACACCCCCAGAGAGACTTCAAAAACCCTTTTAAAAATTTTTATTTATCACATGGCATCTCTTATGCTAGAAAACAAAATTATGAAATTGTATACAGAAACCTGAGGTATCTTAGGAGTGGTCTCGCCTACTTTATCTTTTTATATATGAGGAAATTGAGAACTAAAGAGGTAGAAGACCTGTCTAAAGTTACCCAGCATGTCAATTCAAGATGGGGAATAAAACCCAGGTCTTACAATCTGGTCTTCTTTCCATTACATCACAAGAATAAAGAAATGCAAAATCCTTTCATAGAGTATTTTTATATTGAGTAATGGTCTGGAAATCAGAAAGCCTATTGTTTCTTTCCCTTTTCTACCCACAGTTTCATGGCCTTGGGTAAGTCAATCCCTGGATCTTGGTTTCAGTTTTCAGTTCAGTAAAATGAAGGAGTTAGACTAGATCAGTGGTGTCAAACTCGAATAGAAATGTGTATTGACTTCAAAAAAAAACCACAAATTAAGATCATCTAGGTTGTGCTGTACTTTTATTTATTTTGGCAAACATTTCTGAATTACATTTTAATCTGCTTCAGGCCATACTCACAGAGTATGCTAGGTCCTTGCTAGTCCCTTGCTAGTCCCTTGCCCGAGCGTGACAGCTCTGAATTCGATATCTCCTAATGTCCCTTTCAGAACTCATATCGCAGTATCATAGCCATAGGCTCAAGACTAAAAGGGACCTTGGAGGTCATCTGGTCCAACCTTTTTACTTCGCAGGTGAGAAAAATGAGGCCCAGGGAAGTTACATGTTTTCTCAAAGGTCATATAAGTCATAAGGGTCAAAGCCTAGATTTGGATTCAGATCATCTTATTGTTGACTTCTACATCCATATATTTTTACCTAACAGGGGTGGTATAAATAACCAGAAAATTAGCAATTTTCCAATTCTCTTCTTAAGGGGGTATTGCTAAATTTGCTGCTCCATAGCCCCGTAATAACTTTCTATCATCAACTTTTTCATATATCTTCCTTGCCCACTGTCCCTCTAAAATCTTCACATCCTGCCATATGAATGGGGATCTTTGTTTTTGTTTCCCAAAATTTTGCAGCTGGAAGTGACATTAAAGGTCATTAAGTCCAACCCATACTACAATGAAAATCTCTAAAGTGTCAACCAGCCTTGCCTAGAAAATTAGTGAAGGATAATTCACTACCTCCCAAGACAGTATGTTCCACTTTGGAACATCTCAACTAATTAGAAAGGCTTTTCCTTATCCCAAAACCTAAATTGGAGGCAGCAGAGTATTGAACTTGGAACAGGAAGCTCTTGGTTCAAATGCTGCCTCTGACACTAATTATCTAAGTGACTTCTTGGCAGGTCAGAAAACCTAGCTGAATCTCAGTTTCTTCATCTGTACAAAGGGAATACACGTAGTACTTAAAAAGAATATCAGTATCAATAAATTCACAGGTCCACGTGACTTTTTGAGGATAAAATATAATGATAAAGACGTAGAGACAGAAGGAAACTTAGAGATTAGAAAATTCAATTTCTTCATTTTACAGATGAGGAAACTGAGGCCCACAGAGGCCAAGTAACATCGATTTTAAATAAAAAAATAAGTGAAGATTCCATTGGGTTAAAAGGAAACCCACAACAATATGTTGAGTGCCTATCAGTAAGTTATAAGAACAAAGATAGTTGAATAGAAACATTTCTCCTTAGGTAACTGTCAAGTTTCCATGCCTAAAGTTAATTTTTCATTTTACCAAATAAAATGAGAGCGATCAAAATGTCAGCCAAGATTTCAGTTTGATTTGCCTCATTTCTTTAAGAAACTCTTAGTCATCTTGCAGGTAATTTTAGAGAGTTCTAATGGGTCTTTGATGTCTGAAACTTTCCACTTCTGTTGGTGGCTATTTATGCATTGGGATTGTGCTAGGTCACCTAGGAAACAGGAAAAAGGCAACTAAAGAAGAAATGAAAGAATCTTTGGCCAGAATGATTTTCACAGGAAAACAGTGAAAGTGGGTGAGGTGCCCCTGCATAGAACTAGACATTACCAGGTTTGCCATTGGAGCAATTCCAAATTAATTCCCAGATTCAATTAGAGGGAGGCAATGTTTCTAGGCTTAGAAGTCATTCTTTGCTTGAGCCAGCAAATTTCTGGATTCTTTACTACCATTTACCTTTAGAAGCATTTATTTCATTGCATTAGGGAAACTTTTTTTTTTAATATAAAAAGGATATTAATGTTTCCCTGAGATGTATGGTCTATATCCAGGGGAAAATGGAGCAAAGTCCTGGAGTACAATTTGACTCTGTTGGATGGTACTCTTTGTACAACTCAATTACAGTGATTTATTCTTTTTTGAACAAAATTATAATGGGAAACCAGGGTACATCACTACTAGTTTGCCAAATGATTGTCTCTCTGAAGCTTCATGTTCTTTGTTTATAACATAGAAATTTGATAAGTATAAAGTCTTAGACATAAGTTAAAAAGTCATCAGCATAAGTACAGGATGGAAGTCTGGGCTAGATGATAGTATATATGAAAAAAATGTGGGGATAATTCAATCCTAAGGAAATCCTTCAATGTATCCATCTTCTCATGGGTGATCTCTCCACCAGCAAAGAACTCAAGACAGCCACACCTTCTCATCTTCTATGATTCTTTTTCCACGCCTTTTGATAAATCTTGCATAACACTTTTGATATGGTTCTTTTATCATTCCTTCCCCCTTCCCTCATTGATGACTTCCTTTTGGAACTTCTATTTTGTGGATGGACCCAGGCTGACCTGCCTTCAAATCCTGTTCCTGACTTTCTGGACTTCAAAACCATGTCCCCACATCATGTGCTTTCATCTCCCCTACTACCCTCCCAAATTTTCAAGTTTTTTCAGTGTATTATTTTATCCCATTAGAATATAAATTCCTTAAGGATGGAGATTGCCATTTTTTTTGGCCTGTATTTGTATGCCTAACACTTAGCATATGGCACATGCTAGTAACTGCTTAGTAAACCCTTCCTTCCTTCCTTCTTTCATTCCTTCATTCCTTTCTCCCTCTTTTCCTTCCTCATCCATTCCTTCTTTTCTTCCCTTCTTCCAGGCTTCCTTCCTCTTTCCTTTACTTTCTTCCCTCCCTCATTTCTTTCTTTTTCTTCTCTTCCTTCTGGTGCTAGTACAATATTTGGGTCTGTTACTGTAGCAGCAACCACAATGGCATACCCAGGATGACTGCTAGCATAGGTTCTTAGATCTGCTGTTTAAGGGGTCAACAATTTTTTAAAATTACATTCACTAGTTTAGGGGAAAAGTCAGTACTCTGAACTTCAGAGAAAATACAAGTGGAGAAATAAAGACCACACAGGGCTCTGACTGCCTGAATCAAAACAATATTGCTATACAATTTACATACATCCCTGGATTGAGAGCAGTCAGGGAGCTCTGAACATATGGCCACTCAGAATCTCAACCAGGGAATCACAAGATCCTTTTCATTAGGAAGCCCCCAAAGAAAAATACTAACTCAAAGTATATAGATATATACATTTCTCAGAGTCAGAAGGCACCACAACCCTCGAGAATCAGTGCCCAATTAGATATTAGCAAAAGGTGTGAAAGCCTTCCTGTATGCAAGCCTCCCCTAAGCAAGCTTCTCTGAATGGGCTCCACATGAGACCTATTAATGAGTGGGGAAGATCTTAAATCCCATTAACATTACAATTACCCCCTCACTTCATAGCTTGTTATCATGCAACAACAGGGTGCAAAGGAAAGTGTGCTGAACTTGTAGTCATAGAACCCAAGTATGAATCTCAGTCCTGCCACTTACTCCTTTATGTGACCTTGGGCAAATCACTTCACCTATTCAGATCTTGAATTCCTCATCCATAAGATGAGAGTGCTGGGGCAGATAATATCTCTGAGCCCTTCCAGCTCTAAATCTGAGATTCTATCACAGATAACCTATTACCGTTTTCGGTCATACATGTTGTTCATGATACAACATTAAAAATGGACAGTTAAGACAGGTTACTTCTATTCCCAGCTCTTCCTTACCACCTTAAAGCAATAAAAATGCACCAAATAAAATAATAAAAATGTCAAAAACAAAAAAAGGGAAAAGACAGAAATCTCCACAATTTTCACAGAAAATACTAGTAAAACTCCTCCCTCCATAGTGCCTTCAATATGAGATTACCTTTGTTTTCCACTATATGTGTATAAAAATACACCTATATACATATATGTATATCTACTAATACACAGATACATAAATATTACATATACATCAGCACGTATGTCTGTAAATGTGTGAATTTATGTAATCTATACATATGTACTTTATAATTTGAACGCTGTCTCCCCAATTGGAATGTGAGTTCCTTCAGGGCAGGGATTATTTTTTGTCCTTCTTTGTATTCCCACCTCTTAGCACAGTGCCTAGCATGTATGAAAAACTTAACTTAAAGCTTGCTGGCTGACACTATTCCATTCTACATTCAGTGCTTATTACACTTGACATCTTGCTCACTCTTCTGGGCTCCATGCTCAAGTTTCCACGTGAGATTGGCTGCAGTAACTTCAAAGACAATTATTTGCTTGGAATATAAACAAATGTGGCCATCCTTCACCAGGTGCCTTCATCATCCAAGCCAGTGTCTGTCACTGACTCTCAGAATATTCCCTCCTATACAATTCAACTGGGCTCCCTTACTGTCTGCTGACTGAAGTTCATAAGTTCACTCTACCCTCAGACTCTGAGCAAGAGAGAGAAACCAATACTGTCTGAAACAGAAGGGGAGGGATAAGGTGGAACTTCCAGCAAAAAAGAATGAATGAGAGATTGTATATGAGACAAAAACTTCAAAATGGCTAGTATACCAAAGAAACTAAAACAATAACTAAAAGGGGAAAGGAATCGAACTTCCACAGAGAATCTCCATGGTAAGGAGAGCAAGGAGGTGGGAGGCAGGAAAGGAGGCAGGAATAGCAGGAAGATGGGAGGAAATTTGTAAGCAAAAGAAAACTCTTAATAAAAAAAAGTGGGCAGAAAAATCTCAGTATAAAACACTGAAAGAAGATAATGCTACAATCAATATAACCAGAACCATAGAGAATGAAATGACCACAAGAACATGCAGGGTACTTGAAAAGCCAGAGAGTAAGAAAGCAAGCAAAAAGGAAGAAAGGAAGGAAGGGAGGGAGGGAGGGAGGGCGGAAGGGAGGAAGGAAGGAAGCAAAAGATAATGAAAAGCCCAAAAGGTAAGTTGATAGCTAAGAATAAAAGTTGGAAAATTTTCACGAGGCAGTGGATGTTGAGGA
>CM053592.1:131618100-131646071 GCA_028646515.1 Pseudochirops corinnae
CCAGGAAAAATTCGTACACAATCACAGACACATCGTATGTGTAATGACCAACTTTGATAAACTGGACTCTTCTCAGCAACACACAGTTATAAGACAACTCTACAAGTCTCAGGATGGAAGGAGATATCTACATTCAGAGAAAGATCTAGAAAGAACAGAGTTTAAATGGAGACTGAAGCAACCTATACACTATCACTCTTTTCCATGTTTGGTTTTGTTTCCTTTTTCCCATTGTTCACTCCATTGTTACAACCCTTCTATACAACCAGACTAATATCCAACATAAAAGTATTTGCAGATTCTATACTTGACTGCATGCTGCCATGGAGAGGAGGGAGAGGGAGGGGAGAAAATTTGAAATTCAAGGGACTCTGGAACCGAATCTTATAAGCTAAAAGTAAATAAACAAATCAATTTAAAAATTAAAAAAAAATTCAATAGTACAAGAAACAGAGACAAATTTTAAAAAACATTAAAATTAAGAAAACATATATACAATAACTATTATTCTAAGTGACCTCAGAAAGATAATGTATGAATCATTGAAAAAAAACAGAATGAAGGAAAAAAATTTGAATATGATGATTGGGCTATGCAATCTTAGGCACTATTTTTAGTGTCCCAGGGAAGAAGGCTGACAATACTTCTGCCTTCTCTGGTCAGACCACTTCTAAAGTACTGTTCAATTCAGACAATGTATTTTGAAAGAGACATTGACAAAATGGATCAAGGACCCAGGAAGGGACTTCAAATCACATCAAATAAGAAGTAATTCAAAGAGCAATTGAACCTGGTTGAGTGTGTACAAGACTTGGAGTTTGAAAGTGGGTGTATAAGAAGGAGATATGTCACTGTCCCTAAATATTGATACAATAGAACAAGGATGAGATTTATCGGTAGAAGTTGCAGGGAGACAGATTCCAATTCAAACCCAGACTCTAAGCTGGGATATAAGGCAAATTCTGTGCTTTATCTTAAAACTGTTTTATAATCAATCTCCCAGAGGAAGTCTGTCCAGAAGTGTGCTGGTAGATGTTTGACAAGTTCTTTGGTAGAAAGGTATATGAAGATACCCTTTTAAGTTTAATCTGCATTATTAACATCTTTTCCGTCATTTTCTTACATCTAAACAATCAGCAAAATAATAAATAAAGCCTTAATGTGTATCATTTGCTAATCACACAAATGTTCACACAGAAAACTTAACAACTGAACTCTTTTCAGCTGGTTGGAGTTACTCCATATATTGGGGGGCGTCTTAATATATCTTATTATCTCTTACTACCAGCTCATTTCCTTTTCTGTTATCAGAGGATTTGAGCTCAAACCTCTTCCTCTTACTACCTATGTGAATTTGAGCAAGTCAAATAGCCAATTAGTCACTCTGGACATCAGTGTTTTCATCTGTCAAATCAGGTGGCTGGAACTGATGACCTATAAGGCCCCTTCTAGCTCTAAATCTATGATCTCTCTAAATGTTTAATTTCATTCTATAAAACCACCATCTTCTGAATTAGATAATTTTGTAATCTCAGCTTCACCTTTGACTCTTTCCTTTTATTTACTCCCCCATATGATAGTGTATTGATACAGCACGTTTTTACAAAACATTTTATAGACATTATCTCATTTCATCTTCACAACAACCCTAGGAGATAGATGTTATTATCCCCATTTTGCAGATGTAGAAACTGAGGCATGCAGATTAAATGGCTTGCCCAGAATTATACAACCAATAAATGTCTCAGGCAAGATTTGAACTCATCTACCTAACTCCAAGTACAGCATTCAATCCACTGCACCATCGAACTGCCATATCTATTGTCCAGTCTTGTCAACTGCACATTTGCAACAGCTCTCACAACCATCCCCTTCTCTCCATTCACATAATCACCACTCCACCACTCTCATTACCCTGTAAGATCCTTGAAGGCAGGGTTTGGGTTTTGTTTTTCTTCATAACCTGCTGTTTGGTCCAGGACCTGGTATACAGCAAGTGTTTAATAAATGCTTTTTGTCTTAGTGTTGTAGCCTAATATAATAGCCTAATTAGTTTTCTTTACTTCATTTTCTCTCCTCTACAATTCTTTCTCCACAAATGTGCCAAATTGATTGTAAAGCACAGCTCTGACCATGTTACTCCCTTACTTGGGAAATTTAATGGTTTTTCTAGTGGCTCTAGAGGAAAAAAATGCAGACTCTTCTAACCCTTCACAATCTGACATCATCCTCAATTTTCAGACTGGAAGGAAACAAGCATTTATTAAGTATCTATTATGCACAGTCATTGTGCTAAGCACCTTGCAAATATTATCTCATTTTATCCTCACAACTGCTCCAGGAGATAGATGTTATTATCCCCATTTTGCAGATGTGGAAACTGAGGCATGCAGATTAAATGGCTTGCCTAGAATTATACAACTAAGAAATGTCTCAGGCAAGATTTGAACTCATCTACCTAACTCCAAGTACAGCATTCAATCCACTGCACCATCGAACTGCCATATCTATTGTCCAGTCTTGTCAACTGCACATTTGCAACAGCTCTCACAACCATCCCCTTCTCTCCATTCACATAATCACCACTCCACCACTCTCATTACCCTGTAAGATCCTTGAAGACAGGGTTTCGGTTTCGTTTTTCTTCATAACCTGTTGCTTGGTACAGGACCTGGTAGACAGCAAGTGTTTAATAAATGCTTTTTGTCTTAGTGTTGTAGCCTAATATAATAGCCTAATTAGTTTTCTTTACTTCATTTTCTCTCCTCTACAATTCTTTCTCCACAAATGTGCCAAATTGATTGTAAAGCACAGCTCTGACCATGTTACTCCCTTACTTGAGAAATTTAATGGTTTTTCTAGTGGCTCTAGAGGAAAAAAATGCAGACTCTTCTAACCCTTCACAATCTGACATCATCCTCAATTTTCAGGCTGGAAGGAAACAAACATTTATTAAGTATCTATTATGCACAGTCATTGTGCTAAGCACCTTGCAAATATTATCTCATTTTATCCTCACAACTGCTCCAGGAGATAGATGTTATTATTGTTCCCATTTTATAGTTGAGGATGCAGACAGAGATTAAATGACTTCTACAAGACAAAAAGCTAGTAACTCTCTGAGGCTGGATTTGAACTCAGGTCTTCTTGACTCTATATCCACTGTGCCATCCAGCTATCTCTACATCGGCTTCACATCAGTGCCCCATATTAATGCTACATAATATGACCTTCCATCTCCTGCCTTCATGCATTTGCATAGGCCCCTGTAATGTTTTCTCTCCTTAACTCCATTTTTAGAATCCATTATTCCTTTTAAGACTTTGCTCAAATTGTCAGCCTTCTTCCCTGGGACACTAAAAATGGCGCGTAAGATTGCATTGCCCAATCATCATATTCAAGTTTTTTTTCCTTCTTTTTTTTTTTTTCTGAGAGGTCAATGATTCATACATTAATCCCCTTGAGTGGTTAATGCCCCCTCAAATTATTTTGTATTTGCTTTGTACATATTTTGGTGTGTGCTCTTTCATCCCCAGTACATTGTAAGCTCCCTGAGGGTCAGGGTGGTTTCAGTTTTGCTTTTGTATCATCAGTGCCTAGAACAGTGCCTGACACTAGGAAACACTGACTAAATGCTTGTTGAATGAAGCTATATCCTTTAAATCCTTTCTCTTATGCAATTCTGCATTGGAGACAAGTTATAGCCTAACTAACACTCATGATAGTTTCAATAAGAGCTGTCCAAAAATAGAGTAATAGTTTTTGACAAATCCAGGAACACAATCTACTAGAAAAAAGACTCACTATTCAATTAAAAACTCATGAGAAATGTTGAAAACAGTTGGGTGGAAAGTACATTTTGACCAATATCTTATACCATATGCTAAAAGAAAAAACTCCAAGAGGATATTTTGTCTGGATATAAAATGTCACATTACAAAAAAAAAATTAGACAACAGAAGGAGGTATTTTTCACAACTTTGGCAAGTAAAAGAATTCTTAGTCATACAAGAGATAGAAGTGTTAATAAAGGAAATGGACAATTTTGAAAGCACAAAAAATTTAATTATTTTATTTTAAATTATGCTTTTACAGGAACAAAATCAATGCAGTTGCATAAGAAGAGAAACTATTTAATGGGTAAATGAATATCGGAGATCTCTTATTAAAGTCTGATATGCAAGATATTTACATAATTGACACAAATATGTAAAACAAAGAGCCATTTCCTTACCAATAAGCAGTCAAAGAAAGTAGTTTTCAAACTAAGAAGTATAAAATATCAAGAACCATACAAAAATGCTCCAAAATACTAATAATAAGAAAAATACATTTTAAACACTGATACATTATTTCATACCCATCAAACTGGAAAAGATGATAAAAGACAAAAAAATGTCACTTTTGAAGGGATTTTGAGAAAGTAGGCACACTGATACACTGGTAGAACTTCAAATTTAACCAACTGCTCTAGAGGTCAATTAGAAATTGTGTAAAAAGGCAATGGTCTTAATATTGGTCAAAATTCCTTTGGATTTCAAAGACAGAAATAAAGGTCTTGAATATACTGAAACATATGAAGCAGTACTTTCTCTGGTAGAGAAAAAGTGGAAATAAAATAGATGTCTATCAATTGTGAAATGACTTGACAATTGCAGTATGTGAATGTAACAGAATGAAGAAATTACAAACATGAGCAAGTCAGAGAAACACAGGCGGACTTGAAAATGTGCAGTGATCAAAATGAAATAAGAGGGAGCAAGAGCATGATGTACACAGAATATCATAGAGGCTAGTTTGACTGGGATATGAGTTCGTAAGGAAGGGGAATGTGATATCATTCTAGAATGACTGGCTAGAACCAAACAGAGGAGGTTATAATTTTATCCTAGAAGGAATAGGGAGCCAGGGAAGTTTTCTCATGTGCTCAAATTACTAGGCAACTTTAGGAAAGTCATTTTCCTTCTATGGACTTGTTTTGTCTTCTTTAAAATGAAGGTACTGGGGCAGGGAATTATGGCCCAAATATCTCTAAGGTTCCCTTTCTCTCTAATCCAATGGCCCCATGAGTTGCACCAGGAGTGTGCTGGATCCAGCTTGTACTGGCTCTAAATTTTTGATGTGAGCATTTGCATCTCAGAAATCAGCAAACGCTATAAATCAGGACTTGATTTATTGTTTTGTTGATTGTCTAAATTTAAAGTGTCAAAGAAAATATGAATAATGTAAATTAAATTTAGAAATGTATATATATATATATATATATATATATTTTTTTTTTTTTTTTCTAGAAAGCTAGTTGTTAAACATTTACCAGTATACCACTGGCTAGAACAACACAAACACAGAAAACACAGTTTAGGAAAAGGTGTGGTATGTGATAACAGAGGAGATACCACAATTCTTTTAAAGCACTGAAAATCAATCATAGAACTATGATTTGCAACCACTGAAGAAACAGGAAAAGGCATTTCAGAGTCAATAAAGACTGAGGTAGGACTGTGGAAAAAGAAGACTAGCCTGGGGAAAGGGCGTCTTGCCAGGTCTGTGATAAAGAAAATAATAGGATTTGCTCCCATTGACAGAAAGTTATATTTCATATGAAAACTCACCTGCTCACCGGACTCAGAAGATTTTTTGTTTTTTTTGTTTTTCTCTGATAGAAGGAAAAGGGAAGGGAAGAGAGAAGGAAGGTGGAAGGAGGGAAGGGAAAAGGAAGAGGAAGTATAAAGGAGAAGAGAAAAAGAAAGGAAGGGAGAAAATGGATGAAAGAAATGAGTAAGGCAAGAAGGAGGGAATGGGAAAAGAGAAAAGGAAGTTAAAGAAGGAAAGGGGGAAAGAATGGGAAGAAAGAATGGAAGGATAGAAAAAAGGAGGAAATGAGGAATGGGGAAAAAGAATAAAAAGGGGCCAAGGGAAATATCAAAATAGTCTGGTTAGTTATCCCCTACTCTTTGTGCCCTCAAGTTAAAAAGAAGAAAGACAGAAGGAGAAAGTGAAACATGGACAGAGAGTGTCTGTTCTTCCCTCCCCAGATGGGGCTAGGAGCAGACTTAAGGTGCTTCTCTATTAAGTCCAAGGGTCTTGGCCAGCTCGTCTCTTACCCATTTGTTGTCTATACCATTCACAGGGCTGGGCTGACAATGAATAACACATGCTGGACTGTCACAAAACCAAATACAAAGCTAAGTGGCGAAAAAATACAAATTTGCTCTTCTCATGAAATTAGTCATTGTCAGCAGCTGGGACGTTGGCTGGCTGCTTCCTATCTTCCCTCTCTTTAGGGATTCTGAAATGAGCTTAGCACCACAGCAGAGCCCTAAAGAGACTCTCCCAACCCCCACCTCTCTCCTTGCTGAGACTGAATTTCCTGCTTTCTCTCTCTAATCTTCAATATCTTTTCTCACAGCTCACAGAGCAGCAGAATGTGAGCAAAGGAATCATAAAATCTTAGAATCGTAAAATCTTAGAATCATAGGGATTACAGACTTGGAGCTGGAAGGGATTTTATAGATGGTCAATTCAACCTCCTCACTTTATAGATGAGGACAGTGAGACCCAGAGCAGTTAAATGACCCTGCCCAAGGTCACACGGGACATAGATGGCAGAGTCATGGTTCGAATTATAGTCTGCCATGGTCAGACGTGTGAAGTGCTGTGTTTACTTCTGGGGGCTATATTTTAGGAAGACTGTTGATAAGCAGGAGGATGTCCAGAAGAGGGCCATCAGCAAAGTGAAGGTTTTGAGATCATGAAATCTGAGGTTCTCCTCAAAAAAGTTGCGATATTTATTAGCCCGAAAAAGAAAAGACTAAAGAGGAATATGACAGCTACTTTCAAGTATTTGAAGGTGTTTCACATGGAATAAGGAGATTTATTCTACCTGGTCCCCAGAATGAGGAGGAATGGGCAGAAGTCACAGATGGACAGATTTAGATAGCATAGAAGACAAAAAAAAAAAAAATCCTAGAATTAGATGAATACAAGTAAAATAGAAAAACTCTAGTTCCCCCTCATTCAAGGTCTACAAACAAAGCCTGGGTGACATTTTCTTGAGTATGTTGTAGACCAGATAGCTTCTGAGGTCCCTCATAATTCTGAAGTTCTATTATTAATAATCAAAGGGTAATGGAACAGAGTAATTTCGGTGGTTTTAATGAGTGCTTTCTAGCGTTCATTCCAGTATGCTGGAAAGATCCTCTTTAACAAATTTCAGAGGAGGCCATGTGAGGTACTAGAAAGAGCACTGGGTCTGGTGTAAAGGCACATGGCATCATAAACCCACCTATAATGCTTACTAATTCTGTAACCTAGAGCAAACCCCTAAATCTCCCCTCATCTCAGGTTTTTTTTTTTTTCATCTGTATGTAGGACAAGCTCTTTTTCCAAATCTCACTTGCACAGGAAGGTCAGACCCACCAAAGGGCAATATTATGCTTCTTCTTTAGGGTTCTAAAGATAAACTTGGAGGGGCAGGGGGCATTTTCTAGCACTATAGCTCACAGGTCCCCACCAGTGGGCTTCCTCCACTGATTATCAGTTTGTACTAATTAGCCACCTGGACTGAATTAGAAACCAGCATTTGCTACAGTGGTATAGTAAAAATAATTAGTATATAATATCCCCACACACACACAAAAAAAGTCTAGGACACACTTTTCTACAAGTACATACAGAGGCCAGAGGAAAATGGGTCTCACACTTACGTAGTAAAGGCACTCAAAACTCCTGGAAATAAGTTTATTGGAGTTTGTTCTCTCCCCTTTATGAAGTCCTCATCAAGTTTCTCTTTGGACATAGTATAATTTCTGCTGGGCTCCTCAATAAAGTCTTGAAACTTTTTTCCTTTCCTTTTCCATGACTCCTAATGCAGACATTGCTGCCAGTCACTGCTGTTCTAGGAACACTGCCAGGACACTATTAAAAATTCCAAATCCTTTATAACCTTGAGATTCATGAGGTCATCTTCTGGTCAAGGAGGGTGGGGGAGACAGAAGTTCACCCTAAACTTCAAGTGATTCCCTTTCAAGCACTTTGTTGGAACTGCTGGCCTAATACTCAAATTCTGGGGTCTAACTGGTTTGATATTTTATATAAATTGTAAAGGCTGTGACCAAGTTTCTTTAGCTAATCCCAATACACCTCCTATGCAGTGTCACTTTATTTGAGCCAATAGCTTTAATTCCTTTCAAATCAATCAAGTCTAATGTCTTTGATCCCATTGAGGTATTCTTATCAGATAAAATGTATGGGTTACTGCAGTCCTGGGCCATCTCCAGTTGCCCTGATGAATATCTGGACATTGGACTCAGATGGCTTTGGAGGAGAAAGTGAGGCTGGTGACTTCACACATCCCTGCCTCACTTAAACCCAATTCACTTGCATGTCATGGCATCACTTCTCTGAAGTCAAGATCCTCTTCAAGAATGAAGGACAAACAGAAGCAGCGAGATATGGGCATTGCATCTTCAGGGGGGTGGGGTTGATTAATTTATTGATTAAACTGATACTCACCTTTACATGTAAAATGGAGCAGGCTGGAAAGATGGACCTTGAGGTCATTTCTGTTGGTTTTATTTTTAAATTTTACTTATTTTATTCAGAACTTAAGAAATTGAACATGCATTTCCATAACATAGTAAAATAGAAAAAAGAAGATGTTTGTGCATGAAACTGCAAATCTATTATGTACAACTTGTTATTCCTTTTAAACACATAATAAAGTTATCATGTAACTTTCTTTTTCCCTTTTTTTGTCCCCCATCCCTGGAGATGACTACCATTCAACACAAATATGTGTGTATATGTATGTGTGTGTGTGTGTGTGCATGTCTATGTGTGTCTGTGCACATCTATCTATCCATCTATATATATGTATATATATATATATATATATACACACACACACACACACATATCTCTCTCTGTAGATAGATATAGATATATAAAGCCATTCTATACATACTTTTATCCATCAGTTCTTTGTATACAGACAATGTCTTCCTTCATATGTCCTTTGTAGTTAGTTTGGGTATTTATAGTAGTCAAAATGACTTACTCCAAGTTGTGCTTAAAACAATATTGTTGTTACTGTATGCAATGTTCTCTTGGTTCTGTTCATTTTATTCTTCATTATTTTATGCAAGTCTATCCATGTTTTTCTAAGATCACTGAGTTCATCATTTATTACAACACAGTAGTATTCCATCACAACCATATTCCACAACTTGTTCAGCCAATCCCCAATTGATGGTCATCACATATCATCCTTTGAGTTATGGAAAAACAGTGGCCTAAGATGAAAATGTTTATGATATGAACTTCCATGTAGATGCCCACAATGATGAGGTCCCAAATGGTATTGTAGCAAGTAAGACTAAGGTGGAACTTCCCAACAATTAAAACTTTCCAAAATCCTGTGGCCTGCCTGCTGAGTTAGTAAGCTTTGTGACTTGAGATGTTTAAGCAGAAGCTTGACGTCTAGTTGGACGGATGTCATAGAGAGGACTAAACTGCTGGGCAAAAGATTGAACTAAATATCTCTAAGGCCCTTTATGATTCTGAGAGCCTATTATTTTAAGCTCTGAACATCCACCTTAAGGAACCCAGTTGAGAACAACTCTGCTCCAGCCATTATCCTGAGGAGGTTGGGACCATTGAGTCTCAGATAAAATTTTGCCAGTGGGTTAATATGAAATCTGGGTCTTCAGTAGTATTTTTTTTATCTTAGCCATGAAATCTTAATCATGTCTCACACATGATATTTACCCTCTCAATAAAAGAGGCAATTTATTTTACTGTTATTTGAAACTAAAGAAATCCAATAAAGCGGTTTTGAGCCAAAAAGTGCCATAATGACAAAATGATTGATCTTTTTATAATACATAGCCTTACCATTCTCAAATTTAAGAAATACAATATAGAAGATATTCATTTATAACATTTATAACATAGACCAACATTCATCTTCATAATAGTCCTTTGTATTTATTAAGTGTCTGTCACCTCTAGAAATACAAAGCCAAATAGTTCTATGTTAATCCTCATGGTTGTCACTGTCAAATCATTAACTCCCTACTGACATAGGAAAAGAGAACAATATACTTTGTAGTATTGTGAGTTTTTGGAAAGATCTCTCTCTACCTCGAAAGAGCTCACATTGCCCCCAAGAAAAGGGCCAAACATACTAATACCATTTAAGAGCTGGGAGGCTTGAGGAACAGGGGTATTAAGTGGCCCAGTCCTCCCAAAGGACAGAATTATTGGATCAATGACCAACTTCCTAAGTGTCTGAGAGCAGCAGTTCTTAAACTGTGGGTCACAACTCCATATGGGGTCACAAAAAATTTGGTAACAGGAAAAGGTTTTTGAATGCACAACCAAAAATTAACTAAAAATCAAATGTGTAAAGAATCTGAGATGTTTCTAGCAGTGCTTGTATAATGCAACTTCACTACAGCCTTGGTTCTAAACACAAAACATTCACACTTTGCACTGAGTATGCCGTCATGCCATGCAACTCTAATGAACATTGCCAAAACAATGAAAAGGGGCCACAAGTGGAAAAAGCTTAAGAATCCTTGTACTAGTGAACTGTCGGGGAGGGATGAAATGTAACATACCTGATCCTCAAGCAGAAGGGGCCAGAGAATCACTGTTCCATATATTCATTATCCCTCTACTTCTAAATTATAAATTCAGTGAAGGTATGGAAAGGATTTTATTCACTAATCTTTGTATCCACCTGGCACAGGAGCCTGCACAACACTATCAGTGCTTGGCATCAATGGTCTGAACTGAATTCATAAAGAACATACTCGAGTTGATCATTATCCTGAAGTGACATATTCCTAGCACCCACACATACTCAGACATATGCACTGTAAGTACTTAATAAACATTTCTGGAACTGAATTAATGAGGAAAAGACTTTGGAGATCCTTTAGTCTAACCTCTACTTTTCAGAGGAGGGAATAGATTCAGAGAAATGCTATGACTTATCCAGTGTTGGATAGTTTGTAAGTAGAAACGTTAGAATGATAAAGCCAGGTCTTCTCACTCCAAATTCACCCCTGTTTCTACTCTGTTATGTTTCTTCTCAAGTGAATTGAACTGAAGTTCCCAACCAGTGGAACAGAAAGACTTACGAGATAGCCCTCCCAAGCTGGTTGTTCTCTCAAAAGAAGTAATCTTTCTAAGGGTAGGGACTTAGCACGATGTCTGGTACAGAGTGGATGCTTAATAAATGCTCATGAATGATTAATTAAATGAATGAATAAGGAGGGGTGAGAAAGAAGGATGGGTCAAAAATGACAAGATAATTTACCTGACCATCCAGGAGAACAGTGATAGTCCCCTGCCCCTCTGCTCCTGTGACCTTGGATTCAGTGCATATTACATAACACTCTAGCATCAAGGATCAATGTAACCCTAAGAAGGCCTTCACGTGTGAGGGACTCCCTTTGGATCAGGACCTCTCACAGACTTGCCTAGCAGTGAAAAGGGAGATGTCTAAATTGAAGCCACTACATAAGTGACTCAGCATTCAAATGGGGGCCTTCCTGAGTGTGGAGATCTAGCTGGTGAAATATAGACTTAACCAGATGTGAAGAATCTTCCTCATGTGAGAACTATTGTTAAAATGTGGGGCTTTTCAGATATATAGGACTCTCTATTGAAAATTGTACCTTTCCAAATGTGAAAGGCCAACAGTCTAAATAAACTGAGAACTCCAGATGTGAAGGACTATTTATCCATAATCACTTTTGCTAAGGTCATTCAGAGTGTCAGATTGTGTGTGATGTCGGCATGCAGACTGATACCACATGACTCCCAACAGCTATAAGTCCATTTCTCTGTATTTTGCCCCTAAATCTTATCAACACAAGTAACTATATTCAGTTTCTACAAACCCAGGAGAGAATCAAATCAATGACCTACATTAGAGGGGACCTGAACACAATTAACAATGCACCTGATCCCTCCTACTTCTGCCCTTTTTTTGAGAATTAATCTTGGGTCCGTCAGTCATAGATCCCTGGAGAGTTAGTTTTCCAGCTGAGCAAAAGAGTCAGGCCCTTTGCTAGCTAAGCAAGGAGCAAAGTGAGAGAAAAGCGGAGAGAGAGAAAAGGGAAGATAGAGGAAAATGCAGAGAGAGGAGAGAGAAGGAATGGGGAAAGAGGAGGGAGAGGAAATGGGGGGAGGAGACAGGAGGAGAGGGGACAAGAGAGACTCTTGAAGTCGTTCATTACAAGAAAAAACTCAGACTTTGGGGAACCTGGATAATTAGCACTTTCACACAAAAGGGAATTCAATGTACTTCAAGCTGATAAGCTCTGAAAATTCGCTGATGTTGACCCCAGCTAAGCAATATTTAAAAGTGATGGGCTTGATTGAAAAATAAAATGTGGTGTACCCCATCATCACATGGAGCTGACTTAGCAAAACTGTAACAGCTGGAAGCTAAAAGAATATTTCAGTGTAGTGATGAGTGAATCTCCTGAGGTTCAGGAGTTCAAGCCCAGTTCAGTTAACAACTCCCTTATTTGCATGCTTCCTGGAGCTTAATCAAGGGAGGGTGTGGGGAACAATGGGGTTGTGTCTCCAAATGGAAATAGCTTGAGGAAGACTTTTGGCCCTATCACAGGATTAGGGTCAAAAAAGGATCAAATAAACTATTTTAGTGATGAGGAAAATGAGGCTAAGAGGTTGTGTGAGCTTACTGAGTGTCCATATCCCTAGTGCCTGGCACACAGTAGGTGGTTAACAAATGTTTGTTGATCAATCGATCGCTTAAGGTCCCACAGCTGGCAAGCCGAGGAGCCAGAATTTGAAGCTGGGTCCTCAGCTCCACAAATCCTTCATTCTTCTCACTACTAGATGAATTCTACAGATAAGAGAGACCCTCTCCTCTTCTGTTATGGTCCCATTGCAAAGAAAAGGGAAATCACTCCATCAAGTTCATTCAGGTCAGAGGAGAGGGTGCAAGGTGTGACTCTCAGAAACATCCCCTCAAAGTGGCCATGGAACCAGCCTCCACTTGAAAACCTACATTCATGGAGAACTCAATATTCTTCCTACTGCATCATATTGTAGTATGATTTTAATAATTTAGAAATATTTCTTAGCCTGAGTTCCTTATTCTACACATTATTTCCCCTCATTGTCCCAAGATCTGTCATCATGATCAATCTATACAAATATAATCCCTCTTCCATATGACAACTTTTCAAATGTTATAGGAATGGGTATTCCCCCAATCATAGCCTAGCTTCTCATTTTCTCCACTCAGTGACTCCCACATTCCATGGATAGGCCAACGAAACTCTACAGCATACATTCCTCCCGGGACACTCAGCTCCCTGAGTGTCTGGCTCAGCTCACTCTAGAAAATCCTAATGAAAAGCTAATGGAGCCAGGACTCATCTCCAGGCAGCACTTCCTCAATTGCTAACACATACTGTCCAGAAAATCTCCTCTCTCTGTATCTTATTTCCACAATACTTCAGTGGTCAGTCTAATTGCCTCCCATTGCCTCTTACCCTTTTTAAAAGTAATGGACCCCTAGGGGAGTCTGGTGAAATCAATGAGCCCTTTCTCAGAATTATGATTCAAATGTGTAAAATCAAATGCACAGGATTACAAAAGAAACCAATGATATTAAAGTATAAGTATCAAAATATTAAATACATTAAAAAATATTAAATATATGTATATAGCATGTGTATATGTACGCTAAAATCAGGCAATAAACTTCATACAAAGGGAGAGGACACACACACACACATATGTTTAGAATTTCAACCAACTTTCAGTTGCATTGGCGGGTGAAATTGATTCCAGAGGTCCTTAATCTCACCCTTTTCATTTTGCTTTTACCTCATCCCTATTTAAAATTTAACCCAATATTTTCACCCATGAGATGAAGTGGAAATTAGCCACCCCAGTCACAGAAAGGAAGATGAGATCGCTCTCTCCCCCAGAGCTATGAGCTGCAGGATGAGAGGTCTTTTGAGTCTTAGCATAAATTCACTTGTCAACAATTGCATCCATTGACTAAAAGGACCACATTATAGGTACATAAGAGCTTAGCATACAGGTTCACTTCCTCCTAATGCCAGGCAAGTACAAGGGTGAACTGACTAGTCCAGCCCTTACTAGGTAGACTACTCACTCCTTCCCAGGAACCCCAGGGGAAGCGACTGCTTTTAGAATAGATGAGAGAAAGGCTTTTGCTGCTCTAGTGCACATATTGATTGCCCTTCTTGATGGTAGGCTTATTTATTCTGGAGAGCTGCAAAACTCCCACTCACAGCAGTGAAAGCATTTTCAAAGAGTCTCCATTTCCTAACTGATGAAGTTGAGTAGCAATTCATTCTGGATCACGATAGATGGTAGAGTCTATGGGATGAAATTGACTTCACTTATGTGATACTATTGGAATTACATTCATCATCTTGGACCCACAGAGGCTCCAGAGATCCACATCTGGATCACTGTGTTCAGTTCTAAGCGTTGCATTATAGGAAAGACATTGATTGTGAGGGAAATGATTATGAATAACCAATGATTTGGGGAGGTCCACAGTTCCCTCCTTTTTCTAAAGTCCAGATTTCTAAAGTTCAGTCTCTTGAAGAACGTTACTGATAATGAGCTCTACTCAAGTTTGGGTGAAGAAAAAATATTTGAATAGATTGCCCAAGGCTGGAGGTAACTTAGAAGCAAATGATATAACCAGAGCTCATTTGAATAGGTACAGTACCACATACAAATATTCATTCTCTAATTATGAACTAGAGTTGATTGCCACCATAGGGAACACTGCTCTTACAATGGGCATACAACCTGTAAGCCTACTGGCATGAGTGTCTTTGTTTGAAGAGAGACAGCCAAATGACCGTGCTTTTATTAAAATTCTGACATTACTAATAAAATGATTAAATTACCCAGAAATCTCAAATCTTTTCATTGCCACAGTTGGGAATCTGGACAGTGCCCAAATGGGCTTTCCCCAGAATTGTGAAACTTTTCAAAATCATATTCTATGAGGGTCAATATACGGAACTAAGGATATTTAGCCTACAGAAGACATGGGAGAACTTTCAAATAAGAAAATCTTTGGCTGCACTGAAAGGGTACAGTCCAGAAATAAGGAGATGATAATCCAGTGGTATTCTGCCTTGGTCCAACATCTGGAGTATTGTGTCCATTTCTGGGGCCATATTTTAGAAAGGATAGTGATGTGTACAAGAGTGTTCAAAAGAAGGTACAATGTATGGTAAAGAACCTTGAATTTCTTCTGTATAAGGATCAATTAAAGGAGCTAGGAATGTTTGGTCTAGAGAAGAGAAGACTTAGGGAACATGAGAGGTGTCTTCAAGTATTTGAAGAGCTATCACATGAAAAAAGCATGAGATTCATCCTCCTTGCCTCCAGAAAACAGATCCAAGAGCTACAGATGCAAGTTACAGGGGGAAGATTTAGACTTGATGTAAGAAATAATGCCTGAACAATATTTTCAAAAAATGATATTGTCTACCTCAGAAAGTAATAGGTTACACTTTTACTGAAAGTCTTAAAGCAAAGACTGAATGACCACTTATCAAGCATGAGCTAGAAGGAATTCTTATTTAAGTACTTTTGGGCCTCTGAATCTCCTTTCTATTATGAAATTCTGAAATTCTGTGGAAGAGAGTTTAAAGCTATTCTGTATGACCCTGGAGGGAAGAAGAGAAAAGCAAAGGACAGTGTGTAAAAATTTCAGGGAAACAGATTTTAGATAAATAAAACATTGCCTAATAATTTGAGCTATCCACAATTAAAATGGGCCCATCTGATGGAGTAATACATTACCCCATCATCAAAAGTGTCCAAAGGCTAAGTGACCATTTCTCAAGGGGTTTGTAGAAGGCATTCCTCCATTGAAGGGAGAGAAGGGGAAGGTGGACAAAAGACAAAGAATGTCCTTTCTACCCAGGTTCAGAAGGACAGAAGATTCTTTATCCATCCCCCCAAAGTCCCAGCATGGAAATCTCTTATCTCCAAGATAGCTTCTCTCATAATCTGCTTACTCCAATTCTGTGGTTGTTTTTGTCTCTGTTGCCTTGACTGCAACGTTGCTCAGGGAGTTTAAAATCATAAATAATGGAAATTAATATATGCTGATGTAACTAACAAAATATCCTTACATCCTGAATATTTACTTTGGCTTAAGTGCTTAAGATCTAGGTTTTAGATAGCTTCCTCACAGCCTCCTAACACAAACATTCTCTTTTATGTTGTCTTCTCTTATTAGAATGTAAGTTCCTTGAGGACTTCCTTCAAGATTTAGCTTAAATCTTACCTTCTACAAGATAATTTTTTCAGGTTCCCCCTGCCCCAGATATGAGTGCTTTCCTCTCTGAGATTATCTTCTGCCTACTTTGTATATATCTGGTATGTACTTGCCCATTTACATGATGTCTTCCCTACAAGAATGTGAGTTCCTTGAAGGCAGAAACTATGCTTTCTTTCTATCCCTAGTGCATATTGCATGGTACATGGAAAACATTTAATAAATGCTTATTGACTAACTGAGTTATAAAGTTCAGTAGGATTTTCATCTCATTCTGGACCCTTTGCCTCTTTTAATGTAGTCTCAGATAGCATCAGTCTTTTTTGGTTGTCCTATTATATTCCTAATTCATATGGCATTTGATATTCCACAAAACTCCTAGGTCTTTTACATTATTTGGTATTTACCCAAACCTTTGCATTATTCCTCTCATCTGAGAGAGGCAATGGGATATAGTGGAGAAAGAGCCATTTTCAGAGACAGGAAGGGTCAAAGACCTGCCCATGATACATATTTGTCTTGTGACCTTGAGCAAATCACTATGCCTCTCACACAAGGAAAGTGCTCACATGGAGATCAGAGGAAGCAATATAAGGACACTCTCAAGATCTCTCTAAGGTCCAGAGATTCTTAAATTGTGAGTGATGACCCCATATGGGGTCACAAAAAATTAGGCAACAGTAAAAGCTTTTTGAATGTTCAACGACCAAAAATTAATTGAAAAGCAAACGTGTAATGAATCCAAGGTGTTTCTAGCAGTGCTTGTCTGTGTTGCATCAGGCAACTTCACTGCAGCCTTGGTTCTGAACACAATGCGTACTCACTTTGTACTGCCCTTTGCTCTCAGGTCACACAATGCCAACTAACTTTGCAAAAACGTAAAAAGGGGTTGCAAGTGGGAAAAGTTTAAGAAGCCCTGCTCTAAACAACTTTGGAATTGATTGGGGGACGTGGGAGACACTGGCACAGGACCACCCAATGTGGTGTGCCCATATCAAAGAAGGTACTGTGCTCTATGAGCAAAGTAGAATTGTAGTAACTCAAAAGAAATCTGTGATACACAAATTTGGAGATATCTTCACTCCAAATGTTCACTTAAACTCTTTGTGCCTGACTCGTGATAGAGTCTTCTGAGCTTGCATTGGTCTGATTAGCAATAGAAGGACACACCGAACCTTGACCCACCATAGTGATGTCATTTTGGTCCTCTTTAAAACCAAAGGGTAACAACCAACACCTCTCGGTGCTCTGGCCAACTCGCTAAGACTTATTTACCTAGGGGATGACAACCTACAGTGGTAGAGTGAGTTTCCACATCCAAGGAGTTCCCTATACTACTAAAGTGACAGATTCATTTCCTGTCCCTTATTGTCTCCGCTAACATCTCCCCATTGCCCTTTCTTATTAGATCAGGAAGCACTAATTCTCTGTATCTTAGTACAGAGACTTAGAGATTGAAATAGATGGTTGGTACCTATGTAATGGGTGAATATATGAGAAGCAACAATATTCAGTGAGTTTCACATATGTAGAAAACTGAGTCAAATTTATAGAAATAAGAGCCATCCCTTGATTGATAAATGATCAAAGAATATGAACAGGCAGTTTTAAGACAAAGTAATCAAACTATCTATAGTCATGTGAAAAAAATGCTCTAAATCACAATCAATTATAGAAATGCAAATTAAAAGAAATCTGAGGTACCACTCCACACCTATCTGATAGGCTAATATGACAGAAAATGGAAATGACAAATGTTGGAGTAGATGAGAGAAAATTGAGACTAATGCTTTGTTGGGTGGAATAGTGAACTGATTCAATCATTCTTATGAGTAATTTGAAATTATGCCCAAAGGACTTTAAACCATGCATACCCTGTGACAAAGTAATACCACTACTAGATCAAAAGAGAAGAAAAAGAGATTAAAAAAACACAAAAAGGAAAGGGACCCATATGTACAAAAATATTTATAGCAGCTCTTTTAGTAGAGACAAAGAATTAGAAATTGTTTGAGAAGATGTCCATCAATTGAAAAATGGTTAAAGTTGTTGTATAAGTTGTTGTATAAGACTGTGATGGAACACTGTTGCAATATAAGAAATGATGAGCAGGATGCTCTCGGACTTAAATGAACTAACAGAAAGTGAATGAGCTGAATCAGGAGAACACAGTACTAGAGCACACTGTGTACTAGGATACTAGAGCACACAGTAATAGCAATATTGCATGATGATCTCCTGTGAATAACTAAGCTATTCTTAGCAATACAATGATCCAAGACAATTCTGTAGGACTTATGATGAAAGGTGCTGTCCATCTCCAGAGAAAGAACTGGTGGAGCCTGAATGCAGATCTAAGATACTTTTTCTTCATTTTTCTTGGATTTTTTTTGTCTGTTTTCTTTCACAGCATGGCTTACATGGAAAATGTGTTTTGCATGACTACACATAATAATAATCTATGTTAAATTGCATGCCTTCTCAGTTGGGGGAGGCGAGGGAGAGAGGGACAGGATTTGGAACTCAAGATTTGAAAAAAGAATGTTAAAATGGTTTTTACATGTAATTGTAAAAAATAAAACATTAAACTTAAGAGAAAAAAATTAAAAACCATATTCAGTGAGGAGTTTACTTATTCATTTAGCAAATGTTTATCGAGCATACAGTAGGTGTTAGTAGTGTGTCCAGCAATGGTAAAGAAGCTAAAGTATTAATGGTGGTCCACAAGAAGCTTAAAATCTAGTAGATTTGATAAAACATAGACATATCCTTACCATAAGTTCTGTATAGTTAATATCATTATATTTTATTTCTTCAAAAGATATGTTACTTCATTGACATGGGCACTATCTCCACCAATAAGGACTACAGCATTTCAGTGCCATAGTATATCAGTTAATTAGTTGTTGGGGCTAAAAGCAGTCATTGTTTCAAGGTCAATTTTCTGGTCATGAGCCTCTCTACTCTTAATAACTAACATTTATATAGTGCCTACTACGTGCCAGATTCTTTGCTAAGTGTTTTATAATTATTGTCTCATTTGATCCTCACAACAATGCAGGGGTGTGGGGGTTAGGTACTACTGTTATCCCCATTTTACAGAACAGGAAAGTAAGGCAAACAGAGGTTAAATGACTTGCCCACGGATATGCAGCTAGTGAGTGTCTGAGGTCTGATTTGAACTCTCCTTCCTGCCTCGAAGCCCAGTCCCCTATCCCTTAGTGGACTTCTTCACTAGATCAGAACTCAGATTACAGAAATGGAGTCTGTAGGCTCATATTCAGTCTTTCCAGGTTGGCTGGACTTGTCAGAGTTTGTTGAACTCATTTGCAAACTATAATGAGCCATTTGAGGAGGAATTCAGTGGAAGGAAGAGGAGTGCATAGAACACAGGAGCACACATCTCCTACACTTCTATGGTGAGGCATACAGGGGGAGGTATAAATGAGCCCACTAGAGCTTGAGGATGGAGGACAGAGAAGTGTTTCTAGCTGGAACATCAAGAATCAGAGAAGAGATCACAGAAGGACATACATTTGAGCTGTGCCTGAAAGAATTGAATGATACAGGCAGAGAACTAGGGACTGGAGTGAGGAGGGGAGGGCATTCTAAGTATAGGAAAGAGTAGAGGCAAAATCACAATGTAAGGATGGTATAGTATATGTCCTGTTATAAAAGATTTTATAAGATAGTAGTTATCATCCTCCTATCCTCATATATGTACAACATTTTGAGGTTTATAACCCTGGAGAAGTGGAATAGAATGAGATTATGGGGAGCCCTGAATGTCAAACTAAGAAATTTGGACTTAATTTACTAGGAATCATGGTATTAGCAATTCAATAGCTCTTTTCCCAATAATGTGATTCCTACAAGATTCCACTGTGTAAGCACCACTTGGCTTCCTGCAGTTGACCTGTGGCTTTGAAGAAACCACTAAGCATTCCCATCTCTGCTGACAAGGTCTGGATACACTATGGCATGAAGGGAGATGAGAGACCAGGGAAGTCTGGCCTCAAGCCCTGCGGTGAGTCAAGCCCCAGGCAGCCAGCGTTTTTTGGCTAGAAGATTAGAAGACACAGTGTGAAGCTGACAGCAGGGTCTAGGCCACGTGGACCCATGTGGTGCAGATTTCTAAACTCCTTGTACATCAAAGCTGGAAATATTCTGAAGTGAGCTAGAAAGGAGCTCAAAGCACCAAGATGGGGAAGGGCTTGGCTGCTGGAATGTGAGTACTCTCTAAGCCATTGTCTCATTTGATCCTTACAACAGCATGGTGAAGTAGGAGAGACACTTGTTACGGGCTCCATTTTACAGGTGATAAAGTTGAGGCAAGAAAGGAAAAGTGTCTTACCCAAGGCTACTCACTAAGTTAGTGGCAGAGCTGAAACGTGAACACGGGAATCCAGATCACAAGGGTTCTGTCTACTTAACTTCACTGCCTCTTCTACAGATATGTTACCAATCACTATTCTTAATATTTTCCAACAGATAAGACCAGGCACTTCCCAGGAAAATGTTCAGTGAGTTCCTATTCCTCTCTAGCATTTCCTGATGACGGCACTTTGTCAATCTCTGTTGAACTCTACTTGGGGGAGGGAAGGGAACGGGGCGGGGAGGGGGGTAGGGAATGGGAACTTTTTACTCTATTAACACCACATGGATGATTAAGTTTACAGCTAGGTCATGTACCTGAGCTATACCCTGCCTTGGGTTTTGCCTTTTTTTTTTCAAAGGAGACTCAAGAAGGAGACAAAAATACAGAGACGTCAAGATCACATAGGAGCTCCCTTCCAGGCTCAGCTCAAGGACCAGCTTCTCCCAGAGACCTTCCCTGATTCCTTCAATTGTTAGCATTTCCCCTAAACATGAATTACTAATCAAGGCAAGGCAAGTCAATAACTATTTTATTAAGCTCCTATGTGCTAAGTACTAGAATATAAACTCTTTGAGGCAAGTGCCTGTTCTGTCTTTATATTCCTTGCACCTATCCTGGCTTTGAACACACAGCAGGGACTTCAGAAATGCTTGTTTAAATGAAATGAATTGAAATTTTTTATCTAGTTTGTATGAGCTCCTAAGAAGTTCTGAGCTATGAGTTCATTTATTAGGAATGACTTGCCAATATGAGGATTGAGTTTTAGGCCTGTTATTTCTTTTCCATCCCAAAACAAAACAAACGAGCCTGCAAGTAACTGGTTCATTCCACCCAGTTTTCAGCCTTCTGGCTGGCCATTTGCCTTGTTATGGGATTTATACTCTAAGTTGAATGGTCTGTCTGTCCAGTGAACATTTATGAAGCACTTACTGTGTGCTTAATCTTGGGGTGGGGAGGAGAGGGGTGGAATACAAAGATTAGACAAGACTCAGTCCATATCCCCAGAAAGTTTATAGCAGCAGTTCTCACCTGTGGGTTATGTTCACTTTGTAACAATGAAAATACATCCTGCATATCAGACAGATGCAGCAAAATTACAGTTATGAAGTAGCAATGAAAATAATTTAATGGTTGGGGGTCACCACAACACGAGGAACTAACTGTATTAAAAGGTGGTGGCATTAGGAAGGTTGAGAACCACTGGTTTATAGTATAGTAGGGGAGTAATACATAAGTGTAGATAGTTTATAACTTAGTATAAACTCCCAGGATTCAGGAAGTATATAGTAGAAAGTTGTAGTTGTGTGGTTTGTCCTTCATTCTCGAAGAGTACCATGATTTCAGGGAGATGACGATGTGACTTGCAATTGAATTCGATTTGAGTGAGGGAGGGCTGTGCAAAGTCATCAGACTCACTTTCTCCTCCAGAGCCATCTGGGACCAGTGGTCAGATATCTATCAGAATGATGAGATGGCCCAGGATGCAGTGGGTATTTATGCTCAGAAAACAAGGGTCCAAGTCTCAGCTGTGCTACTTAATAACCGTGTGACCTTGCCCAGGTCCCCTCCTCTCTCTGTGCTGTACATTCTTTATCCATAAAATAAAGGGGGTGAACTGAATGACCTCTAAGGTTTTCTTTAGCTCTTAAATCCTATGATCCTAGGAGAAGGTAGGAGTCGAACAGGTAGGAACTGCTGCTGGCCTCGGCAGAAAATACTTTGGCCACCCTCCAAGAGGCCCTTTAAGACCACAAAGAGCCAAGAAGGTTATTACTTGTCTCTTCGACTTTCCCTTTCAAATGAGACTAGACTCCCGAAGGATGCTGCAGCTGGCAGCCAAAGACCCTTCTGCCATTTCGACTGGGCCAAATTTAGCTTAATTTCCCCATCTCAGGTTATTGGTTTGTAAGCTAAGCTGCATTTGAATGAAGAGCAAGGCCTACAAATAGAACTGAATCATTATCCTAGAGTCACACAAGTTTAGACAGACATGCTCCTAGAGCAGGAAAAGACCCTTAAAGATCCCATAGTGCAAGGCTCTCACTTTACAGAAAGGAACGGAAGCCCAGTAAGGTTAAAACTGACTCCATGTTTACACAGTACATAACTGGGAGAGTCAGAGGTCTGTCTCATCAGTCTAGTACCCTGGATATAGAGCCACATCTACGGTGCCATAGCACACCAGACTTTAAGGGGACCATAGAGAGCAACTATTTCTACCTCCCACCCAGTGCCATCATCCTGATACAACATCCTGGATAGAAAGATTTATAGAGGAGTGTGGTCATCCACTCACTACTAGAACACTTGTAGGGACACAGGTAAACCACTTCTTCATTTCATTTTTAAAAGCTGCAGTTGTTGTGAAATCTGCTCTAAAAGTGAGCCAAAGTATTTGCTTCCCACAAATAACACGCCAACACTAGTTGCTTCTCTTTTTCCTTAAATATTGAAAGAGACCAATAATTCCTATTAAGAATTTGGGGAAACATTTATGAGAGACATTAGAACTGCTAAAATTCCAATGGTTCCCAAGAAGAAATCAGAGATATACAGTCATGTGAAAAAAGTGCTTGATTAAAGAAATGCAAATTAAAACAACTTTGAGATGCTATCAAACACTTTTCAAACTGGCTAAAATGATAGAAGGGGAAAATGACAAAATGTTGGAGATGTGGAAACATTGGGACACTAATACACTTTTGGTGAAACTGTGAACTGATCCAACCATTTTGAGGAGCAATCTGGAATAATGCCCCAAAAGTTACAAAACTGTATACCTTTTGACCCAGTAATAACAGTTAGATCTATTTCCCAAGGTGGTCAGGGCAAAAGGAAAAAATGTTCTAGAATATTTATAGCAGCTTTCGTTGAGATAAAAAAGGACAGCAAATTAAGGGGATGCGCATCAATTGTGGAATGACTGAGTATGTTGTGGTACATGATTGTGATAGAATACTACTGCAATGAAAGAAATGATGAGCAGATTAATTTTAGAAAAACAAGGAAAGACTTGCATGAAATAGTGAAGAATAAAATGATTAGAAAAAAGAGAATGTTGTACACGGTAACAGCAAAATTGTTCAAAGAGTAACTGTGAATGACTAAGCTATTCTGAGTAATATGAATATTCAAATCAACTTCAAAGGACTAATGAAGGAAGATGCCATCCACCTCCAGAGAAAGAACTGCTATATGGATGTATGTTGTATATGGTTTCACACACACACGTTATAGGTTTGAGAGGGAGGGAGAGATCAGCCTGAAACCCAAAATATAATTTAAAAAAATAACAAACAATTTTTTAAAATTTCAATGATCCCATTTGTATTCACCAGAAACTCCCATGCTTCCTTTTCCCCATGATTCAGACACTTTTTTTCCAGTGTTTGGTACTTTACCAATTTTTCTAAAAGCTAGACACACAGTCCAAGTTTCTCCTGCCCTCTCTAACAGATTTCCATTAAAATAAATGAATAAAAATGCAATGGGAAGGAGATGAAGAGCATATGAGGTTGCTAGGTGGCATACTGGGCCTAGAGTCAGGAAGACCTGAATTCAAATCCAGCTAAGAACTAGGAAGGAAGGAAAGAAGGAAGGAAAGAGGGAGTAAGGGAAGGGGAAAAGGAAAAAGAGAAAGAAGGAGGGAAAGAGGAAGACAGGAAGTTTGAGTGTCTTAAAACTTGCTAGCATTGGGGCAACTAGATGGAGCAGTGAATAGAGCATCAGCCCTGGGGTCAGGAGGACCTGAGTTCAAATCCGGCTTCAGACACTTAACACTTACTAGCCTTGTGACCTTGGTTGGGCAAGTCACTTAACCACAATTGCCCTGCTCTCCACCCTCCAAAAAAAAAGTAAAAAAAAAACCAATTTGCTAGCATTGTGACCTTGGTCAAGACACTTAAACTAACCCTCCATTTCTTCATCTATAAAACTGACAATTTTGTCCTTCTACTTTGATATTTATATAAATAAATGAAGAACTAAATAAGTGGAGAAATATTCACTGTGTATAGTTAAGCTGAGCTAATAAAATATAGATTATAATATGACTATAATTTATCCATAGATTTAATATGCTAATGATTAAAATATCAATATAATATTTTACATAGAATTAGTCAAAATAATAACAAAATTCATGTAGGAAAACAAAAGGTCAAGAATATACAGGAAAACTATTTTTAAAAAAAAGAAACAAGAAGAAAAGGCACTTTGTCCTCACTCTCAAAGTACATTTGAAAGCAGCAATTATTAAGTTAGATAAATAGAGCAGTGGAAATGTTTTTTTTTAAGTTAGAATTAGATAAATACCAACATAGTATCAGATAAACTAGTGTTCACTAAACATTGGGGGAACTATTAATTATTCAACAAAAATTTGGAGGAAAGTTGGGGGGAAAAAAGGTAGAGAAAAAATATGAACAGAACAAGACCTACACTACATACCACAATAAGTTCCAAATTGGTCAACAATGTGAATATATTTTTAAAAAATAAACAACTTAGAAGATAAAGGGTTGGTGTGTCTTGTACAACTATTAAGAGAAGATAGATTATTTAAAACCTCTAATGAAAAAATTATAAGGGAAAGTAATTTGATTGCACAAAAATAAAAAGCTTTTTCATGGTAAAAACAACAACAACAACAATGTATCAAAAATAGCAAAAAAGAAAAAGAAAGAAACTTCCTGTAGAAAGTTTTGATAGCAATTGCCTTTGATAATAGTCTTGGTAAACAACATTTATAAGGAAGCAATACAAATGTATAAGAATTAAATAATTTACCAATGGTCAAAGGATATGGGCAGGACGTTAAAGGAGAAACACAAATTACCAACAACCATGAATAGATAGATAGATGACAGCCCTTCAAGTCTCAATGAACTGGGTTCAAATCCCATTGCTTTCACATACTCTTTGACCCTGGCAAAAGCCATTTTATCAGTTAAGCGTCTCTAGGAAGACTCCTAAAACATTGCACAACAATTGTCTAGAGATATCCTAAGAAGATGAAATAATGGGTCTGAAGTCAACTCTTCCCTCCCCCCCCCAATCAGAAAATTCATTCAAATATCTTTAAATTTCTTCTTATAGACATTCATTTATAAAGTACTCACTATGTGTCACTGTCCAAAGTGCTACAGACACCAAAAAAATTCAAAATAGTCCCTGTCTTCAAGTAGCTCACATTCTAATGAGAGACAACATGTAAATAACCAAGCATGTGTGATGCTAATACTGCCAATTAATCAGGCATTCCTACACTAGAGGATTTATTAATTGGTTCTACCATTTTAGCAAGCATTTCAATTAAAAAAATTTAACTCCTACTATGTGTAAAGCATAATGAATGACATCATTACAATCCTCCTCCTCCTCCTCCTTCTTCTTTATCTCCTCATTGGCATCTATATAGTGATTTAAGGTTTGCAAAGTACTTTACATATATAGCACACAGAGCACATATATAGTACATATAGCATATACGGTACATATACAGTACTTGATCCTCACCCTCCCCTGCCCCTCCAAAACCAACTGTGAGGTATGAACTATTATTTTCCATATTTTACAGATGAGAAAATGGAGGCTGAAAAAGGTTAAGCGATTTGCTTAGGGTCACCCAATTACTAAGTATTTAAAGTAGAATTTGAACCCAGGCCTCCTTTACTCTCTAAATTTAGTACTCTATCAACTACTACACCCTTCTGTCTCTCTAGCAAGTAGAATGTTGGTCTCAGAATTAGCAAGACCTGGGTCTAAATCCCATCTCTGACACTAGCTGGGTATCTTTGAATGAATCACTTAATCTCTAGTATCTCAGACAGCTCCCTAGTACTTAAATCTAACTATCATAGACAGGTTTAAAGTCTGAACTGATCCTCAGCATATTTTTAATGTGCTAGGTGCTAGTGACATAAAGACCAAAAAACAAATCAAAACAAAAAGCCTCTGACGACAAAGAGCTTACATTCTACTTTGGGGAAATCAAAATAAGATAATACAGTAAGAATTTTTAAAACCCAGAGGAAACCCAATTCCTCTATAGGAACTAGGTAAATAAAAGTTCTTTGAAAACTGTAAAGTTCTGTACAAATAAAACACAAAGTTCTGTTATGAAAAGAGAACTAGGTATGAGGACAGAGACTATAGATTACAGGATTATAGATTTGATGATAAAAGGGACATCAGACTAGACAAACTTTCTCATTTCACCGATGAGAAAACTAAGGCCTAAGGAGATTAAGTTACTGGCTCAAGGTCACACAGGTAGTCATTATCAAGGTTGGGTTGTCAGCATAGGTTCTCTGATTCCAGAGCCACTGATCTTTCCACTGTACTATGCATCCTCCATATTACCTTAGGTAAGTCATTTACCTTCCTAGGCTTCATCTGTAAACTGAGAGATTTGTACTGAGTATTCTCCAAAGCCAAAGCTTTAAATCCCATTATTCTACTAAAGCATAAAATGATGAATCCAACGGTAAGCTCTATCAAGCAACTATATCGTATCAATACATTGGACCCCTCCTATTCAAAACACAATACTCTGAACATAGTAGATGCTTTAAAAATGTATGACAAATTGAATTGAAATTTGTTTTTGGAAAACTGAAGCTTCATATGAAATAACTTCTAAAGTTTTACATCTTCCGTAGATGGACACTTTCTAATAAACCCTTGCTTACTAGATACTGTTGTGCTGCATTTCATAATGCCTACTCAGTCAGAGACCATGAAATAGTGGATTATGACAGTAATGATACAGTGGATAGACTGCTAGGCTTGGAGTCAGAATGTCCTGAGTTCAAATCCTGCCTCAGACTGCGTGACCCTGGCCAATTCACTTAACCCCTCTTAGCCTTAGTTTCCTTATCTGTAAAATGGGGGACCTCCAGGGATTATTCTAAGAATCAAATAATATATACTTGAAGGCTTCTGCAAACCTCAGTGTGCTATGCAAATCCTAGCTATCGTTATCGTCTTCATTAGTAGCGAACAAAAGTCCCTCTTTTTCAGAATGAGTTTGAAAAATTGCCTTTATGGTTTAGGACTAACTCCATGCCTATGTGATTCCCCTTCATGGGCCTCGGTTTCATCATCTGTAAAGTGAAGGGATTGAATTACATGATTTCTTTTTTTTTTTTTTTAATTTATTTTTTATTTACTCATTTACTTTTAATTTACAAGATTCAGTTCCACAATCACTTGGGTTTCAGATTTTCTCCCCTCCCTTCCCCCCCCCCCATGGTGGCG
>CM053592.1:131646571-131726042 GCA_028646515.1 Pseudochirops corinnae
GGGAATCTGTCACTCTCCGTCTCACAATGGGCTCCGTCACTCTTAAATCCACTCAAATTTACTTTTTAGTTCCCAAGGACGAAATTCTTGGGGAGCTTGTTCAGGTTACTGCTTACTCTCCGCCATCTTAGCTCCGCCCCTGAATTACATGATTTCTAAGGGGCATTTCTGCACTAACATTCTGCTTCTGTGTTCCAATCTCTAAGAGGCTATGTCCTACAGTGATTTAAGATCCCTTACACAGCTCTGATATCCAATGACTCTGCTGGGTTAGATAAGGCCATACTTGATTTGATTCCCTTTTCTCTTTCTGCCAGACTGATAGTTCACTTCTCCCCAATTATCCATCTGAGGATCCCCTCCATTTGCCTTGAGATGGTGGCTAATCTTGGTATGACAGATTCTCTCCTGAAGCCCCATGTAAACCTGGTAAAAGGTAACCAGAGAGATTTCTGTAGCCAACAGACAGCTGCCTCTGCTTCCAGGTTTATGAGCCTCCTGATGAAATCCCAGAAGAAAGAGATTAATCACAAGACATTATTTTGCTTTTAATTAAAAAGTATTGTTTACTGTGATACTGGCCCAGCTGATTCTCAAAATAGACAATAAGGGTGAGAGTAGAGAACATACAATATTAATTTCCTCCAACTAATTTAAGTTTAATATCCCTCATATGCATCAAATGCTAAAGAGTTAGTTTATGAGTCAGATTTGCATTCCCCACTGTTCCTTGCCTATGGTTTTTCTTCCTTTTTATTGACTTGAAGGGACTCCCCAAGGACTAGAGCTATGTAAGGACAAAAGATGGTGAGGAACATAGTTTATAATAACAATAATAAAAAATTAGTTTTATACCCATATAATGACTTGCAGCTTAAAATGTACTTTCACAACAATGAGCTCATTTTATTCTCACAATAACCCTGTGAATGAAGTAAGTAGGGTGGCTCTTATCAAGCCCACTCAGCAGATAAAGAAAATAAGGCTTAGATTTCTAGTAGTCTTCATACTACACTATGATGCCCCTTATCCAACACTGCCATTTTGTTAATGAGGAAATTGAAATATTAGAAGGGGTAAATAATTTGCCCTAAATTAAACATCTGTTAAATGGAAAAGTTAAGACTTTAACCCAGATCTTCCCATACTATATATGATATTCATTTCTATCCATCATAGTCTATCAGATTGTAGAGGACCCCTTCAACCTCCCATGGTTCTAGCCTCAACTCCTTCCAACAGGATCCTATCATTTCCATTTCCTAACATTTTACTACCTTTATGTCTACCCTGAAGTTAAAGGTTTAGAATATAAGTTCTATGCAAGTAAAAACTGACTCATCATTCTAAGAATATTCCCAGAATTTAGCACAGTGCTTGGCACACAGTAAGCATTTCATAAATGCCTTTCCATTCCATTACACCAGGCTGCTTCTCAATATACCACACAAGATCCCTAGTGATACATCTGTCCTGTAAGCCCTCTCTAAAGACAGAAGACTCAATCATAGAGGAATGCTTATGTTGGCTGATGAGAAGAATAGCTTTTACTAATGACCAAATACAAAATCCCAAATTTCAGCAAATCCTGCTGCTGTAATAAAAGCATCCCCAAATCCAATAAAAAATGTTTCCTGTATAATGAGGTTCTTGCTTCAGTTGCTATGGTCTCGCATCATCTACTCATACTTAATTCATTACAACTGAGGAGAAAGTGGATAAATTAGAGGTCTGTTGTCATGGCATCAGTTACAAGAGATAAATGAGACTGGCACCAAATTTACTCAAAAAGAACCCTATCCCTCTTCATTTGGGGCTAAGTAGGTGATACCTGAGGAGCTGTTTTAGGGAAGGGAAGTTTTTAGTGGAAAACAATGACTACTCAGACTAATTGGATAGGGCCAGAAGGGAGAAAAAGCCTACAAACCCATTGATTGAATATTGCTGTTTAGTAAATTTGTGAGGGGTCACTAAACGGTTGGGTAATTAATTTGCATCACATCTGGAAATGAATAGCAATGAATGCTTTTCGAGTAATAATAACTCCAATTTTCCAGTGCTCTAGAGCTTGCGAAATTCTCTGTGAGGTAGGGAGTGAAAGTATCCTTACCCCATTTTACAGACAAGGAATTTGAGTCTCAGAGAAGTGAAGGAACTCACACTCACACAGCTTACAAATACAGCTCACGCTCACACAGTTGTTAAGGAGTAGAGTCCAGACTTGAATGCTCTGGTCTTCTGATTTCAAATCCCAGTTCTTTCCATTATTATCACGATGTCCCTTTCTGAATTTTATTTGATAAAATATTTTAATTCTTTCTATGAATTTTCACTTTTGGTAAACTAAGGCTATGAAAGGCAGTAGTTATGGTTCAGGAGCTATGATTAGTTCAGCAGTTAGTAGTATGATTCAGTAGTCACACCAATAAAGCTTCTCTGACTTTAGGTAAGTTGATTTGCAGATAATAGTCATACAGTCCATATCAGGCTTATACCTGAAGCCTTTCTAGGTAGGTCAGTACTTATAGAGATGGTGCTCCATAGGGTGGCTACAGGGGAAATTATTTTTTTCGCCCAAACAATTCTTAAAGGTCATCTAGTTAAGTCCATAAGCAATTATTAAGCACCTACTATTTGCCAGACACTGTACAATGTGCTGAGGGATACAAAGAAAGCTAAAAAACAGTCCCTGCCCTCAAAGAGCTTATGATGTAATAAGGAGAACAACAAGTAATTATATATAAACAAGATATATACACAGTAAATTTGAGAGGAAAAAAACATGAGGATTAAGGGAGACTAGGAAAGGCTTCTCACAAAAGACAAGATTTTAAATGAGATGTGAAGGAAGTCATCTACAAAGCTGTAATGGAGCTTTAATCTACATTGGTGGAGAAATACCCATGCCAACAAAAAAGCAAGGCTTCTCGAAGTGTGGAAATATATTATTAACTTCAACAGACCAACTTATTATCTGGAAATCACAACATGTTTCTGGAAGGAAACAATGTCATAGATAGTGGCTAGGTCCTCAAACGACTCCACTATAGGCTATTTAACATAAGTAAAATATCACATATTGTATTTGTCTTTTTTTAAAGAGAAAAATATTGTTGACATATTAGTGATTAAGCATAAGATACTATTTTGAATGTTAATGCTTTTGATGACCAAATGGCCCATTGGGCCTGTAGTTTCATTTAACCTTATTGTTAGCGTAGGTAATTTTGTATAGTTATTGGAAGGGTACATAAAGCTTTAAAAAATTAAATACATTTTATTTATATCTTTTGTTTTTATATCACTTAACTTTCTCCCAGTATTTCCCTCTTCTTTTTCTTCCCAGAAGTCATCTAATATAACAATCATTTTTAAAGGAAAAAGAAAAAATAGCAAAAAAATGATCAACACATCCAAAAAATCTGAATATATATTTACATATGCAATATTCCATATGGACCTCCCATCTCTGCAAAGAAGAGAGGAGGGGATATATCTTCTCATGGCTCTTCCTTGGGGCTATGTTTGTTCTTTATGATTTTGTAGCATTCGATTTTTGGTTGTTTTCTGGTTGTTGTTCTTCCCATTTAATAATTGTAGTCACTATGTACATCACATTCCTAGCTCTGCTGACTTTCTCTGCATCAGTTTATGTAACCACTTTCATCCTTCTCATATTTATCTCATAGTTACCATTTCTCATAGTTATCACATTTAGTGTTTATTACAACACAATGATATTCTATTACAGTCTGCATATATCCCATTACATGCTCCAAAAACCACTTCTATAAATATTCTTGTGTAACTTCTTTGTATCAGTAAAATCCATGGGGTATATGCCTAGACCTAGGAATCTCTGGGTCAAAGGGTATGGATGGACATGTTAGTTACCTTATTCTTATAAGACTGCCCCCTAATCTTCAATATCCTTTTCTGCTGCTTAAAAATGTGCACAGGTTTCTCCCCCTCTCCCACCATCTTTTAAAAAAAAGTTGACACTGTCATTTCCTCAAACTATCATCCTTTATCTCTCCTGTCACAACCATGATCTTTTAAAAGTTGTCTATACTCATTACTTTCACTTCCTTTCCTCTTGCTTACTCCTTAATCTCTTGCCATCTGGTGTCTAGCTTCATCACTGACCTGAAACTGCTCTCTCCAAGGTTACCAATGAGCTCTTAAGCTCCAAATCTAGCGGCCCTTTTTTCCTGATCCTCATCTTTCTTGACCTCTTTGAAGCACCTGACACTGATAAACATCCTCTCCTCTTTGGGTTTTCATCATACTATTATACCATGTTTCTCCTTTTGCATAACCTTCACTGGATTCTAGTCTCATCCACTTACTCCAAGGCTCTGCTCTGAACCTATCTCCCTTCCTTCCTTCCTCCCTTCCTCCCTTCCTCCCCTACTTCCTTCCTTCCTTTCTTCCTTCCTCCCTTCCTTTCTTCTTTCCTTCCTTCCTTCTCTCTCTCTCTCTCTCTCTCTCTCTCTTTGTCTCTCTCTCTCTCTGTCTCTCTCTCTTTTTCTCTCTCTCTCTCCATTCTTCCCTCCCTCCCTCACCTCATCAGTTCCTATGGGTTCAATTTTCCCTATGCATATGACTTCCAGATCTATATATCCGGTCGTAGTCTCTCTAGAGATCTAGTGCCACATCAAGTCAAGTGAACAAGTCAACAAGCATTTATTAAATACTTGCTACATGATAGGCACTGTGCCAAGTTGTGGGAATACAAAGCAAGGCAAAGAAAATAGTCTCTGCTCTCAAAGAACTCACATTTTAATGTGGAAGACAGCATGCAAACATCTATGTACAAACAAGATATATGCAAAGTATCAAATTACCAAATTAGAAGTAATCTTAGAGCAAGGCATTAAGATTAAGAAGGACAGAAGGTTACCTTTCTTGCAGAAGGTAAGACTTTAGCTGGAACTTTGAGGAAACCTGAGATGGGGAGGAAGACAGTTCCAGGCACATGGGGCCAACCAGTGAAAATTTTCACATGTGACATAGAGTGCCTTGTTTGAGGATGAGCAAAGAGACAGGTATCATTGTAAGTGTAAGGAGACTGGAAAAGCAGGAAGGGTCAAGTTATGAAGGGCTTAAAAAAACAAAGAAAGGATCTTGTATTGATCTTGGATATAACAGGGAGTTGCTGGAGTTTACTGAATTGGGGTGGGGTGTTCTGGTTGGATACACTTTAAGAAGACCAATTTGACAGTTGAATGGAGGATGGACTGGAATGGAGAAAGACTTGACATAGGGACGCCAGAGAGCAGGCTATTAAAATAGTTCGGATATGAAGTGATAAGGACCTGCACTCATAGGGTGGTGGCAGTGACAGAGGAAAGAAAAAGGCATATATGAGAGATATTATGAAATGAGAAATGATGAGATTTGGAAATTGATTGGATATAAAAGATGAAAGAGAGTGATGTGTTGAGAACACTGGGATTTTCAAGCCTGAGTAACTGGAAGGATAGTTGTACCCTTGATGTAATAGAGAATTAGGAAGAGGGAAAGAGTTGAAGGGAAAAATAATGAATTTGGTTTTAGACATTGAGAGTTTAAGATGTCTATGAGACATACTCTCTGAGATCATCACCAACAGCCTATTGGCTATCTCACACTGGATTTCCTAAAGGCATTTCAAACTCAATGTATCTAAAACAAAATGCAGTTATCTTTCCACCCAAATGCTTCCCTTCTTTATTTGTTATTAATTACTGTTAATTTCCTATTACTTTTGTGGTTACCACAGTCCTCCCAGTCACCTAGGTTCAAGCACTTAGAATTGCTTTTTATTCCTCATTCTTCCTCTCTCTATCCCATATTCAAGCAGTTGCCAAATCTTATAAATTCTATCTTCATAACATGTTTTGCCCATATCACATATACTCTTCTCTCCACTAATACATCCACCCCCTTGTTTAAACCCTCATCAGCTATCTTAGGCAGCTAGGTAGCTAAATGGTTAGAGAGCTAGAATTAGAGTCAGAAAGGGCTGAGTTCAAATCTAACCTCAAACATTTAATTTCTGTGTGACCCTAAGCAAGTCATTTAACCTGTTTGCCTCAATTTCTTCATCTGTAAAACAGGGAATATAATAGTATCTATGTCCCAGGGTTGTTAAGAAATAAAAGAAATATTTGTAAAAATGCTTTGCCAAACTTAAAGTGCCATATGAATTTTACCTATTATGATCTCAAAAAGTTCCCTTGTATTTACTTTATATGTGGGCTTGAATTTACTCACCTGTGTATATGGTGTTTCTCTTCCAAAAGAATATAAGATCCTTGAAGACAGAAACTGTTCTATTTTCATCTTTTTTATCCTACACATGACAGATTCTTTATAATAGCAAGTATTTAACAAATGCTTAGTAATTGATTGATGAGCATTAAAAATGTAATGGAAAGAAAACCAGGATAAAATTATCTCTGTTCACGTTCCAGCTCTCTCATTTCCCAGCTTAACATTCTAAGTCTGTATCCTCATCCTTTACAGAAAAGATGTAAAGAAGGAGGCAGCTAGGTGGTGCAGTGAATAGAGCACCGACCCTGGAGTCAGGAGGACCTGAGTTCAAATCCAGCCTCAGACACTTAACACTTACTAGCCACATGACCTTTGGCAAGTCACTTAACCCCAACTGCCCTGCCCTCAGCCCCCCCCCCCCAAAAGATGTAAAATTGGCGGGCATAATTGGTTACCTGATCCCTTCCAAGTCTGACATGTTAAGATTCTACAATTCCATGAAAGCAGTTTTTGAAATCTCAAAGTACAATCATTCAACAAGCATTTATCGGTTCTTGAGTCATTTACAGTCATGTCCAACTCTTCATGATCCTATTTTAGATTTTCTTGGCAAAGATACTAGGGTGGATTGTCATTTCCTTCTCCAGTCCATTTTATAGATGAAGAAATGAGGCACACAGCATTAAGTGACTTGCCTAGGGTCATACAGCTAGTAAGTGGCCAGATTTCAACTCGGGAAGATGAGTCTTCTAGCATTCCATACATTGAGTCACCTAGCATCTCCAAGCATTTTTAAGTGTCTATTAAATTTCCTAACCCCGTTTTAGGCACTGGGGATACAAATACAAAGAGTGAAACGATTCCTACTCACAGTAAGGTTACATTCGAATGAGAAAAACGAGTGGGTATAAAAATAAATACAGCATAAATGCACAGTGAATAAACACAAATATATACAAAGTAGTTAAATAGAAGGTGATTTGGAAGAAAGAGCACTAGAAATCGGGAGGAATAAAGAAGGATTCATGCAGAAGATGGTGCATGAGCTGTCTTGAAGGAAGAGAGGGGCTCTATGAGGTAAGGAGGTAGTGCATTCCAGATGTACAGAAGAGCCAATGTAAAGGCATAGAGCTGGAAGGAATGGAGCGTGTAAGGTTCACAGTAATGGCCAGGTTAGCTAGATCACAGAATGCAGAAGGAATAATGTCCATTAGCTGTTTTCATCATGAAATTTAGGCTATTTTAATGCTATTCTTTCTAAATTCCCATTTGTTTGCTAAGTCACATTGCAAGAACAAATAGAAAAGAGACAGGCGCCTGGGTATGCACATACCCCGACCAAAGCCCAAGAGTCTGCACAGGGATCCATTCAGCAGCACATTTACTGTTTATCTGTTAACAGCAAATAAAAGATCGGATAATACATGGGGAAAGCATCCCCACCCCCACCCCTTCTCTTCTGCAGAGTGGATAGTAATAAATCATTTATTGGGACAAAAACAAGTCAGTGACCATGCATTTAAGCAAATAAATCACTAAATAAATCTGTTTCTGGAAACTGAAACAAGAAACATCTGCAGGGAATAGAGCACTTCCAGCAAGATTGATAAGTCAGGAGCGCCATTAGTCTGAATTAGAGCCCTGTTGACTTTCGGGTGAAGTCAATTTCCAAGTTGACTATTTCCACCCCACATAACTAGCAATTCCACCTTGTCTCATTGGAATCACAGCCACAGACAGTCTGTTTATTGTCAGACGGAAGGAATTTAGAACTAATGTGGGGAGGGGGGAAGCTTCTAGTCGTCATCAAGGAAGCTGGAGTGTCAAAAGCAATTCAGACTCGCTGTTTGTTTCCCTTACCCAGTATGTCTCAAATGCATCTTGGTAACAAAGTGGAGAGATCTGACCCAGATTCCAAGCAAGCACATTAAATGATAAAAACTTTAGTCCTGGGTGAAAAATTTAAGAGGTTTCATTTGTGGTTTAATCTGTGTTCTACACCACTGCTGACTGACTGGAAGCGATAGTGGATTGGAAGTCCTGAGAGAGAACATTAGAGAGTTCAAGACCCAGCACTGGGTAATATCCCAAGAAGGGAAAAATAATTAGCAATTTCAAGAATAAAGGCTACAGCTACATTTTGCATGGAACCTAGTTCTCAGTTGTCACTGACTAGATGTATGATTCTTGATAGTTCATTAAACCTTAGTTTCTTCATCTGTAATATGGACAAGTCACAACTCTCATTTGCCTCATCCGTAAAATGAGGGTAACGATAGCACCTATCTCCAAAATTGTTGGAAGGATCAAACGAGACAGCAATTATAAAGCACTTAGCATGTTTCCTGGCACGTAGTAGGCATTATATAAATGTTAACTGTTATAGTCATCACTATTACTATAAGGAGATAATCCCTGTCCTGTTCCACTTAAAGCATTGTTATGAGGATCAAGTGAAATAATGACTATAATGCTCCATATACTGCAATGATACAAGGATCAGAGAATCAATTCATCAATGCGGGTTCTGTTGCTACTAATAAAAAGTGCAAAACCTCCATACCACAGTAGATGGTCTTTGTTGGTTACTGTGGCTGAAAGAATTAATTACTTAATAAAAGAAGTCGCCTACGAAGTTCTACAGAGCAAAATAAATGCTCAAATAAAACCAAGAGAACAATATGGATAATGTCTGCCATAATATAAATGAAAATAATAGTAAAAGGCAGCCAAACGCAGACTTCACGATGAAAGGGGTAGTCTTATTTCTGGAGAATAGAGGATGAAACACACCTACATTCCTCCATGGAGAAGTTGGGGACTATATGACAAATGGAATATTGCATGTGCTGGTTAGACTTGGTTGATTTGTCACTTGGTTTTGCTTAAATGTTTTCCTTTGTTATAAAGACAGGTTCGTTGAGTGGGAAGCACACAGGGAAACGACACTGATGTTAATAACAATGATAATTGGTATTTTTTTAACTGGGGGGGGAGGGGAGAATTAAGTACCCTTAGTAAACTTTCTATCAAGGAGTCTTTTTCAAATTTCATTAGACTAATCATTGAGTGACACATTTCCTCTCTAGGCCCATACTAAAATCCTTCCTAGTCTTTGCCACTAAGATCAAATGCAAACTCCTCAACTGGATATTTCCTTACATACCTGTTGCTTCTAATATACAACCCTCCACAAAATATATAATCCAGTATATAAGCCAACTAGCTGGTTCCCAAACCAAAATTCTGTATCCCTTAGGTCATACCTTAGGTCTAGAATGTTCCCTCTCTTCATATCATCCTATTAGAATCCTTATCCTTCAAGCCTCAGCTAAGGTGCTATTTCTTCTTTGAAGGTTTTGCTGATTGATCCTCTCTTCTTAATACCCTTCCCCATTTGTTAGTCTCTTCTGCCCTGTCTTTATTATCAAATGACCTTGTCTCCCATTATCAATTATATATTGCATTCCTCCAATAGAACATAAGCTCCTTGAGGAGAGGGATTCTCTCTCTTTTTCTCTTTGGATTCCCAGAGCTTAGCACAATGCTTTATACATGTTTATTGATGTGAATCACATTGAATTGGCCCACTACCATAACCTTTGACAAGGGAGGATCAGCCACCTTCACGCCACAATGAGGCATCTGTTACTTTAGTGGAGGAATTGAGAATATAAATGTCAGCTCTTCGGTGTGTAAATGTGAGTTATAATCATTATTAGCATAACACACAGAGGCAACCAACCTGAGAAGCCGTGGTGTTCAGGAGGAAAAAGGTTAGACTTGAGGCAAAAGACTTTGGTTTGAATCAAACCTTATCAGCATATTACCTTTAGGTTGCATTTCCTCAAATTTATTCAAGCATTTCTTAACCTTTATGTACTGGACACTACTAAGCAAGAGAGGAAAAGCAAAAACAAGACAGTTTCTATCTCACAGAGAGTTGGAGTGGAAGGGGGAGTCGTTGAAACATATATACAAATAAACCAACATATACTATCCAATATTGCCTCCAACTTGTCATCTGTACCAGTCTGTGTCTGTATCATGATAGGCGTTTAATAAATATGTGTTGAATGGACAGTCGCCAGACCCATAGCACCAATTGTTTTATCATCAATGAGTAGAAGTTGCAGACAGATATTGACTATAAGGAAGACTCTCCTAGCAATTATAACTGCTCAAAAATAAAATGGTGCCTAGAAATGTAGTCAGTCTCCCACCCACCCCTGGGGGTCTTCAAAAGAAAGCTAGATGACACTGTCAAAAATTTTGTAGAGAAGACTCTGATGAACTGGTTGAAATCAAAACTATAATAGAATGGGACGCAGGGAAGGTTTTGATTGGAAATGTGGTCATAAATATTGCTCAAATGAGATACGAACTGTGTGAGATGAAAGAGTTCAGAGTCTGAATCTAAGGTCAGAAAAGATCTTTATTCTTTCTCATGAGAAAGGACTCTGCCCCTGTTGCCTACATGGCGGCAGGGAGAGAACAACAGGTAGAAGGCAGCCCATGGTTATATGATCTTCTAATGCAGAAACCCAACCAACCCAACTGGCCTTCACTCTTATTGGTAGCAGGGCTGGCCCACAACCTAAGCGTGGGAATCTCTCTGAGACAAAGGACCCAGAAACATGTGGGTGTCCAATGAAAGCAGTCTTAATCTTATTTGGCATATCATGTGCTGAGCTGGCTCTGGGGGAGGGTCCCTAGATTGCTTGAAGATCAGGTGACCTAAACCTAAGACTAGTGAATACTGAAATCATTCTAGATTTGATTTTTCTGAATGGGGAAACTTCACTATAAATTATCCCTCACATACCTAGACTGGATACCACAATACAAGACTCTGACCAGTCCCAGGGTGGCATTCAGTTATGAGCTCAGAGTATGTATTTAGAAGGATTCCAAACAGGATAAGAAGATGCTATATGAAGAAAAATTGATAATTAGAAAAAAAACTTAGATTATCTACTCCTCCCATCCCATTTAATGTATGTAGAAAATGAAGTTCAGAAATAATGACTTGCCTAAGGACTCAAATCTAGTAAGAGGCAGAGCTAGAATTCAATTCCAATTCATTAGACTTCAACTAGAAACTAAACGAGAACTTACTTCTCATGACAAGAACCTTATGACATAGCAATGCTTCACTGTGTTTAAGAGAAAAGTTTCACCAACATCCTTTGAGGTTGGATTTTGTTGTTGTTGTTGTTTCTTCCCTTGATCTTCTCCTGCTCTTTCAACTGATTTTGCTTCCCAAGAGAGATTGATCTTCCCAGAATGCTTTGCTTTCATCTAACAAAACAATGCCTGCCTTATAGCTTCCACAGACAAGAGGAGGGAAGACCCACTGGGCTTCATTTTCTGATTGTTTGTTCTGCACACTGCAAGAATGGGCAGGCTTATGACATAGCAGCTCCAAACAACGCCTCTATCCACAGCAGCCCAAGCTCTCTAGGGCACGACTGACAATGGGGTGCTTTTCAACAGGTTCAAAATACTCCTCTGCCAGCTCTCCTCTCCCAGTGTGGATGGCTTTCTCTAAGCCTTTGGGTACAGACTTATACCTTGGCACTGAGGTCTGCTTCTACTTTCAGCTTCCTTTGAATTTTAGAAAGCCAGGAAGAGTCAGTGCAAAGCAGTAAGCTCAATTCAGCTCTGTAGCTCACTGCATATCCACAAGCTCTCATGGGGTCTGTGGAAGCTTCATTACTGAAGTCACTCTGTGAAATTCAAACCAAAACCCATGTGGAGACAGCAAAAAGCTTCCTCTGAATAGTCTATGATGAACTGGAACCAATGCTTCCATAGTTTCATTTATTTCAATACTTTTAAAAATTAAAGTAAATCAGCTTGAAAGGACTGTGGTTTTTACAAACAAAATCCCACTTTTAGATATAGAATTATAGAAAATAGAATGTAAAAGCTAGAAGGAACATTAAAACAGAGAACACAGAGTACAAGAGATAGAAAAGATCTTAGAACAAAGAATTTTAGAGTTAGAAATTGAACTCTAGCACATAAAACACAGTGCTGAGACCTCAAAATTTAGAAGGCAGAAGGACAGAACTGGACTGGAATGCAGACTCCTCAATACAGATTGTCAGAGCTAGAAGGGGTCTCTATTTTAAAAAATAAAACATTGGAACGTAAAGGAATGCTACCAACTACAATACAGAATGCCAGAAAAACATACTTCCAAGAAGGTTAGAAGGGAATTCTCACATGTGCCAAAATATTTACCCAACACTGTTGTATTTTTAAAAGTGAAAAATAAAAAAAAAAATAGGTACCTGTCAAGGCATGACTAAACAAATTATGGTACATGAATGTAAAGGAACTTTGCTGAATAATAAGAAATGATTTCCAAAAAAAAAATTTCAGATACATAAGACCTTTGGGTAGAACCTAAAGAAAAACAAACATGAGTATAGAGAGATATTTTAAAATTAAAATCAGAAGAGGATGCTAAATGATGATAACTGCTCCAAGTATGACAAAGCAGATAGATCAGAGTTTAATAGAATGGTAGCTAACACTTACATAGTGATTGGGTTTACAAAGTACATTACGTACATTATCTCATTTGATCCTCGGAACAACATTATGAGGTATATGAGTGCAAGAGTAATTTCCTCCTTGGCAGGATGCTGTGGGTGGTTAAGCTTCAGATGGAAGACAAATTTTTGGTGAGAGTAGCTAAAAAGCTATGGACAATGGTTATTCTATTTATTCTAAAAGCTTTTTCCTCCAATACTTTCCTAATGTTTTTACTGTTATTTTTGAGTCTTACTATACACATTCTACCTCAAAATGATTTTCTACAAATTATATTTGAGAGGAAGGAAAAGACTCAGAAATATTAAATAAATGCTTGTTCCAAATATAATCTTTGGAAACTTGTCACAATTCAAGTCTCAAAGGATGTAAGATAAGACATTCTGACTATTTTTGAGCTTCAATTAAACTTTCAGAAAATTCTAAGGCTCCAAAGTAATTTTCGTACAGAGCAACATCTTTAGAATCCAACAGGGAAAATAAAGTATCATATCAAAAATACACTTCGAAGTTCAAAAACAAAAAAGTAAAGATAGATGAAGGGCACAGTAAGGGGGAAAACTTGGGCAAAAGTGATAAGAGTATCCTCAAAATCACTGGAGCCAGCTTCTCAGAAGCCAGTTGTTAAATCTTCAGTGTAAGCACTACATCTCACAAACTGGCAGTGCTACAAATCAGGACTCAATTTATTTATTGTTTTGTCAATTGTCTAGACTTGAAAAAGTGATTGAGAATAGAGTACCCGGCCCTGAAGTTAGGAGGACCTGAGTTCAAATCCAGCCTCAGATACTTAACATAGAACTAGTCATGTGACCTTGGGCAAGTCACTTAACCCCAATTACCCTACCTTCCCCCCTCCAAATAAAAAAGAAAAGAAAAAGTGATTGAGAAAATGTTAATTGTACAGATTAAACTTGAAAGTGTATCATGCCTATATTTTCCCAAAAACTGATAGTAAAATATTTATTAGTAGAACGCTTTTTTGGTCATGGGTGCTTCCCTATAGCACACTTCCTTTATGTTTCTTTCCTGAGTCTATCTGCCTTCCCACAATCTATTAAATGTGCCATGAATTCTGTTCTTCCCCTCATCTCTGCCTCTTAGAAATTGTACACCCTTTTTAAAGGTGTACACCCTTTTTAAAGGTCATTTCATTTAAGAGATTTTTCATCATTCCCTAAGGTGTTGGTGCCCCCCATTCCCCATCACTAAAATTTCATAATTTTTAAATTTATAAAAATTTTACAATTTTGGCATATATCTTGTATTAAAATATCTGTGAAAGATATATCTCTTTGGCAGGATGTAAGCTTCTTGAGGGCAGGAGGCTGCTTTTATTTGGATCCCTAGTACCTAGCAGCTAGTACCAGTATAGCTAGCTGGTACAGTGGATAGTGCCAGGCCTAGAGTAAGGAACATTTATCTTTGTGAGTTCCATCTGTCATGAGACACTTACTAGCTGTGTGACCCTGGGCAGGTCACTTAACCCTGTTTGCCTCAGTTTTCTCATCTGTAAAATGAGGTAGAGCAGAAAATGGAGAACCACTCCAACATCCTGGTCAAGAAAACTCCAAATATGGTCATGAAGAGTCAGATATAACTGAAAAACAGCTCAACAATAACATTGTACCTAGGTTTGTCCAACTTCATTGAATGAGCTGGACCTATACTTTAATGGGAGGAAGAGATCAAACTGGGTCCTGTTTGAGGAATAGCGGAACTTCCAATGAACCCAAGCCACCTCTACTTGGAAAGTCTCCTCTTCCAATACTACTCCACCTCCTGCTCCTTATTTGCATCCTGTACCTACTCACCTTCAGACCTTGGCCTCTTTTCCTTAGGCCCTACTCTCTGCGCTGGGGAGAGTTCTCCTTAACTAATCTGACCCAAACCCAACACACCTGCTGCTGCTGGTTTTCAGCCACTTCAGGCAGACACGCCTCCACTCCCTTTTCCATTTCTAGTTCTGGGAATAATAAACAGGTGAATATTTTCATTATTGGAGAGAACAAGTCCATTAATTACCTTCTGGTTCCATTTACCTTCCCTGTGACTTACCAATCCAAAAGACCCCTCTTTGAATATGATACCTATATATTGCCTCTTTTTAATTATAAGGCAAGCTCTCTAAGGGCAAGGGGCTGACAAAAATGATACATTAGAGACATACACCAACATTCATATACCCAAAGTTTATCATGTACCTCTGATTTACAAGACACTGTGCACAGGATCTGGGAGAGATAAAAAGAGCAATGTATTGGACCTTTCCCTTAAGGGGCTTACAATTTAGGAAAATAGGAAAAGGTAGGAAAGATAATCCACATATATTAATAACCACAACACAATATAGACTATAGCATATGATGAGGGAAGAACATGGCTCTATGAAAGTTTCTTTTTTTTTTCCTTTTGGGATCCAGACTTGTGATCTCATGAATGTAGAGAACTCCCATTTTAGGAGATATTCTCCCTCTCCAGAGGTTGTAATTAGTATAATTATATAATAATTTTGTTTTAGTATAATTAGTAATTCATCAACAATTTATACTCTTAAAAGTTGTTTGGGACACTGAGAGGTTAGATGACATTCTCAAGGTCACATAACTAGCATATATATATATATATATATCAAGAAGCATAATTTGAACCCAGGGCTTCCATACTCCAAGGTCAGTCCTTTATTTCCATGCTGTCTCTGAGGATTCACAGGAGGAAAAAATCACTTTCAGTGGGAGAACTGGGGAAACCATTAAAGAAGAGATAGAATATAAGTAGAGGCTTGGAGTATGGGTGAGATGGCAAAAGGCAGAGATGGAGAAAGACATTCCAGGCACAGGATTGAAGAGCTAAGGCACATAACTAGGAACCATAAGTAATTAAGTTTGACTAGCCTGTAGATGTGGATGAAGTAGGGCAACATAAGTGAGATAAGGTTGAAGAGAGTTGTTTGAAAGTCAGGCTAAGCAATGCAGATTTCACTCCAGAGGTAAAAGAAAGTTATTTGAAGATTGTGGACAAGTGGGGAAGTTATCATTAGACGTATGAATTAGGAAGATTATTCTGGCAGCAAGGATGAGTTAGAGCTGAAAGGATGAAGGGGGAAAAGAACTAGTGGGAGGCAATTACAACAGTCCATTTAAGAGATGTTAAGGGTTTGAGTCAGAATGCTAACTGGTAAATTTCCTGATCAAGCTATCAACAATGGAATGAGCTACTTCAAGAGGTCCTAGGTTCCCCCTCCTTGGACTGGACAGGCACTTGACAGGTATTCTAGAGTGGAGATATCTTTGAGCCCATTGAGTTCCTTTCCAACTATCAAATTCAGTGATCTTTTAATGGAGAAGAAAGAATGTTTGTGAGGGATACAGAGTAGACAGAATAGACAATATTTGGCACTGGCTGATTAGAAGTGGAGTATAATCAGGATGTGCTAACAACAGCATTGTTTAACTACTGGCTTGCTGAGAAGAAAAATGTACACATGACACTTTTCATTTTAATCTGCATTATCAACATCTTTACTATTACTTTCGTATATTTAGACAATCCACAAAGCAAGAAACCAAGTAGCAGTTGCCTGTTTCCAAGATATAAATGCTGAAAATTTAACAATTAGTTTTCATGAGTCCATGGGAGCTGGATGCAGCATAGCACTGGGTATAATGTAAGTCAATATGAATTTGCTTCAAACCATTTTTGTCTCTTGTGGTAACCCCATCATCTCCCATGGGTTTAACTGTCACCTCTATGCAGATGACTCTAAGATCTTACATATCTAGACCCAGTCTCTGTCCTGAGCTTCAGTCTCACATCATATTTATTTTAAACTGGTTGCCCCCCAACTCAATAAAGCCCTTAAATTCAGCACGTCTGAAACCAAACTCACAATCTCCACCACCACCATCCAACAAATCTCTCTTTTTCTAAACTTCCCTATTTCCACTAAAGGGACCTTTCTTTCTAGCTTCCCAAGCTTGTAGCATCTTGGCATTATCCTGGGTCTTCATTCTCCCTCATCTCACATATCCTGTCAGTTGCCTTATCTTGCTGTTTCTACTTTCATAACATTTCTCTCATCCCTTTCTAACTCACAAAATGACCACCTTAGTTCAGACCCTCATCACCTCTCACCTAGATTATTGCAAAAACTTCCTCATCGGCTTCCCTGTCTCAAGTCTCCATTCACTGCAGTCAATCCTATAAATTGCTACCAATGTGATGTTTATTCACTGATTGCTGATTTCCTGCTTTCAAACAGCTCCTCCTCTACCCACCATGTAATAGTCTACCTACATTCTTCTGGGAGGATATTGTTATAAGAGAAAAAAAAATTTCTAAGTCAAGAGATCTGACTGATTCCAGTCTAAAGTCTGCCTGGGACTATATGATGGAGTGAAGCAGGAAGTAGCATGTGAACTGAGCCTTGAATTCCAAGAGGATGAGGTAAGGAGGGAGCACATTTCATTAACAGAGACTATTTGTACAAATGTATAGAGATGGAAATATATAATGCTCTAATTTGAGATGGGACAATGTGAAATCAGTCCAGAAATACAGGTTGAAATCAGAATGTGATGTGCTTTTAAATGTCAAATGGAGAAGTTTATATTTCCTCTGAGAAGCAATAGAGATTCACCACAGGTCCCTAGGCAGAGAAGTGACATACAATCTTAATTTTAGACTTAAAGCTAGAAGACACCTTAGGAGCCTCCAAGTTCCATCCCTTCATTTTGCAGATGAGACACTGAGGCCTGTAGATATCAAGTTATTTGCCCAATATTATACAAGGGGCAAGGGGGCAGTAAGAATTTGAACTCAGGTCTTCTGTCACATTACCCAGCACCCTTTCCCCTGTACCCTGCTGCCTCTCCAAATTACCATTGTCAAACTTGGATTCTAGGAAGCTGCCTAGTAGATGACAGAAGTTTACTCCCTGTTTCAGGTAGGTACATATATGCCCTTATGCAGACTAACAGCTGTTCCTGAGCCTTTGTCCTCCCCTAGGCTCTGTTCTCTGCCTGATCCTTCCTCTTCTATGACCACTCCAAAGGTTCTGACCACCCATGGTACACCTTGAGTTGCTGATAGCCAATGGCCCAACATAATACTTTCTTTTCCATTTTTCAACTTTGAATGGTTTGGGGACTAAATGTGCCTATCGCCTCAAGATCCAAGCCACACTAGGAATTTGTCCTGTGTGAAATGAACAGAGCAGAACCCCAAGGAGTTTGACATTTATATTTTAATAGATTTTTCTTCCTAAGATACCCACAGGATGGGAATGAGTTTGCTGTGAGTTTGCTTTTAATTACTGTCTGCACCATTGGAAACAAGCCTTTGATTCCTCTTCTCTGAAGCTTAACATTTATATCCAGGGAGAACAGAGAGCGAGAGGAGCTTTGCAGGGGGGAGGGGGGCAATCTGAAACTCCACCTGGCATGAAGAATTCTGTGTCTTTGAAGGCTGCCCAGAACCAGGGAGTCCAGGAGAGCTTAATTTTGATGGAGAGAAAATTGGAGAGAGGAGGAAAATAAGCTCCTTTGAATGTTGGGTTTTGTTTTTATGTCAGTTTTGTTTCCCTCTACAAATGTAATAAAAGTCTTCTCGTTCTCACTGCTTTTCATTTCTCTATACCCAGTGCAAATATTGGTAAAGTAGAATTGTTTATCCTGATAGAGTCGTTAATAATAGTAAAAAATTATAGGGTTTAAAGGAACTTTAGAGATCAGTAATAATAAGGAAAGAGGGTTAGACATGGGGTCAGGAGACTTGGGCATGAGTCTCAACTCAGAGCTGTGTGACCCTGGAAAAAGTCCCTTATATTCCCTTACTTTCTCATCTGTAAAATGGGGTTGGTATTATTTGAATGAACCATGTCCAAGATTTATGAAGAGCTTCTAAATTTTCACACCTGGAACTCCCATCCTGGGTAACTCAATCACCCATGACACTCCATAGCCATTTTACCAGCCACCATGCTGCCAAGTTCCTACCACCTATTCCTCTGTACTTTCCTCCCATCCAACAACTCTACTATTGTTACTGCAAAGGATATGCCAATCATAATCCCTGGTACTGCAAAGGATATGCCAATCCCTTGGATCCCCACATAATCCCTGTTACTTTCCAAACCAAACTATTGTCCCTAGTCACCACTCATTTATTAGCTCCTCTTATGAGAACAGAAGTTCCCTGAGGGCACAGACTATCTTTTCTATTTGTATCCCCAGAGTCTACTAATTTTTTTGATGCATAGTAAATGTTTAATGAATACTTTTTTCATTCATTTGCTCATGATATAACTTATAAATGTAGCCTTTGTAAGTTATGAGAATCTTTATCTGAACTCCCACTCTCACAGACAAGTTTTGAGTCTTAGAACAATGCTACATCTATCACCCTCAGAATTCAGTGGCCATATCCCCGCCAGAGTCAAGAATCAGAATCAATTCAGACAGCCAGGTTTAAGTTGCTTTAAGAGAGAACATTTAGAATCTAGAATTTAAAGTTCTAAAATCGTATGTTAAAAAAAATATATATATTTTTTTATTATTTACATGCAACTGAGAAATAAGATATACAGGCACAGGGATAGGAAGATTCATCTTGCTCTACCAGAAAGTCAGAGGGGTGATGGGGGAGGATATAGGAGAGAGTAGATTGGGGGAGGGGGTATACAGTGGGATCACTGTTTTGGGGGGTGGGTAGGGAAAAGACAGGGAGAAAATTTGTAACTCAAAATCTTGTGGAAATCAAAGATGTAAACTAAAAATAAACAAAAGTTAATTAGAAAAAAGAGAGAGAACATTTATTATAATGGTACAACAAAAACAGTTGGTACAAAATATTACCCCCAAAGTCTATGACATACAAGTATACACTATCAGGAATGGTGGTATGCATCTGCAATCCAAGCAATCAGAGAATTGAGCCTAATCTCTTGATCTCAGGAGTTCTTAACTGTGGTGGCCTATGCAAGTCATGTAATGGTAATGGAATTTGGAGATGCCCCTGTATTGGCTTGGTTTGGGGGTTGAGTGTTAAAACCCAGAGCTTGTAAATCCCACTTGTGGGATGGACTTGTTGATGTGAAGACAGAGGGCTGAACTGGGAGGAGCCGTGAATTGAGAGAGAGGCCCAAGCTGAGAGAAGGCCAGAAGGATTTTTGGAGAGCACCATCCAGTACCGTTGAGCCTGAGTTGCTGAGAGAAAGACTGCTGAGAGCCTGTTAGAGCTGCGCAGGACTTTTGAGGACTGCCACCCAGAGCTGCCAAGAACCGAGGAGGCATGGCTGTGATGCCAGTATTTTATCTGTCTGTTTTGATGTTGTTTTGTCAGATTCACCTGATGGTGAAGGACAGTGCTGCTGTTGTAGAGGTCCTGGAACCTGGCTGTTGGTTCAGAAGCCCTAAAGGAGGATTTTCTTGTGGTACTTTCACAGAAATTCTGGAAGAGGGCCTTGCTGATGTTTTCAGGGGTTCTGGGACTGTTCTACAGGCAGAGAGTGATTTGATGAGGACATTGGCTATGGCTTTGTTGAGCCTTGTCTCCCCAGGAACTGAGATTACTGAGGGCTTGCCTGGAGTGAAGATGAAAGAAGGACCTTTACTTGGGTATTCAGTGCTGAGATGATATCTTAACCTTGTTATAGCTTAAGGGTGGATGGCCTTTTGTGTTCTTCTGCTCCCTTTTGAGAAAGTACTTGGTGTTAATAGATGGTATTGTAATTACTTTACATCCAGGGGTGGGAAACCTTTGGCCTTTTTGTGCTCTGTGATTGACCAAATGAATGTACTTTGTTTATAATTGGAAACTGATCTCCATTTGAGAAGAGACTTTGACTGACTAAATGAATGTACTGTCTAGGGGTGGAGTAGTACCTGGATTGAATTGAGAACTTACTTGCTAAATGAATGAGTTATACTATATTTTGACTCTCTCTGTTTTGTGAATGTTTGCTGAATAAATGGGGTTTGCTATGCTGGTAATCTAAACTTTGGAATTTGCCTTTGCTTGGCATTACACATGTATCCCCATTAATTTTGGCAACAATGTGGTGAACCATGAAGAGTGAGGAGCCACCAGGTTGCCTAAGGAGGCGCAAACTTGTCCAGCTAAGAAATAGAGCAAGTTAAAAGTTCTTTGCTGACCAATAATGGGATTAGGACAATGCGTAGATCCTTCACTTCTAGTATGGGCAAGATGAGGAGCCCCAGTCTTAGATAAACAAATGGCACAAATAAATACACAATTAAAATAATAAATTAATAAATTAATAATTGAACAAATATGGACACATAATATAATATAGTCAAGTACATACAGAGACCAGAGGAAAATGGGCTCAAGCTTCAAGAGAAAATGTAGAAAGAGGGTAATTTGAGCTTGTTGGGGGCAGGCACTGTCTTCTGCCTGTTTTTGTATTCCCAGCGCTAAGCCTGTCAGACAGCCAGTGTTTAATAAACACTTGTTCCTTGTCTGACTAATGTCCTTTTCTCCCTCTCATGGGATACTAAAAGGAGTTCCTCCCAGAAATGAAATAGGTTCATTGTGGGTTCTGTGGCAGAGAGAGAGAGACACTGCCTTTAGATGATTTAGAAATGCTAATTAAGACACTATTGAAAAGATGGGAGGCTCAAAATCTTGTAGACCCCCTTGAAGCTCATAAAGCTTTCCTCCAGTCAAAGCCGGATGGTAGAGAGGGAGTGGTGAGAAGGGAGGGAGGCCTGGACAAGGCTGAAGGCAAGGTATCTCCTTTCTCTGAGGTGGGTCCTTTCCAGAGGCTGTACTAGAAGATCATGTTGGTTCCAATCTCTTAAGATACTCTGGTTCTAAACTTGATAATTTATAGACAAACCCTGGAGTTTCCTCCTCCAATCCCAATCCTTCTTCCTATTCAACATTGTTTCAATTCCACGTATTATGATCACTTCTAAAGCCTATAACTGAGACTGATTAATAGGGTATACTATCATTTACTTTAAGTGGGCTATGGTACACTTGATTAAGCAAATAATTTAAATCTACTCTTACAGAAAAATGTAAGTTATAATTATTAGTTTCTACTGTGCTGGAAGAATGTTTAACAACTGGCTCCCCAAAAGGAAAAAAAAAGATGCATGACACATTTTTAAGTTTAATTTGCATTATTAATATTTTTCTCCATCACTTTTTCAAGTCTAGGTAATCAACAAAACAATAAATCAAGACCTGATTTCTAGCTTGCTGATTTCCAAGGTATAAAAATGCTCACACACTGAAAAATCTAAGTCAGCTCTCAAAAGCTAGTCCAGCACCCCTTTGCTTTAGCCTTCTAATTCCCCAGCACTGCTGGGGTTTGAGAGGTTTGGGGATTCACTAGATTCCTCCTCCTGGTCAAGGTTTCCAGGGTTCTTGGCAACTGGCTGAAAAAACACTACTAAGGGCCTGAATCTCAATGAAATATACCCAAGACTTTCCTCCAAAAACAGAGGTTTGTAATGGACCACAAGACTCTCAGGAACAAATAAACATGTAAATTCTGAAAATTATTTCTGTAGTTTGAATATATTATTTTTAAATACACTAAAGATATATTCAAAGAAGCAGCTTGGTATGGTAGGTAGAGTGATAGTCCTCAACCTCTAAATCCCCTAGGTTTTTATAACCTCCTATGCCTACCTCTAGTTACTTGAGAACAATACTCTAGCTCCTCATTTTATAATTGAGGGAAATCTAGAAATCACCTCTAGAGAGGTGATTGAATTAAGTTGACAGACATGCACAAGGGACCATAGAAACTAGATACCATTCCTCAATCACAGAATAACAGGATCTCAGAATTGCAAAGGGGTATATACATCATCTAGTCAAGGGGTGGGGAACCTGTGGCCTCCTCAATAGTGCCCCTTTGACGGAATCAAATCAAAACAGATTTGTTCTGTGATGTCTAGATTCAGTCTATGGGCCACACTTGAGGACCTAGAGAGCCACATGTGACCTTGAGGCTGGAGGTTCCCCACTCTGATCTAGTCAAAGCAATTCCTTACCAGGAATCTCATCAACCATAGTTTTGATAAGTGGTTGCCTCAACTCCCCTTGAAAGTATCCAGTTATGGAGAACTCCTCCCCTAGGCAACCATTCATTTTGCCATCTCAGTGGCATAAGCCACTAGTTGTACTTGGGCACCTTGCTGAGGACAGAGCCATAAAACTATGTGGTACAGTAATTATAAAGACTAAAACTATATAGACATTTATCATTGCCCTGGTCAGAGCACATTAGGGGCATTGTGTTTAGTTCTGGAAAACACATTTTAGAGAAAAAAACAATAAAAGCTGAGGAAGTTAAAGGTCCTTGAGTCTATGATACATGAGGATCAATGGAAGGAACCAGAGAACTTTAGCCTAGAGGAGACAAGGTTCAAAAGGGGCACAATAGTGGTCTTCAAGTACCTATCATGTGGAAAGGGAATTTTGTTTTGTGGGGTTTTTTGGCCTCAGAGAGCAAACCTAGAAGCATTGTGGACACTGAAAAGAAATGAATTTAAACTTTTCATAAGGGAGAAAGCTCCATAACAAGTAGAGCTATTCCAAAGTAGAATGGGCTACTTTATGAGAGAGTGGATAGCTCCTCACTAGAGGTTCTCAAGAAAAAGCTGGATAACTACTTGTTGGGGATGGTGTAGTGGAGGTGGGCTTTGTGAGATTTGGGGGTTTGGTGGGTTTTTTTGGATGTGGATTGAACAGGATGAGGCCCCTCTGAAATGTGAAATTCTATGCCTCATTATCAGTATATTGTCATCAACTCCCAACAATTGAGTAAGACCGTGGATCACATTTCTATTTCTTCAGTCTAAAAATACACATTAAATCAGTACCTCTTCTAAATCTCACTGGGATGAACTGGCAAGGACAGACAGCTTAATAATTTTGAGCCCTAAGACATTATCATAAAAAAGGAGGAAATGTAAAAGAAGGAGTTAACATGGAAGGAGAGCTGAGCTAGCCTGCAAAGGTCAGTAAGAACTCAGATTATTTCAGAAGAGGCAAATAGAGAAGAAAGGGAAGATAAATCGTTGTGATTTTCATGGAGGAGGTGAAGAAGCCAGAACGACAGATCTCCTTGACTTGAAGACTTTAGGGAAAAGGAAAGTAATATAGTAATATAGTAATAACACAAGAGGTCCAGCCTATGTAAACCCAGAGTTTCAGTGCTGAGTTATAGGTTATATCTACAATTATATTTTACTTTAATATCAATGCCTCACATTCATATAGCACTTTCTTCAACACCCAGTAGGCTGGGTAATAAAAACCTTACAGATAAAGAAATTAAAACTCCGAGAGGTTAGATGAATTGACCACAATCATACTACACTTACTGTCTAAAATCAGATAAGAACTCAAGACTCCTGTTTCCAGGTCCAGAGTACTCACTCATTCAATAAACATTTGCTGATCATCTACTCTGTGCCAGTCACTATGCTAAGTAAGTAGATACAAAAAGAGATGAAAGATTGTACCTGAACTCAAAGAGCTTAAAATCTAATGGAGCACTCTTTTTTTTAAACCCTTCCACATAACTTTTGTACATATTATTGCATTTGAGCCTAACAAGCCTGTGCAGTGTATATTGTATCCATACTTTACAGAAGGAAGATTTGGGCTGTAGAGACATCACTCCTCCAAGATGGTGATGCTAAAAAATAAGAGGACCAAGACTCAAATCAAGGTTCTCTGGCTCTAAATTGAGCATTCTTTCCACTTCACCACTAGCAAGTTATGTGACCCCAGGGAAGTTGCTTCCCCTTTCTAGGTATCAGTGTAGTATAACAGAATATTATGGTGCCCTTGGAATTTGAAAACGGGTGATTTACTAGCCATGTGACTCTGGGCAAGTCACTCATTACCTCCAAATATCTGTACAAGGCACATATCTACACACACACACACACACACACACACACACACACACGCACACCCCTTATGCCTAGAATGCCCTCTCTCCTCATTTCTGCCTTTCAGAATGGTCGTCTTCAGGATTCTGCTTCAGGATTCATTTTTCCTCCATGAACTGTTTTCTATTTTCCAATTTTCTTTATGCCATCCATCACTTTATACCACTCCATGTATATGTGGTATCTCCCACCCCTTACCTTTTAGAGGGCAGGGACAGTTTCAGTTTTATCTTTGTATTTCCTTCCTTCCTTCCTATTCCTTGCTTAGATTCTAGGCACTTAATAAATATGTATTGACTTGAACTGAATCAAACTCCATTCTCCTCTCTGAATCTGATTTTCTCCACAATAAGAGACAGAAAATAACACATACAGTTTTTGTCTTTCAGGGTTGTTATAAAGATCAAATGAGATAATGGATACAGAACATCATATAAATGTAAGATATTATTTCACCAGTAAAATGAGAGGGTAGGTCAGGTTAAGGATCACAGAGCCACAAATTCTGTGGTTGAAAGGATCCTCAGAGATCACCTCCAGTCTAACCCATAGAAGGAATCCCTTCTAGAACATTCCTGACAAGTGGTCAGTCAGTCTCCCCATAAAGAACTCTGCCAGTTTTAGACTTAGAATCATATTGAGAGAAAAAATTTTTTAAAAAGTCTATCCCACTTTCAGGCAGCTCTAATTGTTAACACGGTTTTCTTTATAACAATAAGAACCTGTCTCTCTTCAGTTTCCAGAACCAAGAGCAATGGGGTGGAATTTCAAAGAGATTTCCAGTTCAGACCTCTCTCTGCCACCTCTTTCTCTGTTGTTTCTTTCTCCAGATGACATGATTGAACATTTGGCATTTTAAGAAGTCTTTTTAGGGACTCAGTTACTACTGATGTGTCTTTGGGTCTGTGTATTGTATTTGTGTTCTTTTTATGTTTGTCTGTGAAGGTGGTGTAGCCATAAGCAAGGACTTGGCCTCTGACTTTCCCTAATGTTTGTAACATCGGTCAGAGGTCAATGAATGATGGATATAAACAATGTGGGAAGGGAATGTCTTATTTGAGATACTTATCCCTTGGCAGCAAACCCTAAGTATCCCTGAAGATATATACAGTAGCCTGATAATTTTTCATGTGCTGAAAACTCAAACTTTTCCCTACTGGCTTGCCACAATGCTTGAGTTCGTTGGCTGTTTCATGGCCCAGTTTATGAAGAAAAATGAAGGTGATTCTGTGTATGCTCTCTGTCTCCTCTCTCCCACCCCCTCTTTCTTACTAGGGGTCAATTACAGTGTAGACTGAAGGGCTTGATCATCTGGAAGTACAGATTCAGAGGTTAAAAATGGGTTTGCACTAAGCTTGTTTTAAATATTGATGACAAAAAGTTACCCAAGGTTATTGGAGGTTAATGGTGAATCATGCTACTGGTTGGCCTTGACAATTCACAGATTGATTTTCCTCCATTGCTGAGAAACTCGCTGCTTGGCTGGGGGTGCCAAGCAGGCCCATTTTTTTTCTGCTCTATTTTCATTTAACCCAGAAATTTTATGGAACCCCCTCAATACTTCCAACACCTAAAGCCATTAGAAATTGGCCAATCAGCCGGAAGCAAAATGCATTTCTAATTAAAGATTATGAATATGGGTCACACTTCAGAACAAGGAAGCATAAGTCAAGCGTCATTCTTCTTGATTTGTTCCGGGTCATTGTTTCTCTCTGCCTGGCTGCAGAACACTAATGGACCATCTTGATAAAAATTCATTTTTGCATCCATCTGTTATATCACACTTTTAATGTCAATTTCACCTAATGTATCTTGATTTCACCCAAGTCCCAGCTGCAAACATACCACATTTTATTAAGATAAAGTCTCATCTTTTTCAGTCCTCTAAATGAAGGAAGTAGAAGCGAGACTATTTCCAAGGCAGCGTTTTCCGTTTTAACGTTCAGCATATGTTAGCATAATACATTCATTCAATACCGTTTTAGAAGGCCGATTCCCTTCCGATTCAATTTTGTGACTCAGTATTGGTTGAAATCAAATAAGATGTCTATATGTGGAGAAAAGAGGTGATTCTATAGCAACCAACGTCCAAGTCAATAGAAATCAAATCTTTCATTATGGAATGAAAGCTTGCAAAATAGGAAGTTTTCTTGCATCCCAATCAAGTGAGAAACTGCAAGTTGAAGAAGTCTGTTACTTCCCATCATTGCCTTCTGGAAAAGACTGAACTCTGACTCTTTTTTTTTTCAGGAAGGAAAATGTGGACAGATTGTATCCTAAATCCAAGTAAGAATTATATATGGCAGCTGAGTGAAGAATAATCTACAATGGAGGGGGAGGAAGAGTACTGGACTTGAATTTGAAGATCTGAGTTCAAGCTATTATTACTCTACTTACTAGCCTTGAGATCATGAGGAAATCACATCACCTTGGAGCCCTCATATCTTAATTAGAAAAGTTGGAGATAAGAATGCCTGCACTCTTTCCCTAATGATATTGTTTCAAAGAAAGTCTGAACATTCTATAAAATTGGGGTCCCTTGACCCCAAGGTTCTATTACCCTATGACTCTATGTAATGCCACCACTTCCCCATATACAACAATAGCTCAGACTTTTATAGAATGTTCAGACTTATAACTTTGTAAACCAGTAAGTATTAAAGAAAGTGAGTTGTGATTTTTACATGGAATCACAAATGTGATTGTTTTAGTCCAAAACTGCTTAGGGCCTATCTGTATTGGCAATCGGGCAGCTAGGTGGTAGGATGTATAGAGTGCCAAGACTGGAGTCAAGAAGATTCACCTTCCTGTGTTCAAATCTGGTCTAAAACACTTACTAGCTGTGGGACCCTGGGTAAGTCACTTGACCCCATTTGCCTCAGTTTCCTCACCTATAAAATGAGCTGGAAAAGAAAATAGCAAACCACTTCATTATCTTTGCCAAAGAATCAGACACAACTAAAATAACTGAACAACAACGTATTGGCAGTGACAAAAATGTTTTCAAAGACAAATGAAATGGGCTTTGTTTTGTGAGATTGTTTTTAATATTTTTGGGAGGGGAGAAAAGGAATAGACTTCTCTGTAAATGCTCAAACTGTGTCTCTGAGTAAAATGAAAACTCTGTGTTAAACTGATGCTTGGATTCCACCTAATCCTTCTTAATCAGAAGCTGATCAATTACTGGTGCAAAACTATGGTCAGGAATAGAGGCAGAACAAGTCTTAGATTCCTTTGAGCCCAAGGTTCTATTTTCCTTTGACTCGATGTGATGCCATCACTTCCCCATATACAACAATAGCTCACACTTTTATAGAATGTTCAGACTTACAAAGTAATTTCTCACAATAGTTCCATGGGGGAGGTGGTGCTTGTATTTTTATTTTTGATATTGCAACAGATGCATCATCTCATCCTCATGGGCACTCTGCCCACCAAATACAGAACACAATTCCTTCCAGTTTTCTCAGTTTCTGTGATTCTTAGGTATAGCCTTTTATCAGTCTTTCATAGAGGTTACACTCAACTTCTTAAGCCCCTCATCTCATATCATAGTATTTCAAGGTTACTAAAAGACAACATGGCATAGTGGGTAGGGGATTAGATTTGGAGTCAGAAAGGCCCAAATTCAAATACTGCTTCGGTCAGTTACTGTCTATATGTCCCAATGTGCCTCCGTTTCCCCATCTATAAAATGAAAGTTAGATAAAATGGCCTTAAAAGTATTTTTCAGCTCTAAATATGTGATATTGTTATTCTACCAACAGAATAGAAGATTTCCATCTTATATTATCCCTTGTATCTACCACAGTCATCCTTTCCTGATCATACATATTCTTAATGATGTATTTGATATCACTCTCATATGAAAATTATCTTTTTTAATATATTGAAGCCTGTACACAGCCACTGGGTTTTTCTTGTATGAATTAATTGTATGGTCTTTTTAGTCATAGTGATTCACAATGAGGCATCTCACGGTGATCCAGACTAGGTACTATTTTATGATTTATATACTATGTACATAGACTGACAAAATATCTTGATATCCTCTGCTAAATAAAACATATGGGAACACTCCTCATCTATAGGGAATCTCTTCTATTTGGGGCTTTGTCCATGTGTGTCATATTTATGCATGTACATATACCAAATTATAGCTTTCAGATATATGTGGAGTATATATACATGAATCCATGCATATATACATATGAATACATTTATTGCATATATTTACATACATATGTGTATATGTGTGTGTATAAAAACTATATAAAGTGCTATATAAATGTTAGGCACTATCATTAATATGGCCAAAGACCTTTAAACTACAGCGTCCACCTGACCTAGTCTCCTGATCTTTGATACTAACCCATTGTTGCTATCAAATAGTTCTTCATATTGTCCCCCTAATGCCCCCTACACATTTACACACTCCCCTTTCCTTGTCAGGTGGGAAGATGACCTCCCAACCTCTCTTGTTTCCCCCTCTACCTCTCTTCCAGAAAGTGCTATGCTTTTTTTTTTGATAGGGGGAGGGCAGGGCAATTGGGATTAAATGACTTGCCCAAGGTCACACAGCTATTAAGTGTTAAGTGTCTGAGGCCGAATTTGAACTCAGGTCCTCCTGACTGGAGGGCCAGTGCTCTATTCACTGCGTCACCTAGCCACCCCTACCCTTTCTTTAAGAAGCCCCAGCTCCAAATCCCACTTCCTACAGAAGCCATGTCTGATTTCTCCATCCCATATCAGTTCCTTCTTCCTCTGAAATTCTGTAGAACTTAGCCTCTACTGGTCACTTGGTACTCATACATATATACACCTTTATCTATACATATACACACACAAATACATATGTATGTGCATACACCCACAACAGAAATAATAATAGCATTTATATAGCACTTACTCTGTGCCAGGAACCATGCTAAGCACTTCACAATCATTCTCTCATTCCATCCTCAGAACAACTCTGGCACAGAGGTGCTATTATTAACTCCATTTAGCATTTGAGGAAACTGAGGCAAGCAAAGCTTAAGTGACTTGCCCAGGGTCAAACCACTAGAAAGTATCTGCAGCTACATTTGAACTTAGGTCTTTCTGACTGTAGGTGCAGTGCTCTATGCATTGTGTGTGTGTGTGTGTATACACACATATATGTATGTATGTGTGACCCTGGGCAAGGGACTTCACGGCTGTCTACCACAATTTCCTCAACTGTTAAATATAGGTTTGGATACATATAGCCTAATTTCAGACAACAACCCTGAGGGAAGCTAGGGGAGTTTTCCAGAGAAACAAAGTGACCTGTCCCACATCACCCCAAAATGATAAGCTAAGGTATGTGAATTTTTCTTTCAGTAATGGAAAGTTATTGAAAGGTTTTTGTTGTTGTTTTGTTCTTTTTTTGTCTTTTTTAGCACAGGTATGACCTGTTTGGAGAGGAAGAAGGAGAAGGAATATCTAAGAGTGTAAAGACAGGGTAGTTACTGATCTGCATTGATAAGGAGAATTTCCTCATTGGTAATCTTGTCCACTTCTTCCTTCACAACATCTCCCATCTTTGCCCCTTTTTCTCTATTCACACAGTTACCACCCTGGTGCAGGCTTCGTCAACTCATGCTACTGATGAGTCATCCTGACTCAAATCTGTCTCCATTCAAGCAGCCAATGGGATCTTTCCAAAGATCACTCTACTACTCAATAAATTTCAGTGGCTCCCTATTACCTCAGGAATCAAGTAGAAAACCCTTTGTTTGGCTTCTGAAGCCCTTCGCCACCTGGCCCTTCCAGTTTTCTTATAATTCCCTAACTTGCACAAACTCTACAATCCAGTTACCCTGGCCTTCCTGCAGTTAGTTCTTCATGCATGAGAGGCCATCTTCATGCTCACTGCCTTTCCACTGGCTGTCCCTCAAACCGGGAATGTCTTTTATCCTCTGACTCCTTTCTTCCCTGTTCCTCTTTAAGATTCAGCTTAAATTCTACCTTCTGCAAGAGACCTTTTCTCATGCTTCTCCCTTCTTTCTTCCTTCCCTCCGAGATTACCTTCTATTTGTATCATACATTTCCTGCATGGACATAGTTATTTGCAGCTTGTCTGTCCTATTAGAATGGGAGCTTCTGTAAGGTAGAGATGAGGTCTCTGTGCCTGGTACACATTAAGCACTTAATAAATGTTTGTTGAGTGATTGACCAACAGATTCAAGGGTACAGCTCCCTCCCCCCAAAGGAAGATAAAAGGTAAGAAAATATCAGGAGTATTGTAACAGCAATCAAATTAGCAGATACTTAGCACTTAATAACTTAGGGCTAAGTACGGAAGGTGTGAGCTCTTCTTCTGTCTTGATGTGGTAGGAGGGGATTAGCTGAGACAGGAGGCCAGTGTGTGTATATAAGAAGAGTTCTAGAGACAGAGAGACAGAATTAGGAATCTTCCTCCTGGTGGCTTCTGTTGGAGGAAGCAAGATTATCCCAGCATCTGGGAGCTGGGCTGCTGAACTGAAGAAGTGAGTTGGAGTTTTCTTGAGAGAGGGAGAGAGAGAGAGAGAGAGAGAGAGAGGGAGGAGGCCTTCCGGGCAAGCCCTCTCAGCCTTCCAGGAGGCCTTCACCAGCTTCTGGTCTCAGGAAAACTCCAACTCAATTCTCAGTCAGCTTCCAGATGCTGGGAGAAAAACTCTCTCTCTCTCTCTCTCTCTCTCTCTCTCTCTCTCTCGAAAACTCCAACTCTGTTCTTCAGTCCAGCAACCCAGCTCCCAGATTCTGGGATAATCTTGCTTCCTCCAACAGAAGCCACCAGGAGGAAGACTCCTAATTCTGTTTCTCTGTCTCTAGAACTCTTCTTATATATACACACTGGCCTCTTGTCTCATCCAATCCCCTCCTGCCATGTCAGGAACAGGGGAGTTCATGCCCTCTCAAGAGGGGACAGAGCTCATGCCTTCCGTACTTAGCCCTAAGTTACTAAGTGCTAAGTATCTGCTAAATTGATTGCTGTTACATTTATCTGTTAAAGAATTTAAGGGGAAAATGTCTACCATTTCTTACTATACTATTTGGCCCCAAATCGTTAAAGATAAAGCAAAGTGACAACTTGAGATATCCAGCACATCCATGGATGGTGGAGAGGCTTTGGTAGGAAGAATTTCCTTCACAGTGATTAAAGATATATCCAAGGTGATATTGGAAGAAAAATCTTTTCTTGAGAGCAAGAGAAACATCAATTTATATCTCCCATGGCATCCCCTTCTGGGCATCATAGAAGCTTACTATATACTTTTGAAGCAGTGGTTTGAATATTTTCTAAGGTAGAACCAGTTCCAAATTACTTGTAAGAAAAAAGTATCCACCCCTAAAAGCACTGCTTAATTCTCTCTCTAGTCTTTGTCTGCTATTACACAGGTGGAATCATCAATTCCAGTTTTATAACCACTTTTATGGTATTAAATTGCCTACTGGATAGCCATCTTCTCTAGCATCCTTTAAGTTCCTTGAGGGCCAGGTAGATATCTTATTTATCTTTGCATTTTCTCCTAATCACCCTAGAACAAGATCTTCAATATATAGTAGTAGATTCTTAATGAAGGTTTATGGATGAATATATAAACAGATGGATGGAGAATTGGATAAATGAAGATAACATAGCTTAATATAAACTCCTCTGGTTCAAATGCATTGTTACCATCTCTTTCTGGAAAAGAAATTTCTATTCTAACTGTTAAGTGTCTATAAATCCTGCTTTCTGACCAGTCACAATATCACAGTTTCTTTTGATATGCAGTTAGTTGACATGAGACCTCCTCCCCACATGCTGAGAAAACTAACAAAAGGTGCACTCATCTATGCTTTTTGCCCATACATTTCTGGGATATTTCAATTAGGAGGGACAGCTCTATCAATAAGCTCTATGGTATGATCTATTGCACCAAAAGCATAGAAATGTTTGCTCTTTTGTCCAGGATTTTGTGGTCTGATTATTCTCTTTTTTGGCAGTTATCTTCATGGAGTTGGAAAAGATTTCCTAAGTGACTCAGTCTAAGCCATGTCTGAACAAGTACTTGACAAATGGTCACACAACCTTTGCTTGAAGACCTCCAATGATGAGAAAATCACTAAAAGAGGGTCTCAGATGTCTGCTTATGTACTTTGTTAATCCATTATCAACCCACATCTAAGATTAATTACCTGGCTAGAGATTAAGGTCTAGCTTAGTGATAGTCCTTTAAGGAGCACAGTGGATTGTACCTCTAAGACCATCAAAACATTCACATCTGCAGGAGTGGAGTTCATTCCCTTTGCCTCTGACTAGCTGAAAACCACAAGGCTTCATTCTTTGAGCTTGCCTTGACCTGTTGATTCAGACCCTGTCTCTGCCCCTGCCCCTTTCCTTTCTTCCATTCATACAACTGACTTCCCAGTTCCCAGAAGTGCTATCCTCCAGGGCTTTTCTTTTTCCCCTATTCCTTAGCTGGAAGCCACCAGCTACCCCCTTTCCAGGTGAAAGAGCTTTGCCATTAGCAAGACCTGGCCAGTCGAGCCTCCTACTGGTCATTACCTATGTTATTTTTAAATGCACTGATTGTATAAATCCTTGAATCCTAGGCATTCTGTCCAAGTGAGGCCACTACCAATGAGCAACATTCTTGAATCAATGTCCAGTTTGGTATAGATTCTCTGCATCTTCTCCAGGGGTATTTCTGTCTCAGTCTTCCCATCCTAAGTGATCATCTGAAACTGCTTTCTCACCAGCCAGTACACCTCCACTTCAGCTCGGATTATGAAGAGGTGGCCTGAATTTTTCTGCATGTCTATGCCCAGATTTGCTTCTGAATTTTTTGGAAATATTTGCAAAGCTGACATTTTGTGACTGGCTGATTTATGTAGTCTGCAATTAGACCTGATAGAAAGTGAGCCCTGAATCTGAGAATGGTAAAAATACATTACAGAATCTACCTTGCAGCCTCAGTCTTTCCAATTACCGCAATCATATAGTACACATAATGGCTTGTCTATAGTTTAGTGCTCTTTCCTTAATTCAAATTAATTCAACAAATATTTATCAAGAATCTCCTAAGTTAGTTCTGGGGATACAAATACAAGGACAAAACAATCCAAGCCCCCAAGTTGCTTACACACTACTAGATAAAAACAACATAAACCTGCACACTAAAATGTACAAAATATATGCAAAGTACATGTGAAGTAATCTGGGAGGGAGAGAGAGATAGCACTAAGAGATGAGTGGACCAGGAAAGGACTCATATAGGAGATAGTACTCGTGCTGAAGTTTGGGAGGAGATAAATATTTCAAGTCACAGAAGTGAGGAAGGAGAATATTTCAGGCATGGAAACACAGTCTTGCAACTTCAAAATTATCCTCGGCTCTTCCTTTTCATTCCTCTATCCCATCAGATGCCAAAGTTTTGTATATACTACTACCACACCATCTAATAATCTATCTACCACTTTCTCTGTATTCCCAGAGTCCTTACCCTAGCTCATCACAGTAGGGTATGTGAATTATGATTTTAGTATATGTAGACCCATTGAATACCTTTGAATCTGGTGTTACAGTTCTATTGGAGACTTGGACTATGAGTTGGGGGCAGGGATTCTTCTTACAGCCCTGTGGGGAGTGAATAGAAGGGAAGAGAGACTTAAGGTGGAAAAAAAAAAAACTTCTAACACTATTAATATGACATGTATACAAGAAGAAAGATAACTAAGGCCTGAATGATGTTCTCTGCTGAGAAGAACATAGATTCAAGAGATATTGCAAAGGACTCAAAGACAGAAAGAATATGATGGAGAAGAAAAAGCCAAAGATAGTTTCAATGTTTCACGGCTGTATGATAGAGAAGATGGTGGAGCCATTAAGAGAAATAGGGAAGTTAAGAGGAGGAACAGGCTTCAATGGAGAGGTAAAGGGATATTTGAGGGTAGAAATAAATGTCTGTCAAAATAAAGTTTGTGGAATACTTGAGAATCAGCTTTTGGACATAAGACAGAGTAATAGATCTAGATAGAGATGTCCTAAAGACAGCTGGAGATTTCTATATGGAACTCAGACTATAAGAATTTGAGAGTCATTTGCATTGAAGTGATAGTAGAAGCTGTAAAAGTGAATGAAATCATCTCAAGAGACAGCAAAGAGAAGAGAGCCAAGGAGAACCTGTTGAGGACTGTTTGGCCAAAGAAGCCTGAGTCAGCCACAACAATTTTCCACTTCTGCATATGGCTTGACTTGACAATCTTTTCACCAAATGAAAGACCTAAAATGATCATATCATGCCCCCAGACCAAATAGAAGAATTACAAACCTGCAAAATCTCTAGTAGACATTAAGACTTTCCTTCCTAGCACAGGTGGAAAGCAGAGCATTAGTATATACTCAGATTTTCTTGACTATCCATATCGACCTTATCCTTTATGTATGGGATAACTTTTTTTTTTTTTTTTACCATTAATACTGTGGATTTAAGTATCTTAAAGAAAAGGACAATGCTTTATTTTACCTTTCTATCTCCCCCATTGCTAGTATAATATATTTCATATGTTACAAATTTAATAAGTGTTTAATGAATGAATCAATTAACACATACAATGCCAGAGCTCCAGGAGAGCTTTGAGACCATCTAGTTCAACTCATTCATCTTGTAGATGACCTAGAGAGGGGAAGCAAATGACCTTGTGGAAAAAAGACTTAGGTTACTTTGGCAGGGCTTTACCTACCTATGGAGTCTCTGATTTCCTGGTCTAGTGAATATCCTTTCCACTAGACTATATTACATTAATCCCTTCCACATCAAGGGAGTTGGTGGTATGGTGCCCCCATGATCGGGAAAATCCCTGTAAGATTTTTTGACTCTTTCTTCATATGAGAGGTCTGATTTTTTTTCTTTTTCTTTTAGGGAGTGCTTACAGTACCTTATTGTAAGATGTGGGTTAAGTATTTGGTCATAGGCTATCTGTAGGTCAATTTTAAGTAAAAATATTTTTTCTGTGTCATCTGCTGGCCTTTGCATGTCATCTGTAGCTTCTGTAAAACCCCCAAAATTCCCATTTAACTTCTTTTGCTGCCCCTTAATACACCAAAACCACAATGGTGAAAGTCATGACGTAGAAATGATAACTGTACTCTTTTCCTACAGAATCATCAGATGTGTAGCTGGAAGGACCCTTCAACACCATAAAATGCAACAGCCATCTAGTCCAAAGGAAATCAAAGCCTAGAGGAGAAAAAAAATTGCTGAATTTTATACCTCTAAATGACTGAGCCAGGATTAGAACTCAGATATTTTTATTCCAAATGCAATGTACTTTTCACTACTAAATAGTTGCTTCCCCTACAGGGCAAGTATATTTTCTTTATCAGGATGAATTAATTTAAAGATGATGAGAAAGCATGTCATTGTTCTGTATCCTATTTGAAGATGCCATTAAGACGTATTAGGAAGATGTTTTTGGTCTGCATCTTCTTGCTACCTTCTTCTCTAAAGTTTACTGCTGTTACTACTCTCTGATGTTTACAATAGATAACTTTGAGAATGTTATTTAATCCACCTAGCCTTGAGGATTTGTAAAAGATAGGGGTTAGACAAGATGGCCTGAGTTCTATTCCAGCTATAGATCTATGATCCCACAGTCCTATGATAGATGAGAAGAGTGTTGTCTTCCCACAGTAGTAAGCAAATTCCATATGTCACAAAACCAGGCTTTGCTTCTGGCATATGCAGAAACCTCAGGAAATTTCTTACAAGCATTCTGCATACTACCAAACTCTTCTGTTACTATATCTCAAATGCTGCACCATCAGGCCCAAAGTTTTCAAAATGCTAGCTATGATTATTGCCCTGGTAACCTCCTGTTCTGTCATTTCTGCAGGTGACATTTCCACAATTCAATTGGAAAAGTCTTCTTTTCTCATTTCCATATTGCTATAGGACTGTGCTATTTCAGAACTTCCCAAATACCCTGATGCTGTCACATCTTCAGCAGGTGGTATACCTACTAACTAACCTATTTTCACTTTGCTGGAAATGCCTAAAGAATGTCTTCAGGGTGTTGTGAAATATTTCTCTTTTTTCCTCCTTTGCCATCATTTCTATAGTGATTTTGAATATGAAGATAAATTTGGTTTGAAATTTTTTATTTAATTCACTTGTTTACCCAACACAAGAAAACAAGATATTAGAGCAGGCTGAGACCTTAGAACATAGAATGTTAGAGCTAGAAGAGACTTCAGAATAAAGGACATAGAAGTAAGAGGTGGAAGGGATCTTATAATACCAGTGTAAGAAAGGACCTTAGAATGTAGAATGCTGAAGCTGGGAGGGACCTTAGAACACAGAACACCAGAATTAAAAGGGACCTTAGACCACATCCAGCACTCTTGTCACTATGCCATATAACTAACCAGGGACAGAAAAGTTAAGAGAAGCAGAGACTCTTAAGGGAAATAATAGCCATCTTCAAACATTTGAAGGATCATAGAATCACGGACGTGAAGCAAAAAGGAAGCTCAGAGATCATCTAATCCAATCCCCTTATTTTTGGATGAGGAAACAAGGCCAGAAAGTTTAAGCAATTTACCCAAGGTCACACATGTAGCAGCCCAGTCTGAATTAAAACCCAAGCCCTCAGTTCAAGTAATCAAAGGTGGATCAAGTAGAAGACAGAATAGATTTGCTCTGTTTGGCCCTAAAAGACTTAATAAGGAGCAATGGGTAGAAACTTCAAAGAGATCAATTGAGTCTTGACAAAGAGATAAGGTTCCTAATGATTAGCACAGTCAAAAGAGCATTCATTGGATTTTAAGTCAGAGGATCTATCCAGGGCTTTCATCCCAGCTTTGACACTTACTACCCTGGGCAACCTTGGTCAAGTGACTTGACCTTTCTGTGCCTCAGTTTCCTTACTTGTAAAATGCAGAGGTTGGATTAGATGGCTTTTGAGGTCCCTTGTGATTCTAAATCCGTGAACTATTATGTCACTGTTTTATCTACGATATTAAATCTATTTCAAAATGAATGTGCTGCCCCAGAATGTAGGAGGTTTCTTCTTACTAAAAGCAAAGTCTGGAGGAACTGTATTTTTCAGAAAGTTTTTAGAAAGGATTCTTTCTCAGGTATGGATTAAACCAGATAATCCCTGTGGTCTTGTCCTACATTGTACATGTGTGATTTTAAGATAATGACAAATAAGCAACTCCTTTTCCGACTGTCTTGTAAAAGGAGGAGGAGGAGGAGGATGATAGTAAGGGCTAGAGTTTCTACAGTGCCTTAAGGTTTGTGAAGCAAGTTTGCTGTGCTTGGATATGTTACCTCATTCAATCCTCATCATAACCCCAAACAGAAAACAACTGTTATTTTCTGCCTTTTACAAATGAGGAAATGGAGAAAGGCAGAGATTAAGTGACTTGCCTAGGGTCACCCAAGTAGCAACTATCTGGGAAAGGATTTAGACTAAGGTCCTTTTGACTCCAAGTCCAGCACTGTATCTACCAAGCCCCCAAGCTGTCACCTAAAATATAAACCTTGTTTCTTTTTTTTTTCTTTTTAGAGGGGGGAAGGCAAGGCAATTTGTGTTAAGTGACTTGCCCAAGGTCACACAGTTAGTGTTAAGTGTCTGAGGCTGGATTTGAACTCAGGTCCTCCTGACTCCAAGGCCAGTGCTCTATTCACTGTGCCACCTAGTTACCTCACAAACCTAGTTTCTCGTTCTCTCAAATAAGAGGGTTGGAGCAGCTAGAAGGCAAAGTGGATAGGGTGCTAGATACATCTTCCTGAGTTCAAATTCAGCCTCAGTCACTTACTAGCTATGTGGTCCTGGACAAGTCACTTAACCTTGTTTGCCTCAGTTTCCTCATTTGTCAAATGAGCTGGAGAAGGAAATGGCCAAACCACTCCAGAGTCTTTGCGAAGAAAATCTCAAGCAGGATCATAAAGAGTCAGAAACAACTGAGATGACTTAACAATAACAACAAAATGAGGGGGTTGGTCTGAATGATCTCTAAAATCCTATGAAAGACCCCATAAAGACTTCAGTCTTAGGGTCAGAAGACCTGTGCTCAAATCTGAGCTCTGCCATTTCCTGATGTGACCCTGGGGGCATCACCTCAGCCTTTCTTAACCTTAGTTTCCTTATCTGTAAGATGAGAGGGTGAGACTAGACAGACTCCCAAGTGCCTTCCAGCCCTGAATCTACTTCCAGCTCTAACAGCAGATAGCTCAAGTTTATAAAGAGCTTTGATGTGTACAAAGCACTTCCCTTACATACGACCTTGAGAAAATGGAGTGGAAAGACTGCTAGAGCTGGAGCCAGAAAACCCTTGGTCTGAATCCTGCCTCTTTCTAACTGTGTGCTCCTAGTCAAGTCACATAACTCTCTGGCTTCAGTTTCCTCAAATGCAAAATGGCAGGGATGGACTCAGACGTGTAAGGTTCCTTCCAGCTAAATAGCACTAACATCACAGGGTAATTAATTGTGAGGAGCAAATGGGATAACACACGTAAAGCATTTTTTCAAACTTTAAAGTTCCATAGAAATGCAAGTTATCATTTTTATTATTACTCCAGCTCTAAATCTATGATCCTTTGATAACTAGTACATATATTATTACCTTTTTTAATAGGAGAAAAAACAGAGGCTAAAAGTTTAAATGAATTCCCAGGCTAATAAGTGGCAGAGGCAAAGAGCAAAATCAAATTGCCTGAATGTAAACAATGCTTTGTCCCCTATACAGGGCTGCTGAACCCTGTCCTCAAGAAGCTTACAATCTAGTGGGATGCTAAGACATCCACAGATAACTATGATGGTTGGTGTGTAACACCAAGGTCCAACCAAACATAGCTTTTTGTACCTGATGGCCTTATCATCTGCGCAAATGATCAGAAACATGAAAACCTTACTGCTGGTATTACAGAAACAGACACCAATGAGAAGTTTCAGAGAAAATTCAGGATACTTTTAAGTTAATACTTCCATGTAGCTAGAATTATTGACAGGGACAAACATTGAATAAAAGAAAAAAAAGACAAGAATAAATATTTACACCTTTTATCAGCTGAGGATCAAATATATTTACGTTTAGAACTGTGAGAGGCAGCAAATGGTTTTTATGGTTGAATTTGTATTCAGGGCTCTATGATTCTATAATTTACATACCTCACCCTTTCCCCAAACCAAAAAATAAGCAGGAAAAACAAATATTAATGATGAACAGACTGGCTGCAGCCCTCAAAATGGAAGAATGGTAAAACATTATGACTCTTTTATGCTCTTCAAAGCCCCATTATTCACTCTAAAAGCTACTAATAACAACTGAAGTAATAATATGGGTTATCATATTTCTCTGGCCCTTTAAAGTTTATCAGGGGTACAACCCTCTACAATAAGTATTATTATTCACAGGGGAGGAAGCTGAGGAAACCTGATCTATGAAATTTTCCTTAGCCCCCTCTCCCAGTTCCCTGCATTCTTTCCCTCCTCAAATTACCTTGTATTTGGGGTGATAGATTTAGAGCCAAAAGGGACCTCAGAGGTCATGTTGTTCAATCTTCTCGTTTTTGTGGATCAAAGAAAAATAGAACCAGAACTGGAAGGGAACACAGAGGTCATCTAGTCTGACCCTCTCATTTTACAGATGAGGAAACTGAGGCCCAGAAAGTCAGCCTCAGAGAAGAGACTTGCCCAAGGCCACACAGCTAATGACAGAAGTAGGATTTAAATCCTGGTCTTTGAGCTCCAAATTCAATATTGCTCTTTTCTTCATGGTACATTTCCTATTACTATCAATAACACATCCCGCAGGGAGAATATGAGCTCACTGAGGGTGGGGACAATCTTTGCATCCTCAAAACCTAGCACAGTGTCTGAAATTTTTTTTTGTTTTTTTTTTTTGCAATTTTTTTTGTTTTTTTTTAGTTTACATCATTCATTTCCACGAGATTTTGAGTTACTGCAATTTTTTAATAACAGAATCTATTACTTTTAATTTTGTTTCTTAGCTATGAGTTTTTATTTCAGTCAATCAATATTAAGTACCTACTATGTATCAGGCACTACACTAAGTGTTAGAGATAAAAATAAGAGAAAAAGACAACCCTTGCCCTCAAGGGGCTTCCAGTCTAATAGGAGAGACCACACACACACAAAATGAAGTTGAAAGAGGTTAGGGGAAAATATAGGGTAAGCAATTAAAAAGATATTTATTGAGAGTGTTGTCTAGGGTTACTGAGGTAATAAATGTTGCCACCAGAGAGCCTAAATTTACCTTGCCCTTTGTAACCTCCATCCATGGACAAAAAGAAGATTTAGAGCAGCACGCAAAGAAATATCAGGCAGGAGAAGCTTATCAGTGTCACACAGGCTACTAGCTTCATACAGAGTCAGGGTAGTTCAAAGGTAAGATCCATAGATATGAAGTCAGAAGACCTGGGTCTGACAATCAGATTGACTTCTGACTGTGTGACCCTGGGCCAGTCACACTGCTGTCTGAGCATCTGTTTCCTCATCTACAAGATGTATACTCATACATCTGGATACATAAGGCAACTGTCATGGCCAACATAGTTTACTTATTGAAAAGTACCATAGAAAGTCAATTGCTCTTAGCAGCTTTCATTATGAAGGGGTAGTGTTTTGGAAAGGCCCCAAAGAATCATCATGTTCTACAGTAGACATGTTCCATCTAGAGGTCCACAGTCAAGCTGTTAACCATTAAAAGACTTTTTGCTTGATTTTTATTATTACAATTTCTGATTATGGATTGGGTTTCTATAATGCTTTAGAGTTTACAGGGCACTTTACATTCATTCCATCATTTGGTCCTCATAACAAGGAATTAAATTTTTGGATAGAACCAGTCCCAACTTTGTGTATTCCTTGGCTTACAGATAACCTGAGAAGAGACAAATAATCTGTGAAATAATTTGATTTCCCTTTTATTGGAGCAAAGAATCAAGCCTTGTACGTTTTATTTGGGTTTTTAATTCCTTCTCCATCATCCCAAATGGCTGGTTTACTAGAGGCATTAATTCCCTACTCATTCTCTTATAACCTGAGCACAGCATCACAGAAAACTGACCATGCTCCATATAACAGCACAAAGAGACGTTGCTTCATACATTTTGCTTTCTTTCTTTTTTTCTTTCTTTTTGTGCAAAAGTGCTTAGGAGATAAATTGAATTTTATTGTCTAAAATAAAATTTTATGTTATTGCAGAGGGGGAAATGGGTATTAGCTATTACAATGTACACAGCAATGACATAATTGAGAGAAATCAGACAGATTTGTCTCCATTAGATTAGCTGGATCATTGAATAAGCTTTGAAGGTTTATTCCTGGTCTGAATGATTATTCATCCCTGTCAAGAGCAAGCAGCAGAGATCACACTACTGTATTTCAGTGATGAGGAAAAACAGACCTTTCTATTCATGACTTTTTTTTTCAAAACTCATCTGATGAGACAGACTTGGGTAGAAAGAAATGAAGAAAGGAGAAAGATTCCAACCTTGAAAAATCTACTTGCCCATTCAGATACTAATTAGTATGACTTATAATCAGGATAATTTTAGCAGGGGCAATGGGAGAAGGGAAGTGAAATACTTTACACTGCTCAGCTTATAAAGGGAATTCATTTTGTAATCTCTAATGCATCACTGAGATGAGAAGGGAAGCAGCAGAAATAGCACTCAATTTGGAGTCAAAGAACCTGGGTTCAAATCTAGGTTTTGTCCCTTATTATCTATATGACCTAGGGTAAGTGCTCTGACTTCCCTGGGCCTCAGTTTCCTCATCTGTAAAATAAAGGGGTTGGACTAGATGATCTTAAAGGTCTGTTCTCACTCTAAATCTATGATCATGATGAATCATCTAGCCCAAAAAATGGGGACATTAATATGTATTCTAATTCTCTCTATGGGCACTGTAAGGGCAACACTTTCCCTCTATCTTAAAACTCAGTAGAAAGGTGAGCTTTTGTTGACATTCTGTGAAGTATAGCAATGTCTTTGCTTAGAGACTTTCCAAATTATACCTTTCCTCTTTCTTGCTATCACCAGGAATGAAGTTTTATAGCAAAACCAATGGAATGATAGAGGCTAGATCTCAGGAGGGAATTGTGATAACAATGTTTTACATGTAAAGTAGAAAGGAAGGAGGCATGGAGGAAGGAGGGAAGGAGGGAAGGAGGGAAAAGTGAATAAGGGAGAAAATAAGGGAGAGAGGGAATAAGGGAAAGAGGAAGGGAAAGAAGACAGGAAATGAGAAAGAGAGGAAAGGAGGGAGGGAGGGAAGATGGAAAGGAAGGAATGAAAGGAGGGAGGAAGGAAAGGAGTGAGAGAGAAAAGAAAGAAGGGAAGAAAAGGGTAGAGGAAGGGAGAGAAATAGGGAAGGAAGGAAAAAAGAGGGTTTTGTGGAGAAAGAGAAAGCATTTTATAGTTGAGATCTATAGTGATGTCATTGCCTCAGTTGTTTTGAATTCATGTAATTTGATAATTTATATTAATAATAGAGTAGTTTCTATTTAAATGGTCAGAACAATTGACAGAAGACGTGGGTATATTTGTTATACCAAAGCAAAGTGGCCAATTCACATTTTCAAATAAATAAATGGGTACCAAGATATAGAGCAAAGGACAAGAAAACAAAACTCAACATACATAGTATGCTGTTGCTAATGAAATCCTTTAACATATATACTTTGACCTACTCTTTCACCAAGATGTTCACAGATGATTTTTAAGACAAGTTTATTTAGAATTTTAAGACAAGTTTATTTAGAATTCCAGAGCAATTGTGTCTTTTACTTACTATTGTTTTGAAAGACACAAGGTAAGAAAGGCCAGCGGCTCTCCTTTTGAACCTGTATCATTCATTTGAAGCAAAACTTTCCTTGTCTGATTTGTAGATTTGGAGCTGGACTGTACTTTCAAGATTATCTATTCTAATCTCCCCTCATTTTATATTTGAGTTCTGGAAAGAGGGGAGTAAACTTAGAATCATGCAATTTTGTTGCAAGAACTAACTTATTCAAGGTTTCATAGTGATAGAACCACACCTTGAATCCGGGTCCTCTGAATCTAAATTCATAGGCATGAATTGGAGCCAAGATAGCAGAGCCTGAGGAAGCAGTACAGCCCAGTTCCCCCTGCAATTATTCTAAGAAATATGAAGCAAGGAAAGATCAGAAAAGTGAAAGAGAAAATATGGTGACTCATCATTACAAGACTAAATCAAAAATTCCACCAATAGCCAACTGATCAGGGCAGACACTATGGAACAAGTGTGATTCAGGGTCACAGACAATACACAAAGCTATGAGGTAAACTAACAGTACAGGGTTGTCCAGAACTGATCACAAAATCAGACTCAGCCCAAGTCAATTAACAAAGTATAACCCAAAGAGGCACCTAAAGCTCTGAGTTAGGCCTGCAGCGCACAGACACCTAGGGCTTATCCCCTACCCAAGAAAGCAACTCAAGAGGAGGGGGATTCCCAGAGGGGCTGAGTTTACAGACTCAGACCTAAAAGATAGTCCAACAAAATATGGTTTCTCAAAGCATATCATTGGAAGAATGATTAAATAAAGAATAAATAGAGCTATTATGAAGCCACTAAAACCCAAGATACACATAGAGGATAAGAATAATTCCAAAAACCTATGAGCAAAGCCTTAGAGAAAAACACAGCTTACAGACAAGATAAACTAGAATTCATAGAAGAAACAATTCAAGAATTTAAAATGATGTTGTAAATCAAATGAAAATCAGAGAGGAAAGAATTGAAACAGGAATAAAAGCCAGGATGGAGAGACTTGGAAAGAAAAGGAACAAGAGTCACAGACTTCCCAAGTAACAGACTCTTTAAAAATTAGAATGGACCAAATAGAAGTTAATTACTCCATGCAACACAAAAACAAAGTCAAAAGCATGAAAAATATAATTAAATTACCAAATAAACCATGACTTGAATATCATATTGCAAGAAATCATGGAATAAAACTCTCCAGATCTTTTAGAACCATAACGAAGGTAAAAATAAAAAGAATCTACTAATTACCTCCTGAAAGAAATCTCAAAATGAAAACAAGGAAACGTCATAGCCAAAATCCAGAGCTTCTAGGTCAAAGAAAAAAATGCTACAAATAACTCAAAGGAATAAGTGTTGAAGAACAATAGTCAAGATCACACAAGATTTATCAGGCACCACCATTAGGGAGTAGAAATCATGGAATGTTATTTTCTAAAATCCATTAGCGTAGGTTTAGAATCCAAAATAACTTACCCAGCAAAACTGAGCATGATTCTATAAGGGAAAAATTGATCTTTAATGAATTAGAGTATTTCCAATTATTCCTGATGAAAAGACTAGAGTTGTGTAGAAACTTTGAAATATGAACCTGGAAATACAGAAATAAGTAAATACAAACAGTTGGAAAGGATTTTGTAAGGATGAAGTGCTTGCAAATGATATAAGCATGCCCTAAGAACTATGATATTAATAGGAATCATAAAGAGAGTCAAATAAGATGGAGGAGCTAGGGTTGCTTTATTATGTTTTCATGCTTATGCTAGGAAAGAAATGGAGGAATGGAGGAATTTTTATTTTACATATTTGAGGGATGCAAATAAAAGATGATACAAACAGAAAGGGAGGGGAAATAGACATCACTAGAACCTCACTTTGAACTGATACGCCACATAACAAACAAAGCCAGGACAATTTGTGCTACAACAACAACATTATTAAAATGAATAATTTTTAAAGACTTAAAAACTCTGACCAACAATGACTCCACAGGAATGGTGACTTAGATGCTTCCTACCTGGATATGCATAATGACACTTGCATTTTTGGACATGGCCAACGTGAGAATGTGATCTATTTGACTATGCATATTTGTGATGAGGGTTTTTGTTTTTCTTTTTTCTATTTTAGGGAACAGGGGAGTGAGAATAAGAAAGACAGTCCATCTCCTGATTCTAGGTATTTTGATTGGTTGATCCCCCTCCCCTCATACCTGAAATGCTTTCTTTCCTCATTTCTACCTTTCTTAGCTCCCTTTAAGTCCCAGCTGAAATCTCATCTTTTACAGGAAGCCTTTCTTGAATGTCTTTAATTTTAATGTCTTTCCTCCACTATTTCCAATTTGTCCTACATATATCTCATTTGTATCTTGTTATTTGCACCTCTCTCTCATTGTCTCTCTCATTGCACTGTGGGCTCCTTGAGAAAAAAGACTATCTTTTGCCTTTTTTTATATTCCCACCACTTAGCACAGTGCCTGGCATGCAGTATAAGCACTCAATACATGATTGTTGATTAATTGGTTGACTGACAGAGAGGAAAGATGCTTGCTAATAGAAAAAATCAATTAAAATACATAAGCATACAGAAAATTAATCCCTTAATATTAAACAAAATGAATTTCTTTACACAGAGACCAAGCCAGTATAATACTCCAAGCCACAGTGTCAACCTTACTTCAAAACAGGAAAGTGGTCTAGCACTGTGATGGTATTTAAAGGAATGATGGGTGAACTATTCAAATATATTAATATATCAACTTTATAACAACTAGAGATTTCCTGAATTGAGATAGGCTAACATAAGCTCTCTTTCTCTAATACTTCAATAAATATGTAGGGGAAGGGAACAAGGCTTTATTAAGTACCTACTATATTCTAGCACTTTACAAATATCTCATTTGATCCTTACAACAAGCCAGGGAGGCATGTTCTACTGTGTTCTCCATTTTTAAATTTGAGGAAACCGAGGTAGATAAACGACTTGTACACACAGCTGGTAAATGTCTGAGGCTAGATTTGAACTCAGCTCTCTCTGACTCCAGGCCCTGTGCCCTAACCACTATACCACCCAGCTGTCTCAAGCGTTCTTATCAGTATGAACAGCTCCTACAATGCTGAAACACTGCAATGCCTCAGGGATTTAAAACTTTTGTCCATATCTGGCCATAAATTTTATATAGACTATTTATTGCAAACACTGGAGACTTTTCTCTTGTTCCTTTACTATTTCTATGATATCAATGCAACCTTCAGGCTGTCCACTGTTCCCCTGGCACATATCCTTGATAATGTTTTTTACTTAACTTCTTATATATAAGTCATTGTTCATAAAAGGCTGCTACTTTCTTACATTTATCATACATCTTTATATTGAACTTTGGGCCACCTGCAATTTTGAATCTTCTGTTATCCTAGTGTTCCATCATTCATACCCATGTAACATCAATGAATGATGTCAAAAAGTGGGGGGGTAGATTTTTTTGTAATGGAGAGTAATTTGAGAAGAAATAAGTGCTGTGCAATTTCCCAAATGTCACCTAACCTGAGGTTCTCCTCTTATTTTAGGCCTAGCCCACTGTCCATTTATAGAGCCTGATCAAAATATATAGATGGATACATATACATTATGCATACCATATATGTATATATACATATATCTATGCATGCACACACATATATATGCATGTGTGTATATGTAGATAATTATAGATATAAATATTGATGTGGATTTTTATAATGATAGACTAATGTAATAGGTTTTTTTCCATACAAATCTCATCATCTGGGGAATTTGTATTCTTCATTCATTGATGAGGTTGTCTTTTCTCAAATGGAAGGCCTCAATCTTTTTTATGTGACCATAGTTCTCACTGAAAAGACATTACAGTGTTTCTTGGAGGTGGACACACCTTGACACACCTTGCCAGTAGAAATAGCTGAAGAACATTAAAATATATTGAGATTCTGACTTCTACATTAATTCTGTATGGGGCATCTTCCATGACACTTGAGAACACATTAGGAGAAAATCTCTGTATCTCCTTAAAGCCTGATGTTGATACTTAGTAGTTGTACAGTTATCTCTGTGGTCATATCTGTCTATAAAATCTTGCATGATTTTAACATCTTTGGGAGACATCTATTTAAGAAGTCCTTTTAAGGCTGCATTTTGTTTTACTTAGTTAAATGATTATTTGAATTAATGGTGAGTAGCAAGGCATAAATTCATAAGCATATAAATCCATATCCATATTAATATCTATATATATACACTTTATATATACCATGTATACATTTATAGCTATATATACACATGTAATATGTGTGTATGCATGCATGTATACATATGTGTACATATATACATATAAAATATATCTATGTTTGTATGATCAATGATATTGGGCTGTCCAATCAGTGTTCCTGGTTCCATCTGAGGTGTGTGTGTGTGCGTAGTCAGGTTGGAGAGGTCAAGGGAGGGTTCTCACTACTGAATTCAAGGGGCCTTATTAGCAGTCATTGATGAAACTCAGCCCACAGATTACCTCTGCCTCAGGCACAGACACTGTCTAAAACCCTGTAGAACATGGAATCTCAGAATCGAGGTGAGCTAAGAGCCTATCTTGTCCAGCCTGATGCCAAATAGGAATCATCTCGATAACACTCTCAATAAATGGTCATTCAGCTACTGCTTGAAGACTTCCAAGAAAGGAAAATCCTATTCGCCAAATCAGCCCATTCTGCTTTAAATTGCTCTTTTAGGGAAGATTTTCCTTATACTTGGGCAAAATCTGCTTCTCTACATCTTCCATCCACTGCTCTTCTTTTGGCCCTTTAGGGTCAAAGCAGGCGAAGTAGTCATTTCATTTTAGAGGGGGGAGGAGCCTTAGAGATCACCCCCATTCAATACCTTCATTTGACAGAGGAAGAAAATGAGGGTCATAGGAGTGAGATGCTTAAGGTCACACCAAGCTGCGACTGGAACTTAGTCATCGTAGCCAAAGCTGTTCATTAAAGCATTCTTCAGGATACCATTATTCTTCAAATACATCATGGATATTTGTAGACTATCCTGGAAAGCTAAATATAAAATATAATATTCAATTTCATGGATTCCGAGTTCCAAACAATCAACACACAGATGACAGTTTGGACCGCACTATGTTGGTACACTGCATATCAACGCAGTGCATGCATGCACACCACATCTGTATGATGGTGCTGCAGAGGATTAGCATTTTTCTCCTGAAATGATACTTTAATTTTTTTAAGAGTCCTCTCTGTTTCTCTTTCCCTCTTCCTTCTTACCCCCTACTTTGTCTTCATCTCCCTCCACTCTTCACCCTTCTACTCCTTATTCTTTTCTCTCCCTTCTCCTTTCCCTTTTTTCATTTCCTCTTTTTCTCCTCTTCTCTTTCTTCTTCCTTCCTTTTTCTTCATCCTCCCTCTCTTCTCCTTTTTCCATGTTCTCCTTCTTCTTCTCCCAATACTATTAGATTATTCTCCTTGAACAAATGTGGTAGAGTGGAATGGAAAGTTAGGAGTGGAACAGGCTTCCTATTTTGAAGACACCAACTAGAAAGCCCACTGAACAAAGTGAAGGCAGTTAAGTAACGTTTCTAGCTCATGTCTCTCAATCCTTTTCCTCTCACACACTGCCCTCCCCCCAATCCTACATGCCAAATTCTCCTCCACGGTCAAAGATACTGAATCCAGATCTGAAAGCCTAGCACACAGTAATTGGTTTCAATCACTCTTTTTACATCCCTACAATCACCACATAGATCAGACCTTCTGAGCCTCATAATTACAATTGATTTTTTCCCCTGCCGGGATGTGTGTTAGAGTTTTATTGTATACAGAAGCTCAGCAAAAACAACTGGTTTAAACTACCAGCTCCCAGCCTTACTAAAACCTGGTAGGGTGACCATCATAAGGACCTTGCCCTGGACTCGGCATTCCAGTCAATGAAATGATGATGCAATCATACCTTTATTTCAGACTTCCTAGAACCAGGAAAATTCCTTGAGTAGCCAAATAATCTTAAAGACTCTTGGATGACTGAGAACAAGTGATACAGTACCTATTTCCTAGAAAATATTGTCAGAATTCTGTGGGAGAGATGTAATAACAAAGCATTTTGATTAGACTGTTTAGGACAACATCAGTCTTTGACAGTGGCAAGTGCAGATTTTATGCCCCAAACCAGGAACAACCACAGCAACAGAATCTCAGTGTTAAACTTTTGGGAAGGGTTCATTTGGAAACATTCATTTGATTCAAAATAAATTCTAGGTTCTCACCTATATCTCCACTCACATCATATGAGACTGCTTCTCATGCATTCAATAAGATACTGCAGGCTTGGGGATCTGGTTTGTCTGGCTGGAGGAGATGGGCAGAAGAATATTAATCTCCATGAGCAAGAATCTTGTGTCTGGTACATTAAGCAGAAGCCCGTGTTGATGCTTGTATACTGCAGCAAAGCAATTATTTTGTTGTGGACTCTGACACCTCAATCAACTTCCAAAGTGAAGTTCCAACTTTCAAAACCGAAAGCTTGGGCAAACAGTAACAATGTGTTTACATAGTGCTTTAAGGTTTGCACCGTGCTATATAAATGGTATCATTTGATCCTCACAACAACCCATTTTACAAATGAGGAAACAGAGAGAGATGAAACAGATTGCCCAAGTTTGCATCTTAGGTGGGATTTGAAGTCAGGTCTTTCTGACTCCAAATTCAATCCTCTGTCCACTGTGCCCCTAACGGTCATGCTAGGCCTCAGTTCCTTCATCTGCAAAATTAAGAGGCAGGACCAGATTATCTAAATAGCTTCTGTAAAAGAGACAGGGACACAGTACAGTGCATGGAAGGGGGCTGGATTTGGAGTCAGAGGTACTGGGTTCAGATTCTGGTCGTGGCTCTGCCACTTACCACTTGGGAGACCTTTGGAAAGTTGTCTAACATCTCTGGGGCAGAATTTTCTCATCTATAAAATAAAGGAATTTAATTCCATGGCCTCCAAAGTCCCTTTTAACATTAGGTCTATTATCTTACGATCCTATAGCGAATGTAAACAGCCTCATCATATCCAATGAGAATCTGTTGTTAAAGAACTGGACCTGAATGGATTTAGAAGTCCTCAGTCCAATCCCAGTTCCCAGATTTACTAGCCAGGTGACCATGAGCAAATCACTACCTTTCTGAGTCTGTAAAACACCTGTGAAACAAACATTTCTGCTTCATAGAATGTTAAAGCAGCAAAGGACCTGAAACAATATGCAATCCCCTCATTTCTCATAGGAGGAAACTGAGTCCCAGTGTTAGCCAAGGTCATATAGTTTCTGTAGTGGATCTAGAGCTTATGTCTAAGGCCTCCTGGTACCAGGTGCAATCCTTTTTATATGACAGCATGACAACAAGCAGCCATTCAGGTGGTTGTGAAGAATGTGCTTTGTAAAGTTTTAGAACATCATATGATATATCCCCTTCATTTCTGGAACTTAGATAAAAATGTCAACATTTCTATGAAACAGTAGGAGTCTTTCAGGAATTTCTGCTTCATACCTTCTTTTTGTTTTATTCAATAAAAAAAATTATAAAGCATCCTATCATCCAACCCTCTGACTTGGAAAGATCTTGAATAAGAAATATTTCTTCCAACCAATTTCTTTTGGTGTTGCTGTCCTAAGACTTTATTTTGTCCACTTCCTTTTTATAGAATCATTTAACACACCAGAATACTCTAGGAAAGGGTACTTGTCCTGTCTGGGTCTCAGTTTGCTCATCTCAATAATGGAGTTTATAGGACCATAGATCTAGAGTTGGGAGGGGTCTCACAAGCCTTCTAGTCCCCCATTTTACAGAAAAAGAAACTAAGATCCAGGAAAATTAAGTGACTTACCCAAGGTCACACAGGAGATAATTGGCAGAGGCTAGATTTAAACCCAGTTTCCCTGACTTCAGAGCCAACGTCTTTTAGTGTGTTTTATTACTGCCTTTCATCTTAACATCGGAGACATTTCTAACCCACTCTCAACTGAATCCTCACTTGTAACAAAAGAATAAAAATAAGGGGAAAATATCCAACACATAAACTTTATCTGAAAACGTACCCAATACAGGGTATCCCAAAAGTCTTAGTGCAGTTGTAAGCTATTTAAATTGTACTGAGACTTCTGGGACGCTCGGTATAGCGTCAGAGTAGTTCCCCACCTCTCTGTTGGGAGGGAGAGGTATATTTTGTTAACAAGAGAACTTCTATTGTCCCTTGTAATTCTAAGCTTCTGATCCTGTGATAGTATGAGTAAGGGGCTAGGAGGATAGGGTGGGAATTCTTTGGTTGGATGGCAGGATGCTTTATAATTTTTTTTATTGAATAAAACAAAAAGAAGGTATGAAGCAGAAATTCCTGAAAGACTCCTACTGTTTCATAGAAATGTTGGCATTTTTATCTAAGTTCCAGAAATGAAGGGAATATATTATATGATGTTCTAAAACTTTACAAAGCACATACTTTGCAACCACCTGAATGGCTGCTTGTTGTCATGTTGTCATATAAAAAGGGGGAAGGATGTCATAGGTAGAACATATAACTCTCTCCAGACATCCAATGAGAGTTATATAATTTTTATCGTAGAAGCCTAGTCCCACAGCATGTGCTACTCAAATGCTTTTTATATCTCATTATGGAGATTTGTTGGAAGATATCTTTTCTATTTAGAGATTCAGAGAACTGTTTGGAGCTTGACCACAGGGTCAGCTATCCAACTCCTCTACTTTATGGATCAAATTCACTAGAATAAATTAATTTTCAATATCACTATATAGACCAACTAGTCCATGGATGTCCTTGGGTAAATCCCATAGACTAAAGAGTGAGAAGGATCTACCTGAGATCATGTAGTCCAAAACGCACTTCAGATGGTCATCCAGCCTCCACATGAAGAATTCCAGCAACAGATATGATCTCCTAAAATGCCAATGTAATTTATAGACAGTTCTTGTGGTTAATGGCTGAGAGATAACAAGGAGGAGTAAATACAGAACCAGGAGAGTTGGCTCAAGGCCTACCTAGGTCACATTCTAGCTATGTGACATTAGGCAAGTCATTTAGCTCCTCATTATCCCTAGACAACTCTCTAAGACAAAAACAACAACAGTATTAGCATTTATTTTGAACTTGCCAAATAGTGCAAAGTACTCTGCTAAATATTTTACAAATATCATCTCATTTCATCCTCACAACTCTAGGAGGAAAATACTGTTATTATCCCCATCTTACAATTGAAAAAACTGAGCCAAACAGGTTTAGTGACTTGCCCAGGGTCACACAAGTACTAAGTATCTGAGGCTGAATTTGAACTCAAGTCTTGCCACCTAGGGGTCCAGAATTCTACCCATTGTTCACCTAGTTACTGTCAACTATAAGTTAAAAAGCAGTTGCTGCTCTGTATTGGTAGAGGGAATTTCCTTACTAGGAGCTACCTATACCAACAAAAATCACAGGACTGATTTTTTTTTTAATCATTGGTAAGTTCTCTTTGATATGGAATCAAAATCTTTATCCCTCTGACTTTTACCCATGGAACCTGGGCCTACTCTCTTTTTTCATGACACCCTTCCACATATTTAAAGACAGCAATTATGCTCCCTCACCTCCAAAGATTTTTCTTTTTAAGAGAAGTAGTTTTGAAAGTGCAATGTGAGAGGTTCTTTAGTCACATTCCAATATTTTTCCCACACAGAGAAGACTCCCTGATTAAGCGATAGGGCATGTCAATTAAATGCCAAGGCCACTGCTTGAATACGACCTGCATATGAATTTGACCTTTGACATGTGGAGGTAGAAAAGTTAATGAAGTCAGCCAGTGCAGGCTGAATGGTTGACAGAGGGAGGGCTTTCATTCTCCCTCTAAATTCACATGGGGTCATTAATTAGCTGACTCTATCCTCTTTGAAAGTCTAAGCTGTGGCTAATCAGGGTTATGTTTACAAACCAGGGGACCTGGTCTTGAATCATAAATCACTTTTTGCCCTAGACGTGGCAAGAGCTGACTGATTAGAATTGCTTTGTTCACAGGTCAGGTGTCCTGGGAAGAGATGGGGATCGGGGTGGGGTGCAGGACAAGAGGGAAGTATACAGCGATGGAGAAAATTCCCAAGCTGAACCAGCTGGTGATAAAATGATGGAATGGTAAAAATATTCCCTCAGTACACTTGGGGGGCCTTTTCTTTATCTCTTCATCTTCGGGGATCCAGTAGCCTTTATGCTCTCCCTCCCATCTCCTCTCAAGCTCCTATAACAAACTACTTAACGTCAGATTCCTCTCTCAGGAAAAGATGAGACACCAGTTATTTACACTCTTCTGTTCATGTCATGAAATATATTGGGAGTGGAAAGGGAGAAGTAGCATTTAAAGGTTGACTACTCATTGGGGAACAAAAGAACTTTGTCCCTGAGACAAGGGCTTTAAGGCACCATCAGGCAATGGGAAAAGTATTCTTAAGCAAGTAGCACTTCTCAGACCCTCAAAATGATAAGCCAAGGCAGTTAGCTTCTCTGTAACTGTTCACTTTCGTCATATATGATAAAAGAAAGGAGTAGGGAAGATGTTATGATCTACCTTTAAATCCATTCTGTTTCTAATAATCTATGTTCAAAGTCTGATATTTCATGAGACCTGCTCTAAGGCATCTTTCATATTTGAAATCATGATTCTGTGTTCTAAGAACCTTTCCTTTCTAACGTTCTATGTTCTAGGGTTCCTTACAGACCTAACATTTCATGTTATACATGATAATGTCCTTTTCAGTTCTAGCATTCTCTGCTCTATAGTTTCTCCCAGCTGCAACATTTTATAATCAAAGATCTCAAACAATTCTAATATCTTATGTTCTAAGATTCCCTCTTCCCTCCACTCCATCTACCCTAGTCTAGTATTCTACGACCATGTTACAATTTAGCCAAATAATCAAAATGGGATACTAATCCAAAGAGAGTTGGTTTACAAACATATTTAATCCTCAGACAACAGAAAGTGAACACATCCCTATTTCTGGTGTCAATATTGCCCCCTTAAGCCTCTGAGATTTAATAATTCGATCTAACAGATAGACATTACAGGGAGACAGGTTTCAAGTCAATATGAAAAAAGAACTTCTGGACAGTCAGAGCTATTCAAAAGAGAATAAGGTATTCTCACAGGTTATGAGTTCTGTATCACTGGAGGAAGCTGGATCAGTATCTGTTAAGAATGTTGTAGAGAAGAGGCAGGTAAACTAGGTGATATGTAAAGGTCTCTCCAGCAATACATTTATGATGCTGTTTCTTTTTTTTTTTTTTACTCCACCCCCACTCTCCAACCAGGCTATCTCCTCTGAATTTTGAAGATTTCCTTCTTTACCACATTTTCTGCTCTAGTTTACTCACTAGACTGGGAATGACTGAAAGAAGTACCAGATTCTTCGGGGAATTCCATCTGTGGTCAACCTGCACCCGTGACAAGCGACCAGAGGTTACTTATCTAAGGACTTTTCCAAAATCCTGGTGTGTTTAAAGGTGCTATCTGCACTTAGATGAAACCAAATGGCAGTCCAAAGGCAGTGAACCTGGTTTAGGACAATCCCATGCTAGGGTCTGAGTTAATAACAATATCAATTTCATTGCTCCATCAATACTGAGATCATTTTTTATAACAATTATGTTTGGGTTCTTAAGCCTTCTCTTGCTATATGGCCTCAGGCTAATCTAATGAGGTATTAGGATCAGACTTCTGCCTTTGCATGACTAGCATTTCCCTTGGCTACAGTGATTCTAATTTAATTGGGGGGTGGGGGGGAAGGCAGAGAGAAAGAGACAGAGAGAGGGAGGGAGAAAGGAAGAAAGAAAGGAGACAGAAATAACAGGAGACAGACAGGGAAAGAGGGAGAGAAGAATCAAGTAAAAAAGGAAGCAAGGAAGGATGGGAGGAAGAGCAAGAGACAGAAAGAGTGAGAGCCAGGGAAGGAGAAAGGAATAAAGAGCAAGAGATGAGGGGGAGGGGGAGAAGGAAGGAAAGAAGCAAGGAAGGAAGGAAGGAGGGAAGGAAGGAAGGAAGGAGGAAAGAAGGGAAGGAAGGAAAGAAAGAAGGAAGGAAAGAAGGAAGGAGGGAAGGAGGGAAGTAAGGAAGGGAAGGAAGGGAAGGAAGGGAGGGAGGGAGGAAGGAATGCCATTTTCTGGAATAAAAAGTGATTAATCTGTGTATATTTGGAAGCACATATGCATGTATTCATATAAACACTATCTATTGCTGTGTGTTATAGAACTGAAAAGTCCATATGGGTCATCATTGTATATACTCTTCCTTCTAAAAATATGAATTGGCTTTCAAAACTGCCCCACAATTTCTCTTGAGAGCACTTCCATCCTTCCAGGTTTGTCAACTTGGAGATATTCTCAGCACTTTCATTTTGCTCATTCCCCATATCCAAACCCTTGCAAAGTCTTGTCAGTTCTGTCTTCCCACTATCTCATGTCTATCAACTTCTTTCCTTTCACACAGGCACCACTTTAGTGTACTCAGACTCATCACCTCTTCCCTGGATTATTGAAATAATTTCCCAATTAGGGTTCTTTCTTCTGGCCTTTCACCTAGAAGAATATGTAGTCTATCAATACCTGCAAAGGCTGTAGTCAAAAAGGGCTATGGTCTCCCATTGCATCTGGGGTCATCTCCAGTCATCCTAATGAATATCAGGTCACTGGATCCAGATGGCCCTGGAGGAAAAAGGGAGGCTAGTGACCTTGCATAGCCCTCCCTTACTTAAATCAGAGTCAACTGCAAATCGTGTCAGCATTTCCCTGATGCCATGCTCCTCTTTGAAAATGAAGGACAAACACAAATTCCAAATAGATCCCTGAAGTGCACATCTTGTCCTGCAACCCTGCTGTTCAATAAGCTCCCCTGGTTCCCTGGGTTCTGTAGCATAAAATACAAACTTCTCTAACCAATGATTCTGATTTTAGGATCACTATTCATCACTACATTCTGCTTCTACCTATTTCCCATAAATGAAGCTCAGTAGCTTGTCTCCATGCCTTTGCATGGGCTGTCCTTCATATTTGAAATGCTTTCTCTCTTCAATTTTCTCTCATGAAACCTACCATGTGCAACGTCCTGGGATAGACACTGAGGGGATATGAAGGTAAAGAGAGCATAACCCTTAGCCTTATAGAATATACAATTGACTTGGAAGGATAACCTACACACAAAATTCTAAACAATAAAAGTAGACAGAGCATCAATAGGGCTAAGTGAGTGATACACCCAATGAGTGCCATGTCATTTCAGAGGGCTGTAAGATCCCCACAGGACTGATCAACATGTACAGACACGAAGGACTGGTACAGGCTTGTGGATGAGGAGCAAACCATCCTGGCTAGGACTCTCTCTTAACCTTCTCTCTTCCACAAGACACCTAATAATATATACACGGCAAGCCCTTGATAAATAACTAAATAACTTACTTTTACTGAGTCATAACCCAAAAAGTTCATATTTGTATGATTAATGCTTGACACCTTCAAAAGCTTTCAGACACATCATTTCCTTTGAGAAATAACAGGAGATGGACAGGGCAAAGATTCGTATCCCTATGGTCCAAATGAAAAGGAAGCTCAGAGAGGGGACCAAAAAGTTTCCAAATCCTCTGGTATCTACAGTAGAAAGACTGAGGAAGTTTAGCTTACGATGGTGGGATTTGGAGCTGGAAGGTACATTTGAGGTCAAGTCCAACTGTCAGCATTTCCCTGATGCCATGCTCCTCTTTGAAAATGAATTTTGCAGATGAAAAAACTGAAAATCAGATTAGAAGTGACTTTCCCAAGGTCACTCAGGTAACAGTTAATATTGGAATTCAGATTGTAGGCTTCCAGGAAGAACCCTTATAAATCATCTTGCACACCATATTCCTTTTTATAAAAGAAAAATGGTGGCTCAGAGAGGGTGATTAACTTGTGCAAAATTCTTAGGCTTGTGAATAAGAGAACCAGGATTCAACCCCAGTTCTCCTGAACCTAAATACAGTGTTGTTTCAACAATCTCTCATGATCTCTTTCAGTGGATATGAAAACTCAACACAATGTCCTACCTTCAGAGGTCTGAAATATATGCTTGTGTGGATTTTCAAAAACACTGTAATGAGAAATGTCATAATGAAAAGCTTACAAAAATAATATTGAAAGAAAGTCATATGGAAGCTAATTTTCCCTATGCCTTGGTTCAATTTTTGTTTCAAGTGGATGAACCCACTTTTAGGAGAGGGCAGTCTGGGGGAAGCATCATAGCAAAATTGTCCATTTTTTTTCTGTAATGTGGTTAACATGAAAAGCTGTGTTTATGATTATGCACCAACAGGTCTCCAGCATCAGAAAACCCCAGCAATTATAGCCTTTGTGGGCTAAGAATCCATATTGAATGAAACTGTTATTAACATTCAGATTAGGGGTTAGATTTAGTGAAATAATAGAAGTTGATTTCTATTTACTCCTCTCCAACTAAATGAGTCATATAATTAAGCCAGTTCACTGTTCCTGCTACCCCACACCTCTTCCTACCCCCTTGTACACAAATATACTGAGTGGGCATCCATGAAGGCCCACTGCACAAAGGCAGTTCACAGTGCTCCTGATGTACAGAGGCCAAAGTGATGGTACTGACACAGAAAGACTCTCAAGTTCAGATTCACACCCAGCTGGCAAAGGAGGTTCTGAGCAGAAAGTTGTAAAGGGGGAATTATGGAGTAAACAAAGAATTGGGAATCGGGAGGACTGCAGTCTGGGCTTGGATCTGCTTCTAACTTAGTATGTGACCTAGTCCCCTCTCTTGGCCTTGGTGTCCTTCTCTAGGGTTAGAATAAATATTTAAAGTCTGTTCTAATCCTGACATTCTGTGTTCTATGTTGTAAATTCCTAACTAGCTTTAATATTCTATGATCTATGTTCTAACTTAACTTCTACCTCTAAATGGTCTACGTATTGGTTCAAAGATATTTTCAGGCTCTCACGTGCTACGTTTTAGGTTCTAAGGCACCATTCAGCTTTAACAGGCCATGTTCTACATCAGGGGTGGGGAACCTCTGGCCTTGAGGCTAAACTTCCTAAAGTTTGGATTCAGTCAAAGGGCTACACTTGAGGACCTAGAGGGCCACATGTGACCTTGAGACCATGAGTTCCTGCCCTGTTCTACATTCTTATGTCACTTTTAGCTCTGACATTCTTTATTTGAGGGTTCCTTTCAACTCTAATGATCTATATTTCTATGATGCGGGTAAATGATTAGAACCTGGTACTTATTTTGATCCGGCCAGGATCTATAAATTCATTTTTGTGGGTACTCCCTTCACTAATGCAGATTGCAACCCTTCAGCAACTTAAAAGATAGTCTTTCTTTCTTGCTGTTGTAGCAGAAAAAGACATGACCTTGTCCTCAGTCTAATGATGCATCTTTCCAAAAGCAACTAGGTTGGTCCTTGGACAATAGATCTACAGCATTCTACTGAATCCATGCTCAGAGCCTCTCTAGCTGAAAGGGATTACTTGAGTTGGTATGCCATTGGAATAGCTCTTAAATATTCAGGATTGTTTCCTTGCCACAATGAGGCATCAGAGTAGAGCTGATGCCAAGCAGAACTTTTTTTAATAACATGAAAAGGAACAATGAGGAAAGAAGAGCTATTATGGAATCAAGTCAAGAGATTAAATATTTGCTAAGGATCTATTATGTGCATGATGTTATGCTAGGCATTAAGATACAAAAATGGTGAACAATCCAGTCTCTGCCCTCAAATGACCTACATTCTACAGGAAGGTATAGCATATGTACAAGTACATCTGATAACAGGCAGAATATGATAAGGCCAAAGGAGAAAGCCAGACAAGATACTCTAGGGAACTTTGAGAAAGGAGACCAGAGAAGGGGAATGGATCAATTTTAATAATGGGCAATTAAAAAGATACTTAAAGTAGTATCTAAGGACAAACTTCCTCTCCTGTTCACCCACCCCTGGGCAGTAGGCTGCAGAAGCATTCTGGATAAAACTTTCATCTTGCCTAGCACTGAAGTTAGCCATAGTTCTTGCAGCTTCATTCCAAAGTATGTTCCCTGAGGAATCCTGCCCCCCAACTCCCACCCACCTGCTGATACCACCTGGTGATAACCAGGCATAATAATCACTTTAAAGTTTGGAGGGAGAGTTTACTTTCTGCTTGTTAGGATGGGGAAGGGTTGAAAACATTGAAAAAGCTTTGTCTTCTCTTCTTCCCAAAATGAGTGGGGAACAAAGTTTTTATTTCTTGATGTTGGGAGAAAAGGGAGAAAGTAGAGGAAAAGGATCATATGTGGACATATTCACTGCCAGAAGATTGGTCATCATTATATAAAACTATTTTAAAAATTTTTCTATAAGCTAGGATATAATAGAAGTTTCAAGTGAAAAAAAACCTTAGAAATTGAGGAGCCTGATAGTGGTCACATGACCCATAACATGATGGATTAGAGTCAGCGGTTCTCAATCTGTGGGTTATGCTCAATTTGTAACAATGAAAATATATCCTGCATATCAGACAGATTCATAACAGTAGCAAAATTACAGTTATGAAGTAGCAACACAAATAATTTTATGGTTGGGGGTCACCACAACATGAGGAACTGTATTAAAGGGTCGTGGCATTAGGAAGGTTGAGAACCACTGGATTAGACCTTTTCTCCATCTCTCAAACCTTTCTAAAATAAGAAGTATGGACAAGGAAAAAAGAAATTACAGCTGCCTCCATGGTCTAGGACACAAAGAACTATAATGAGGCAATAATCCAATGAACTAATAGCAAAGAAGGTTATTCCTTAATGTTCTTACTTCATACTCCTTCCCCTATCAGTCACCTATCTCCAATGGGGCTTCTTTAGCCAACATGGACTTGCAATAGAAATTAACTGTACTTCCTGCCCCTCAATTCCCAATGCCACAGAAAATCAAAAGGTCAACTCTTATCCAGACCAGGGCATCAGTATAGCAACACTGTTCTGCAACAGATCTCAACCAGAGATTGGGTTGGGGGGGGGGGGGGGGGCGGTACTAAGCCTGAAGGAAAGAGTCCAGGATATAGCTGAAGTCAGTTCTGTCCTCACAGAAGTTACTTGGGGAAGAGAACTGGGCTATCAAAATTTGAATTGTCCAATGCGAGAAAGAGCTGAGACAGATATGAGGCCCAGCCCTTGGAAACCTGCCAAAAGGGAAAGAGGCACAAAGTGAGCAATAAAGGACTACAAGGAAAAGGTGGGAAAAGCCTGAAATTATGAAAGATGTAGGAAACAAAACAGTGTTAAAGACTTTAAACATAAGAAGATAATAACAAAAGGGAAGTTGGCTTCCAGATCATCTAAATGAGCCCCTATATTTTATGATTAAATATTATAAAACAAAGGAAAATTGTCTGATGAGGCAGAGGACCCTGTGGATTCATAATGGACATGGAATCACAAAGATATTTCTGAATGGTTTAAGAGAAAAATAAGAATTATAAGAGCAGAATTTATGGTCTGCATAGAAGAAATGATTGGTAAAAATAAAATTTAAAAAAACTTGAATCTACAGGGGAAAGTCTTAGCAAAGATATAAAAGGGAGAATAACTGATCAGTAATGAAAATCCAAAAAAAGTAAAAGACAATCTGGAAGAAGAGAAGTAAAAGATAATAACATTAAAAGGAATCGTGATCTCCATACAAGCAAAACATTTGTATCAGAAAGTCAGAATGTATAGGGACAACCTAAGGATCGTAGGTCTTGCAGAAGATCACAAGAAGGCAAAACACCTAAACGCTTATTTTTTAAATTTTTAATTGTATTATTTTTACTAAGTAATAATAATAATTCAAGATAATTACCCAGAACACAGAAAGCATAGGTTGCCTCCAGAAAAGTATCTTTTGTTGCAAACTCCAGAGGCTGGAGAACTTACTTTGTCATATCCCTCAATAAATCCTCCTTGAATATATGAGTTACACATTAGATTCTGGTTTCACTTTTTTGTGGCACTGTGATAACACTTAACCACATGACCATCTCTTTGGCATTTGCTGATAAAAGTTAGAGGAAAAATAAAGAGAGATGATCACCTTTCCAGCTTCTGAAATTATCCCCTCAAACTCTAAAACTATGTTACTGCTCTCTTAGGACCTTTTTGGCAGTGGACAATAAGGTACTTGTCAGACTAAACACTCATTAAAAAGCATAATTCTATATAAAGTTTAAAAGAGAGCCATTTAAATGACACTAGCAAATGCTTGAGTTTTCTAGCAAATTTCTAGTTCAGTTGAAATAAATGAATCTATCAAGAGGAGTGGAGGCTAAGGAAGGGGAGGGATTATATGGATCCACACTGCTCCCTACTGTTCCATCCTTCAGGAGATCAAAGTCTTCAGAAAACAAGTTTTTTTAAGACCTAAGTACTACTTCCAGGTAACACTATTATGTAGAAATAGCAGTCTGAACCTACTCTCCCCAGAGACTGAGATGGTATAAGGAAATGTGCCCCCCAAGACATTAAGGGGGAAAAAATTATACTTCAATTATTTCTGGTTTTGAAATAAATATTCCTTTATAAAATATATCAATGTGAATTGTTTAGGAAGATAACAATGGAGAGAAGGAACACATACAGAATGGAGGCTCAAATCTCTTCTTGGAGAGAAAAAAATCACAACCTCTTAGTGGTACCCCTAGAGCTTTTAGGGGTAGGTAGAGTTGGCTTGACTCTGGTAAAGTGAGATAAGAGCAAACAATCATGTGATCTTCATACCCGTTTTACCAGAATCAATGTCTGCTCTTCAGCTGTTCTGTGAATTGAAGGTAACATGGAACCTCTAGAATCCCAAGTTGTTTGGGTTAGTGGGTGAGCCTTTTTAAGGAACAGAGCGCTTCTGTATTTAGCCTTCTTCATCTAGTTTGAATTATTAGGGATTACCTTTATTGAAAAAAATGGTTAAGCACAAAAGAGTCCAACAAACTGTGTGACCTAAGTCAAGTTACTTCCCCTCACTGGGTCCCAGTTTCCTCGCCTGAAATGAGAGTTACAGACTTGTAAAGCATTTCCAAATGCAAAAGTCTATGATTCTAACGCATAATCCAACCTTGGTTGAATTCTAGCTTCATTGAAGGTTTCTCTTTTCCTTATTGTGATATTACTAGGACTCTCTCAGTTTTTTCCTAGCACAGGATGAGGTCTCACTAGTGGGAGCTGAGAATCATTGAGAGTCACAAGTTATCCTACCTCATTACCCAAGCAACATAGGCGTGAAAAATTTTAACACTTTAACAATTTCCCTACACAAGTCCGAAGTGCCAATACCGTGGTTGAATGGTGCCAACATCAAACATGTCAGTAGCAGCTACCCAGGGGAACTAACTCAAGCATGTCACACTTAGCTCTCTTGAGTTTTCATCTAGAAAGTCCCTCATATTCTAGTATCAAATTTCCAAAATCTCATGGAAAGATGATTTCATTAATGATGGTGCACATTTATCTAAAACTTAACAGTTTAAAAAGTTAGGTGAAAAAACTGTGATGAATATCAGGAAACTAAAGGTAAAATAAATTAACTGATTATCCCAGGGTCTCACAAAGTTATTGTTGTTGCTGTTGTTCTTCCTTCATTTTTAAAAAGGAACAATGACATCACAGAGCAATGTCTTGACTGGATTTAAGTGAGGCAGAGTTAATTGCACAAAGTCAACAGCCTCACATTCTCTTCCAGAGCTGTCAAAGTTTAGTGGTAAGACAAAAGTCAAGATGGCTGACAGTGGCCCAGGATGCAATGGATGACCTTGGTATCTTTGATTTCTGACCAAGCTCTAAATGCTCCACAGCTTCAGCTGCCTTCATGACTGTTAAAACAAATTGTTCTTATCTATTTTTCCACTGGAGAAGTTTTCACATGCTTGGGGTAGACGTCACCCTAACTCACTGGCAGGTTTAAGGCTTGTCCTGGTGTAACCCATCTGATGATACAGTTTACCTGGGTGGGGGTGGGGTCACTGTACCTGCTACAGCTTCTTGGAGCCACAAGTGATAGTTGGGTGGCAGGTGGACACTAAAGGTGGATAAGCAGTCCTGAAAAGGGCTTGGCAAGCCTTCACACTAGAGGCGCTAGTCCTCTTTGAACATCCCATCTACCCCACACAGCTATTATGGCAAAGCTGAAAGTTAAATCTACGTTTTCTAACTCCAATTCCAGTACTCTTCATTCTATAATATGGTAGTCCCTTCCATCCTCCACGGTCCCTCCTACTCTGTGCCTGATTTCTTTTAAATTATCTAATTTCTTAAGGGTCTATATCATCTGTTCACAAAGTATCTGGGAACCACTGAGGGTCCATGAGTTAAAAATTATTTTCATAATAATAATGGTAGGTTTTGATTTTTAACGCAGAGACTACAAAAAAGAGCAAGAGGTTTCCAACAATTTGTAAGAGTTGTAAAGGAGTCCTGAGACCAAAACTTTGAGAACTGCTGCTCTATAACATGTTAATTTTCATATATACTTTCCACAGTTGACCCTTAATCTTTACTTTAGGCTATATCCACATAAGATCAACAAAATTTGGCATAAATACCTAGAAAAAAATCTAACTGTATGCAAAATATTTTGTTGTTATAAAGGGAAAGTAATTGTTGTTTGAATTTTTCACTTTTCTGGACAGATGTGACCATAATATAGACTATCTTGAAACAAATTAAGGTCATAAGGGGTTCTGACATTCTCAAGAATATTGGTTTTATACCTTCTAACTTCAGTAAAGGACTGTATACTGGAAGCATCATTGAATTTGGAGTTAGGGGAGTTGGATTCAAATCCTAATTAATTATCAGTTATGCGACCTGGAACAAATCATCTAATTCTTCCAGGTCTTAGAAATTCCTCATCTGTAAAATGATGAAAAAGGACTAGTTGGTATCTAAGGACCTTTCCCATTATAAATCCTAGGATCCTATGATAGTTTTCATTAAGGGATTATGTCTAGGTCAAAGCGATATGAATAGGCAGTTTTCAAAGGCAGAAAGCAAAGCTATTAATAACATACAAAAAAATAACAATTAGAAAAATACAAATTAAGTCAACTTTGAGATTTTACCTAATACCTAACAGATGTGGAAAGAGAGCAGAAAAAAAAGGAAAAAAAAAAGCTGGAAGCAGCTAAGTGGTACAGTGGACAGAGTGCTAAGCCTGGTGTCAGGAAGACCCAAGTTCAAATACAGTCTCAGACACTTACTAGATATGCGATTGTGGGCAAATCATTTAACTGTAGTCTGCCTCAGTTTCCCCAACTGTAAAATAGGAATAGTAAAGGCACCTACCTCCCAGAGTTATTTTGAGGATTAAGTGAGGTAATATTTATAAAGTGTTTAACACAATGCCTGGCACATAGTGTGTGTGGGGGGACATTCCCTGTGCTTTAAGAAAAATCACTTTGGTAGCTGAATATACTATGAATTAGAAGAGAGAAACATGAAATGGAGAGATCTTCTCCCTGCTTAGACATGGTTATTGCAACAGGCCAAGTGAGAGTGATGAGCTACATCCTAAAGTAAAGTGGTAACTGTGTGCACAGAGAGAAGGGGCTAGATGTGAGAGGAACTGGGAAGGTTAAAAGGACAACATTTCGTGATGGAGAGGACAAGAAAGCTGGGCAGAGAAGGAAATTTGGAGGGAAAGATAATGAATTCTGTTTCAGACATATTAAATGTGAGGTGTTCCTTGGATACTCATTTCTAGTATTTATCAAAAAGGATACAGAACAAGAGGGAGAGAGAGAGAAATGGACATATAGATCTGAGAATCATCTTTACATAGTGAATAATTAAACTCATGAGGGACATCTCTAGTCATCCTGTCTATATCTTGCCACTGGACCCAGATGGCCCTGGAGGAGAAAGTGAGGTTGGCGACTTTGCACAGCCCTCCCTCACTTATATCCAATTCACTTGCAGGTCATGGCATCACTTCCCTGATGTCATGGTCCTCTTTGAGAACAAAGAACAAACAGCAACAAGAAACTCCTAAGAACTGATGAGAACATCAAGTGAGAGAGTTTAGGGTCAAAATAGAAAAGAGCTCAGGACAGAAACTTACGGAATACTACAGTTAGTGGGTGTAACATGAATGAAAAATCTGCAAAGGAATACGAGGAGTGATCAGAGAAGTAGGATGAGAAAGTAAAGTCACAAAAACCTGGAAACAAGAAAATGTCCAGGAAGCAAAATGATCAGCTGTGTCGAGGGCTGCAGAGAGGTCAAGAAGGATGAGGACTAAGAAAGGGTATCAGGTTTGAGGACTGAGATCATAGGGCCATGGTTTCATGTATATGGAATATTACATATAATGTCAGATTTATTTTCAATGTAATTTGGTTTTTCTGATGGTTAATTTTCCTCTTTTTCTTTTAAAATTATTTGTTATAAGGGAAAGATTTCTGGGAGGCAGAAGAAATGAGATATAGGGGGAAAGCTAGGTAATATAAAAACAAACAAAAAATCAATTCCAAAAAAAAAGAGATCATTGGTAACTTTGGAGAGAGCAGAAAAACAATATGGCAGCCAAAGGCAACACCAATCCAAAATATAAACTCAATTATAAAATCTTACAAAAAATGATGATAAGTGATTTATGTGCCTCATAAAAGAACAAGAAGCAGTGGGGGAAGGGGAAACAAGCTGATAAGACATTCAACCAAGTAAAGTTATGTTGAAGACATTTAAGGAAGAAAATGGAAGACAACCAAGAGACAAATAATGAGAAAACATTTTTACATCCCTTTCTGTCATCAAGGACAGTAGAATCATCCTATTTGGACTTTAATATGATCCCAGATTGCTGCATGAAGAAGTAGAAATTGAACTCAAGGAAAGAAAGATGGGGAAAGCTGTTGAACTAGTCCAAGCAATCACAAAGGAGGCCCACACTAGAGGTGACACAGTTTTGAAGACAGTGAGGGAATGATTTTCAACATACATAAAAGAGAGGAAAATACCAAAGTAATGGAAACAACGTCAAACTTTAATACTACCAAAAAGGGGAGAGAGAACCAGGAACTATAAACATATGAATATTTTCACACATTTTTGCAATTTTTTAAATCAAAGTAATCTACACACACACACACACACACACACACACACACACACACATACCAAGGCTTCCTTAATGAGGTTATTAGAATTGACCATGAAAGCCTTGGCAAGTGATATTCCACAGTAGGATGCATATTTACAGCTGGGCCATCACCAGGCATCCTGACCCATGTCTTACCACTGGACTCCAGGGAGAGAGTGAGGCTGATGACTTCACCCAGCCCTGCTTCACTTAAATCCAATTCATTTGCAATCAAGACATCACCCTCCTAATGTCATCCTTCCTCTTTGAGAAAAAAAGGACAAAAGAACAATATACACAATGTATAGAATACACAATATAACAGAATTCTGGCATTGAAAGGAACCTCATTCCAGTGACTTTCTCTAGCCCAAACCATACCTGAAAAGGAATCCTCACTAAGCTATCCGCAACAAATGGGTATCTAGCTTCTTCCTGAAGACCTGCAGTGATGAGAGAGCCACACAGCATTCTGAGGTAAGCCATTCTCCTTTTGGACAGTCCTAATTATTATATTTTCCATGACAATAAGCCTAAATTTCCAATTCCATTTGGGGTTTTCTTGGTGAAAATAGTTTACCATTTCCTTCTCCAGATCATTTTACAGATGAGAAACAGAGGCAAAGAGGGTTAAATGACTTGCCCAGGGTCACACAGCTAGTAGTGTCTGATTTGAGTTCAGGGAGATGAATCTTCCTAATGCCAGACCTGTACTCTACTCACTGTGCCACCTAGCTGCTTCTATACCTCGTTCCTATGCCTCTCCATTTAACAAATATCTGTTGTATTTATTTATGTTTGTATTGTGTATACCTTGGGTGTAGTGCCTACTATAGCATATTAATAGAATCAGCATCTATATCTAGAGTAATTCTAAATCTAAGAACCTTTGAGATTAATCTCTACCTCCCACCCCCATACCAGGGGTCAGAGAAGAGTAAGAGTAATTGATGTGGAATGTTTTCCTCTTGATTATGCCTGGAAAAGTGGACTTTCTGGGGTCTAATTAGGTGCCCTAGTCACATTACTACCACAAGAACAGCTTTGAATACACAAGCAGAGATGGCATTTTTATTGATAAAAATAATAACCCAGCGTATATCAAGAGCAGGCAGGGGGTGGTGAGAAAGCGGAAATTTATGGCTGCTGTACTGAATGTGAAAATGCTGCTTCTTTAAAGAGAGAAAATTAGTTTGGAAGCCTGGTTTAACAGCCCAAGTCTCAGCTGCCTGCATAATGTTGGATTTTACAAGGCATCCATGATGCCCTGTGGTGGGGTATTTTGCATGCAAATTGCAAATTATGTAATGCTTGAAATGTTATATAAGAAGGAAAAAAAAGAAGATTGACATGCAGATCCTTTTTATACTTAGTCATTCTGGCCCTTTTATAAATTCACAGGTATTAGAGCTGGAAGGGAACTCAAGAGATCATCATAATTGGCCCTTACAAAGTCCAAGTACTTTATGATGTGCAAAGACCATGTACTTGGGAAAGTGCACCCATTCACCTAAGGAGAGCCTCACAAATACCATGTGAGTTGGGCAAGGGAGTTCTAATCATTCCCATTTGACAGATGAAAAAACTGAAGTTTAGAGGAGTGAAATCCTTATCCAGGATCACACAGCAAGCTAGCAGCAGAACCATGACTTGTGGCTGGCACCTCCTTGACCACTCAGTCCTAAGGAGTTGACTGATACATTAAGAAGTTAGGGGACTTGACAGTACATGTCAGACGTGTGACTTGAAATAATTTACATCATCCTCATTTCTGAGACTTGTTCTCTATCCACTCCATAATGCCTAGACATAAGCCTCACTACATTATAAAAACATGAGTTGTTCTTGATTATGAGCTGGTTAGATGCAGGCTTCTTCTATTTTCTGCCTTCAGAAGAGATTGCTCTCAGTCTGAAATGGAAGAGCAACACCTGAGAAGGAAAACATGCTCAGGAAGCAGAATTGCTGGCCACAGAATTCCCTGGGCCTGAGGCAGTATTTGTGTCTGAAGACGACCAGGAATATGATTTAGTCCAGAGGAGCTATCAGGAGTGAAGTGTTTGGCACCAACTGAACAAGAGTGCTGAAAAGGACAGGGAGAATTCCGATGTGTCACACCATGTTTATACAAGTACACGAAAGCTGTTCAACAGGTCTATGAAAGGACCTCTCTTCACTCCCCAGTGAATTCTCTGTTCCGAGGAGTTCTAGCCAATGCTGCTGCCCTCCTTACCTTCTCTAGTCATTGTGGACTTACTGTGACTGTGATTATGTGATTGTAGGGTTGTGGATCTCTAGCTGGAAGGGACCTCAAAGGCCATCTAGTTCAACCCTCTCATTTTCTATGGTTAAGTGACTAGTCCAGGGTGACACAGATAGTGAAGCAAGTCACGGAGGGTATGTGAACCCAATTCAGCATCAATACCAACCTAAGAGGTCATCTTCATGTGTTTTTGTCCTTTATCAGGAGCAAGATTTGCCTTCAGGTCTCAGACACCTCTCCATGATAATCACCTGTGGACACTACACCAGCCAGAACCAGGAGATGGCCTCTCCCCACTCCAATCTATGGTCCATTCAGCTGTCAAATTGATTTTTCTACAAGGCAGACCAAATTCTCTCTGTCTCTCAGAAACACACACACACACACACACACGCGTGCGCGCGCACACACACACACACACACACACACACACACACACACACCTCCAACTGACAGCTAGGTGGCATAGTGCTGGGCCCAAACAAATCCAACCTCAGACACTAGCTTGCGACCCTCCCTAAGTCCCTTAACCTCTGTTTGCCTCAAGTTTCCTCAGCTATAAAATTGGGATAACAATAGTACTTACCTCCCAGAGTTGTTGTGAGGATCAAATGAGATAATTGTAAAGTGGTTGGCATGGTGCCTGGCACATAATAGGGATTATATAAATGTTAGCTATCATTACTATTGTTTTTATTATTAAAGTCCAGCGGCTCCCTATCACTTCCAAGATTAAATACAAGGTTGTTTGACTTTCGAGGCCCTTCATAACCTGGCCCCCTCCTTCCTTCTCCTTCCTTTCCCTCCTTCTTCTACCTTGATCCCCTCCACATTCTCTGAGATCCAGCAACACTAGCCTTGTTGCTATTACTTGAACATGGCTCTCCATCTCCTGAGTGAGCATCTTTGCTGGCTGCCCCCCATCCCTGGAACTCTTTCCCTCCTCGTCTGCATCTTCCACGGCCTCCTTTGAGTATCATGTGAAGTCCCAGCTTCTTCAAAAAGCCTTTCTAGTCCTCCTCTTTCTCAGGAGCTTCCCTCTGAGATCATCCCCAATTTGGTCTAAATGTATCCTGTCTGTACCTAGCGGTCATTAGACATTCCTCCTTAGACTCAGCTCCTTGTCAACAGGGACTGTTTTGTTTTGGGTTGGAATTGTTACTTTGTTGCTTTTCTTTGTATCCCCAGCACTGAGAACAGTATCTGGCACATAGTAGTTTAATAACTGCTAATTTGATAACCAAAAAAAAAAAGAATTCACACAAACCAAACCCTCTGCCTTAAAAATCAGTGCATTTGCAAGGGCTCTGCAATTTACCATGTTAGAGAGTTAGAATAAAAAGCAATAAGCAATGTGGATTTACTTTATGAATACTTCAAATGATTGGGCATTTCTTCAGTGATCATATTATTTCCACTAATATAAATCATACCTTCTCTGCTTTTTTTTTTTTGAGGGAGGGGAACAGTCTTTATGAGTTTCCATGGACAAAAAATGGCAGCTAATCTGGTGATGAGTCTCTCAGTGCTGAGCTAGGCTGGTGATAGGTTAAGAGAGAGCTAGAAGATCCTTAAAGGTCTTCTAGTGCAACACCCTCATCTTAACAGATGAGGAAAAAGAGGCTGTGAAAGGTTAGTTACTTGTTCAGCTAGTGACATCTGAGGTAGGATTCAAACCCAGCTCTTCCTGACAAGTCCAGCATTCTATCCACTACACAGTCTATAGTCCAGAGTAGTTCTTTATTTTTTTGGAGGGGAGGAAAGCAGGGCAATTGGGGTTAAATGACTTGCCCGAGGTCACACAGCTAGTATGTATGTCATGTGTCTAAGGCCACATTTGAACTCAGGTCCTCCTGACTCCAGGGCTAGCGCTCTATTCACTGTGCCACCTAGCTGCCCCCTAAAACTCTGTTTTTAACTTCTAGATTTACAGGGCATTTTTTTTTGTTTTTTTGGAGGGGGAAAGCATGGCAAATTAAGTGACTTGCCCAAGGTCACATAGCTAGTAAGTGTGCCAAGTGTCTGAAGTGGCATTTGAACTCAAGTCCTCCTGACTCCAGGGCCAGTGTTCTATTCACTGCACCACCTAGCTGCCCCCAGAGTAGTTCTTGAAGACTCTCTTGTCTTGGTAATATAACACCTACTATATCTTTTGTACCATTGGCACAAGGACCCAGAGTCACCTTTAAGTTGTGATGAGACACTGGATTTTGCCTGGGGAAAAAAGTTGAAGAGAGATAGTATGAGAACATGAACACTAACTGGAGGTGTGTGGGATAGGCTTTCTTGCTAAGCCAGAGTTTTTACCAGAAAAGTGTTGCCTCCATGCACCAAACACTATAGGATGGCAGACACTGGGAATGCATATGGAGCCAAACACTTACCCTAGCAGCCTCCCTCCTGTTTAGTCCACCTAAGAAAAGATACCCCCACATCCTAGAAAGGTTTCACTGGGGAAATCCAGACACGTAAAAGCTACTTCTTCAGTCTCACATTCTCGTCTGGTATTGACTCACTCTCTGAACAATCCAAACCACCTGAAAGGATGAAGGTTGGGCAGCCTAGGTAAATTTACAGGTAGCTGGTACCAGCTCATCCTCTTCCATAGATATCTGAAATCCCAACACTCCTTCAGACTGTCACAACATTGTGACACAACACAACCCAGCAACATCAGCTCTACTACCATCTACTATCTCCCTTTGGAAACATTCAGCTCTCAAGTGGCCATGATAGCAGCCCACTACACTCTAATGACAGTGTTACACCATTACAGTAGAGTTTCGGTGGAAGAATACAGTGTTATTAAGACCAAATCATGCCAGAGAAAATGGTGTGTACTAATCAGGACACGAAGGGAACAAGGGAAGTTTTATTCATGCAGACTTACAGGATGCTTTAACTTGAGCATGGCCATAAAGAATTTAGAGTTGATGGACGGGGGCTTAAATAAAAGTTGTCATATGGATTTCAAGAAATACTTGAAGCAAAATAATCAAAGTATAATGATAAAGGGCACAGCCGAGTAAAGTGAGGCTGATTGTTCTCAAGTTTAAGGGTACTTGATTACCGTTTTTCTTTCCCTTGGAATATAAGTGGATTTTATATTATTGATTTAGAGCATGTAAAAGTGACATGCTCAGCTTAACTTCAACTGCTACTAGCATTTTTATTAAAGGGATAAAGAACAGGAAGGGGTCTATATATATATATATATATATATATAAGTGCAGGGAGATAAGAGCAAACATTTGCATAATGCCTTATGAGTATGAGGCCCTTCGCTCACAATGCCTCAGCCAGTAAGGTACTAAAGTAAATATTGTTTACCTATTTTACAGGTGAGAAAACAAAGGCTCACAGAGGTTAAGAGACTTGACCCAGGTTACATGGTAAGGAAGGAGTGGAGGCAGGATTCAAATCCTTGACTGCAAAGCCAGCTGAAACAGAAGGAGGAAGTCTGGTATAGTAAAAAGAGCATTTGAAGAAAAATGAAGAGAGCCGCATTCTAATCCCAGATTGCTGTGATTTGTTTTCTGACCTTAGGGGTAGAAACATTTCTTTTCTAGAATTCAGTTTCCTTATCCAGAAAATGAGAGGGTTGGACTACATGTTTTCTAATGTCCCTCCCAGCTCTGGAATTCAATGTTTTAAACCTCCTTATAGTCCTACGACTTTATATAGCACTTCTATGATGCAGTTTTGAGAAACTGAGTATACAATTTGGGGAAAATAATCATACTAGCAAGTTATTGTTGCCATAGGAAAGGAAGAAAATAAAATACGGCATGGTGATACTCACTGAGGAGACCCCACATAGAACCTTATCCATTTGGCTGTGGTTACTTCACACTGAGGCAGCTAGGTGGCTCAGTGGATAGTATTGGGCCTGGAGTCAGGAAAACCTGAATTCAGATTTGGCCTCAGACACTTGCTAGCTATGTGACCTTGGGCAAGTCACTTAATCCTGTTTGACCCAGTTTTCTCATCTGTAAAATGAGCTGGAGAAGGAAATGGAAAACCACTGTAGTATCTTTGCCAGGAAAACACTAAATGGGGTCACAAAGAGTTGGACACAACTGAAACCATTGAACAACAAAAACAACCTCATTATCAGAAAGAGACTGGGAAAATGCAAAGGGTTCAGAGAATAAAGACACTTGTAATAACGGTAATGAAATAAGTAGATTGGGAAGAAGGAAGAAAGAAGTAGATTGGGGTGTGACCTTTCGACTGAGTCCAAGTTTTATAGAACAAATCCTTTTATTAAAGGGTTTTGTTCTGTGAAGTTTGGATTCAGTCAAAGGGCCATACTTAATGACCTAAAGAACCCCTGCCTTTGGCTATATGACACTAAATGGCAGGTGACACAGAGGTTATTGAGTGTCTGGGGTTGCTCTGTTTATCAAGCTATGAATGGAGGAGTTGGTTACACCCTGTGAGACCTTAGAAGAACTAGCAAGAAAAAGCAATAGAGCCATAGGACCTGGATTTAAATCCCATTTTCTACCTTTACTTAAACCTCTCTAGACCCGAGTTTCCCCGGGGATTCAGAGTATCTCTGCAGATGACTGCCAAATCTATTTATCCAGCCCCAAACTCTCTCCTAACCTCTATATTCCCAACTGCTTATTACATTCCTCAAATTAGATGTCCCATACACATCTTAAACTCAACATGTCTAAAACTGAACTCAACATCTTTCCCCTAAAATCCTCCTTTTTCCTCATTTCTGTTTTGCCATCAAGAGCACCACCATCCCCCCAGTTACTCAGGCTCACAACTCAGTTGCCATCCTATACTCCTCCCTCTCCCTCCCTCCCTCCCCTTCTCCCTCTCCCTCTCCCTCTCTTTTCTTCTCCCTTCTTCCCTCCCTCCCTCCTTCCTCTAATATCCAGTCTATTGCCAAGTCCTGATGATGCATTCATTAAAACATTTCTCATATACACCCCCTTCTCTTCTTTGTCACTGTCACCACCCTGGTGCAAGCCCTCCTTGCCTCACACACAACCTATTGCAATAGGCTTCTGATTGGTCTCACCACCCCAAGTCCATCCCTGCACTGCTGCCCAAAGTGATCTGCTTAAAGCATAGATCTGACCATGTCATCCCCTAACTGAATAAACTCCAGAGGCTTCTTATTGCTTCCAGGATCAACTGTAAAATCCCTTCTTTGGCTTTGAAGGCTCTTTACAAGCTAGCGACTTCTTAACTCTCCCATCTTCTTATACTTTACTTCTCTCTAGCTACTCCACAATCCAGCAACACAAGCTGCCATGCTGTTCTTCAAACACGATATTCATATACTCATATACTCAATACATTGAGCATTCACTGGCTGTACCCCTTGCCTGGAATTTTCTCCCTCCATGTTTTTTCCTCCTATCTACCTTCAAGTTGCAACTAAAATCCCACTTTCTGCCAGAAGCCTTTCAAGGCCTCCTTAAAACCAGTGTATTCCCTCCCTTATTCATTCTAATATACCCTGTGTGTATCTGTGCATAGCTGCTTACATGTTCTCTCATCCATTAGACTGTAAGCTCATGAAAGGAAAGGACCATTTTTTTTTCCTTTTCTTTGTATCCCCATCACTTAGAAAAGGGCCTGGAACATAATTATTTTCATTGTTGTTCAGTCATCTCTGCTGCGTCCAACTCTTTGTGACCTCATTTTGGAGTTTTCTTGGCAAAGATACTGGAATGGTTTACAATTTCCTTCTCCAGCTCATTTTACACATAAGGAACTGAGGCAAACAAGGTTAAGTGACTTGTCCAGGGTCACACAGCTAGTAAGTGTGCAAGGCTGGATTTGAACTCAAGATGATGAGTCTTCCTGATTCCGTGTCCCGTGCTCTATCTACCCTATCCACTCATCGCCCAGCTTCCCTGGAACACAGCAGGCAATTTAATAAATGCTTTTGGACTTGAGGGGTTGAATTCAGTGCTCTCTAAGATCCCATCCATCTCTTAATTGATGGCCCTATTGTTGCCCATATAAACTCTGAGGATGCTTATTCCAACTCCCACTTCACCCATGAGTCTTGCATCCTAAAGGAAAGATCTATCTTTGCCTCAGGGTTCTAGAGTTATCCCTGGGGAGCTGATGGTAATTCTCTAATATCAGTACCTCAAGTTTTCAGGGGTATGATTGCCCCAAGATAATCAGTGGGAATCATTTTAGTGTGCCAGTCTAAAGTTGATTTTATAAACAGGTGTGTACAATAAGAACAGTTGGCTTAAAACGTCCCCTAAAAGTCTGTGACAAAATGTCCCACAAATACAAAGTCTCAGGAAAAATGGGCTCAATCTTAGAGACAAAGGGGTGAAATGACTCTTGATTGCTGGAAGGTCCCTTTGGGAATAGGGCATTTTCTTTGCTTGGTTTTTTATACAACAATGAATCCTCCTTGGCTCTCAGTACAGATACCACTGTCATCTGATCTAGAAATGCTACTAAAACACTAATAGGAAGATGGGAAGCCCAAAATCATCTACACTTTTTGAAGACTGCAAGGTTCTCCTCTGGCCAATGGCCTGAGGATCTGATGCAAGGTCTAGCCAAAGCTAAGGCTTCTCCTTGCTTCTCTTGTCTATCCTAGAGTCATCTCTAGTCATCCTGATCTATTTTTTTTTTCAGTTGTCCTGTTCTATAACCCACCACTAGATCCAGATTCTCCTCTCAGGAGGAGAAAGTGAGGCCAGTGACTTTGCACAGTTCTGCCTCACTTAAATCCAATTCACTTGCATGCCATGGCATCGCCTTCTTAATGTCATGGTCCTCTTTGAGAACAACAGACAAACAAAAAGAACAGCAACAACATCAGGGGATTGACCGCAAAGCTAAGTTAGCTCCAACTAATCTCTGAATGATTCCAATTATAAACTAGCTCGATAATTTGGACAATCCTTGAGATATGAACAAGTTTCTTCAGCCTGTGAGCATGAACTCCAGTTCCAAGTTCTCTTAACACTTAGTCTAAAACCTATGCTTAGTATTAATGGATTGAGCATTTTATCAGCACTTTAAATGGGTTGGGGATGACTGGATTGAGTAAACCAATCAATCCCACCCTTACTGTGACCCTTACTAAGCCCTCTCCCTAGTGAAAGTCTCATGAGTTCACCATGCACAGAAGCATGCTAGGTAGAGTGAAATAGTTACAGAGAACACAGAAGGAATGTAAAGAGACACCCACAATCATGAGACTCCACAAATACTTTAAAAGTGGGCAGCTGAGCCCTGCCCCAGGAGAGATGAATTATGAACAGCAGGCTAGAAGGAGGAAGAGGAAATGTGGGTAGACTGCAAGGAAGAGTTTTTTCAGCCCCTTACAGATTGCATAGCCTTTCCCATAGCCAAAAATTCCACCACTTAGTAGCCATCCTTCTGGTGATGGCTTGGCTAAGATGGTTCTCTGCCAATAAGCATATGAAAGACTTTCAGGCTTCTACACAAAGCATTTCAACCTCTGTAGGAACCTACTTGCACTCCACTGGGATAGCTTTTGAGAACTGAGCATCAATCCCACACTACAATGAAGCAACAGAGTAGAATGTTAGCAGAAGAAGGAAATAAAACTGTGATCATTTTAACCTTGACCTTTAAAAGTGGTATGGCAGGAGAATGAGCATCAGCTCCAGTGGGATGAGTATATTTCATATACATATTTCACTTCTTCCAGTAGTGAGTTTCATCCAAGATATAAATGAGAGTGCTATACAGCAATGAAGGGAGAGAAGAAAGAAAAGGAAGGGAAAGCATAAGAAGAGAGGGAGAAGGAAAGGAAGAAGGGGAAAATGGGAGAAGGGAAAAGGTGAGGGAAGGAGAAAAGAAGAGAAGGAAAGAGGAAGAAAGGGGTTAGGGACAGAGGGAGACAAGAGGGAGATAGAGGAACGGTGGGAGGGAGAAAGGGAGGAATGGGGGAGTGCGGCAATGGGGGAGTGGGGGAAGGAAGGAAGGAAGGAAGGAGTGAAGGAAGGAAGGAAGGAGGAAGGGTAGAAGGGGGGAAGGGAGGGAGGGAGATAAGAAGGAAGAAAAGGAAAAGAAAAATGGAAGGAAAAAAAGAAGGAAGAATGGACCTTGGACACCTCTCCAAACGTCAGTTTAGAGGACATTAAGTCAAACTATCACAGATTCTTAGAGCTGAAAGAACTAGTCAACCTTTTATTCCGAAGAAAACTTCCAAGGTCCCATTTCTCTCCTATTCTGCCTTAGTGATGGATCCCATCTAACCTCTTTCCTTTGGGTATTTGCCTGCTATGACACCCACAGTCAGAGAGATTTCCAGTGAAATTGATAATGTTTGGTGGAATTCTAATAGCAAGGTCCATCTTCCCTGTTTAATACCATGGTCCCATGCCTTTAACTAAAGCAATAACAACTGTCCCTATGGTTGCTGATTCTCTCTCCATCTGATCTCCTTCTTTATTTCTTAATTAATAAACATCACATCTTTTCTATCTTGTCACCTTTTACAAGGCAAACCAGGAATTATCCAGCTTTTGCATTCATACATAATACAGGAATAGTGCCCAGGCGGGCTATTGGAGAGGGACATTCACTGCCCCTTGGCCTATATCTCCCTTCCCTCCTGCCCATGTGTCCATGAGGAAGGATTGGCAGGCAGATGTTCTCTCCCACCTGACCATTCCAAGGCCTCCTTTTTTTGTTTTATTTTGTCTTTGCCAATGACTTTTGAACATGACTATGAGCCAAGCTGCCGCTCAGGGGCACCATGTGGGTGCTAGGAAGATGAGAAATGTCTCTAGAAGAATGAGATGCTTTTACCACAAAGACAAACATACCACCTTGCTAACATCTGTAGGTTGTAGGTTTCATCAAGGACACAAAATAAAGGCTTTAAAGTGGGAAAGGTAAAAAGAAATGCTAATTAGAATGGCTAACATTTATGTAATGCTTTTACATAAGTTATTTAGTCCTCACAACACCCACAAGAGTAGGCAAAGATAGGCATAATTCTCAGACAGTCCATGGCCCCACCCTCTGAGCTATGTGTTTACACAAGAAGAGTTCAATCCCCTAGTGACCTTCATGACTCAGCTCAAACCGTACCTTTTTCATGTGCCCTTTCCTGATTCCCCAACATACTAGTGACCTCTCCCCTGCAAAAATGACCACGTATCCAAATTGTATGTGTTTCATCTAGACCTATGTATGTACACGTATCTCCCTCATGATGATGTAAGCTCCTTGAAGGCTGGAGCTGTTTTGCTTTTGTCATTGTATCCCTAGTGCCTAACATGATGTCTGGTACAAATGCCATTAACAAACATTTGTTGAGTGAGGGCTACCCTATATTTACATCTATTTGTCTTTTTCTGCCCCCATCTAGAATATTCTATGCCAGCTTCAGAATGTAGCTTGGTTATAAGGCTCCACAAATGTGGGTTAAAGAGTCCCCAGTTCCTGTACAAGCACTCAAGATAACAATGCATAATATGTATGGGACAGTCTATATATTTCACCTGACAGAAATAGCAAAACATGAAGGAATCATAATAGACAATATAATGTTCCTACCTTTTCCAATGAATCCCACCTCTGTCCCAGGGACCTATGGAGCTTCTAGCATTGGTCAGTTTTAAAGTATTTCAAAGTTGTCTTCACAATGTTATTGTTATTGTACAAATTATTCTCCCAGTTCTGCTCACTTCATCCTGCATTCGTTCATACATTGAGGTTTCCCTTTTATCATTCCTTATAGCAGAGCAGTATTCCATTGTGTTCATGTACCATAAATTGTTCTCATCACCTGTTTACAAATGACCTACAGATGAAGTGTAACTCATGTAGATAGAGATAATGACTGTTTCAGTTTGGCTGAAACATGGAGTGTATTGACAGGGAAGAGTCCTGTTGAATAGAGGATAATAGTGTAAGATGAATCTAGAACAGTTGATCTCCATACCAGGCTGTGGGAGACTTTGAATGCCAAGGGATCACTCAATCAGATTTTTAGACAAACTTCTGAGATGAAAAAAAAATGGCTCTTCATTCTGATGGTTTCGTATATCCTCATTTAATATAGGATTTTTTTTTTATTTTAATCTGGTAGGAGCCCTTTTTTCTAACTCAGTTTATTCTGCTTACAATAAAAACAAGCAAACAAATTAGTCTGAGTCTAGGTGCCCAGAATCACAGCCAGCAGTACCTAAGGTATAAAATTAGCTTTTGTCTACTAATTCTGCCATTCCATGGCTGGTTTTTCAGACTATCCTGTTTAATTAAAAAGGTTATATATTTTTTTTAAATTTTATTTTAGTTTGCATCATTCATTTCTACAAGATTTTGAGTTACTTATTTTCTCCCCCTCTTTCCTCCACCCACCGCCCCAAAACAGCCATCCCAGTGTGTCCCCCCTCCCCCAGTCTATTCTCTCCTATGTCACTTTTCAGTAGGGCAGGATGGATCTCCCAACCACAGTG
>CM053592.1:131726542-131804457 GCA_028646515.1 Pseudochirops corinnae
GAGAAAATATGTAACTCAAAATCTTGTGGAAATGAATGATGCAAACTATAATAAAATTAAAAATTAAAAAAAAAATAAAATAAAATAAAATAAGACCTATACTCACATTAAAGGTTATTTCAGGTAACAGAAGAAATCTCTCTGCTTTCTACCAGTTCTTTTCACCTTTGAGGTTGTTTAGATGAGTAAATATTATTGTATTTTTGTTTTATTCTTTATTCTTACTTCAAGGCCATTTACTCATTCTGTGAAAATCTATGGAAAATAAAAAAATAGGAAATTCATTTGTGGCATTAGAATTTCAACAGTCAAAGATCTTTTTCCTCCTTTGCCTACCTGAGTCACAATCCCCTTAAGATCTGAAGAACAAAAGGAACATAGGGAATATCAGCAATATCACAGGGTCAGAGGGATGTACATGAAGCAGAGGACGTGCTAACCATGGCCAAGCCCTCTCTCAGCTTACTATCCACACAATTCTGAAGGAAGAAAATAAAACAGTCAGGTTGGTAGAGAGAAATTAATTCAAGGCTACAAATGTAAATTGGGGTTATCTCTTGAACCCACAGAATTTGGGATCTCAGGGTTTTCTCATTTCTCTCATCAAAGTCAGTCCCTCTGATGTTTTTATTTCTACTTTCTTAAATGAATGAGAAAAAATGTGAAGTTTGTAAAATAAAAATGAATTTGCCCTATGTGGCGCCTAAAGAGCTTCTGTGAAGTCAAAAGCTAGAGAGAAAACAAGCTAGAGTTGTTTTATTTCCCTCATATTTCTGTGATTCAGTGAAATTTCCTCACAGGGACTAGAGTCAAGAGTCAGTCATGATATATTCCTGGGTCCACAGCAAATACTTAATGAGGCACAAGATACCATTAAATTCAACATTCATTTTCTTAAGCACCTATGTGCCTGACCCTGCACTGAGTACTGTGGGTGATACTAAATTTTAATTTCCAACAAGACCAGGGTGATATTTTACCTCTCCCAGAGCCCAAAACTCAGTAAATATGAGTTAAAGTGAAGGGAAATGGACTGATACAAAATGAATAGAACGCACACATACCCCTTACCCTCAAGTAGCTTACACTGTGGTTCAGAAGAAATTATTTACGTATAGAAAATAATCAAAGGTAACAAGAAAGGAACAGCTCAAATATCACCACCACAACTCAATTCACTAGATACTTTATTATGTACATAATTGATGTCAAGCACTATGGTAAGCACAGAACTATGGGAGAGAGAGAGGGGAGAAACAGACAGGAAGACAGAGAAAGGAAGGGAAGAGAGGGAGTGGAGAGAGGGAGGGTAAAAGGAGGGGAGAGGGAAGGGAGGGAGGGGACAGAAGGGCAGGGAGGGAAGGGAGAGAGAGAGGGAAGAGAGGGAGGAAAAAGGAAGGGCAGAGGGAGGGGAGAGGAAGAGGAAGAAGGAGAGAGAGAGAGAGACAGAAAGAAGAGAAAACAGTCCCTGGCCTCAAGGAGCTTCTATTCTACCACTTCTGTGAAGTATTTCTTGATTGCCTCAGTAAGATCCTTCATAGCACTTTGCCTCCTCCTCTCTTATGCTTATCACATTATGACTTTTATTCTGGATTCTTGGGTACTGTCTACATATCACCTCCCATGGGCCGTGTGTTCCTTGAGGGCCAGTAAATCATCTTACTTACCTCTGCAGCTCGCTCAGCAATCAGCCCAAGGCTTTGAACATGCTTAATATATGTTTGTTGATTGAATGTTGTGAATAGGTCATTAAGTGCTGACTTCAAAAAAGGGAGAAATTCAATATCTCTGAATTAATGAGAAATCGTGTAGAACAGCTAGGACTCACACTAAGACTCAAAAAATTTGGATTGGCAAGGAAGAGGAGTCCTGACATTTCAGTAAAAGGAAGTGTCTGTAAAAAGAATGCAAAGAAGCAGGAAGGAAACGTGTCTTTGCGCATAATTTAAATGTTGTTGAATTGAGGAAGGCATGACTATAAAAGGTTTCCCTTAGGAAATGACAAGAGATTAAGTTGACTAGATGAAGTAGGTCCAGATCATGAAGGGCCTTCAGTCAGAGAATCAGGGTTCAAACCTCAATTCAGATACATACTTTGAGTCATGGGACCTGGGATCAAATCCCAGATCCATCATTTACTACCTATGTGACCTTAGACATATCATTCAATTTCTTTGAGTCTTGGTTTCCTCCTGTAAAATGGGGTTGCAATCATGCCTGCCCTGTCATCTTCCCTGAACCACTGTGAGGAAAGCACTTTGTAAACCTTAAAGTACCATAGGAATGTGATATGTTATTATTAGGTTAAATGATATTTCAAGACTTCTTATTTTGACACTTTCTGGTTCTATGATTCTTGAAATGAATGCATTTAATGTGGTTAACTTACCCTTCCCTATCAAATACTGTACTTATCATAGAGGACATAAACAACCCAAGAGTAATACCTTCTGGCAGCATCAGTGCCATGGAGCTCCATTGGTTCCTTTTACAAATTCATCTTTCTTGTCACCCTGACCTCAGAATACTCCATGGAGAGGGCAACTTCTGATCAGAAAAGGTGCCAAAGTAGCATCCTTGCCGTCACCACCCAACCCAATTATGATCACAGGATAATAGGAAAGGTAAGGACCTAACAACACCCTGGATTTTGTGAGGGGTATGAGGGAACAGCAGCAGAAATGTCTACTTCTGGCTGCCATCCACCATATGTTTACTGATATACCCAACTCTCTAATGCAACAAGAGCCATCATGCCTAAAATGCAAGGTTGTCTCTAGTAGAAACTTCTATATTCAAATACGGCACCATGTACCCAGGTATGCATTCAATAAATCTTATCATTAAATAATGTTTGAGCCAGAAGGGAACTTAGAAGATGGAATATAGACTGTAAGAGATCTTAGGGGTCTTAGAACCCAGAATATCAGTTCCTTGAGGACAAAGACCACTAAATATTTATCCTTGCATCCCCAGGTTCTAGTGTGGTAGCTGGCAGATATGGGTACCTAATCAGTGCTTGTTAAGTGATTTATTGATTAATCGGGCATAGAATGGCAGAGTTGGAAGGGACCATAAAGATCATCAAACATAGGGTGTCAATCATTTTTTGTTTTGGACTTCTTTGTAAGTCCAGAGAAGCCTATGGACTCCTTCTAAAAATAATATTTAATTACCTTTTTAAAAAAAAATAAATAGCATTACAAAGGAAACAAATTACGTGGAAATTCCATTATCAAAATTTTTAACCCTTCAATTTCCTTTTTCAATGAAAGTATCTTAAATCTAGGGGTACCAGTAAAAAACAGAGTGCCTATAAGTCCCAAGAAACTGTTACATGCATATTAATGAGACTATCAGAGACTGAGAGTCTCAAAGGAAAGACAAGATGGGCCTATATTCCACAGGAATGTGTATTTATTCATAAATACTATGTAAGGAATGATAATAGCTAATATTTATATCACTTTAAAGCTTACAAAGCACTTTACACATATTATTTTATTCTTTACATAATCCCACAAGTTCAACACTATTATTATCCCCATTTTATAAATGGAAAAATTTAGGATGAATTAAGAAGATAAGGGACTTGAATAGTTTCACACAGTTCCTAACTATTTGAGGTAGAATTCGAACACAAGTCTTCTTGATTCTTGGTCCAGCATTCTATCTATGATGCTAATCTGCCTCCACATTCCAAGATCTTCTATTTATAGAGATTAATGTTCCTTGTGCTAGCCTGGAGTCTCTCCAATTGACTTTTCACTGAGGTACACCCTCCACTAAAGATCTAACCCATGCCTCACTTAGGAATGGCCCAGAATTCTTGGAGGGTACATCAATGGATTACAAGCAGAAAAGGCCTAGTGATGGATTCTGTGCATATTATAAGTGTGTCAACTAGGTAAGGGCCTAAGTTTTCTTATACACACACACACATACACACATATACATACATACACATATATATATATACACACATATATGTATACATAAATATATATGAGTTAAAAATATTTACCATGACTAATTCATGGAGTTATTGTAAAGATCAAATGAGGCAGGGAACATAAAAGTGTTTTCAAGTTGTAAAACACCATATAAAAGTAAGTTAGCAGCAGCAGGATTTGCCTCCTTGGGGCTTGGGAATAAATATGACACCTCAAAGGCTGTGCCAGTCTGGATCAAAGACTCTAGAAGATCTTGTCAAAGAAAGGTTTTATATTCAGCCTAGTTCCTGATCAATTTTTTTTGCCTGTAGAGACTTACGACAGCTGCCTTGGAAATAGAGGAAGTGTCCTTACTAGGGCAGTACAGTGGGTTGAGCTCTGGGCCTGAGTTCAAAGGAAGATCCGAGTTCAAATCTAGCCTAAGTCATTTCCTAGTAGGGTGACCCTGGACAAGCCATTTTAAGCTCTGTCTACCTCATTTTCTCAACTATAAAACAGGGATAATAACATCACCTGCCTCACAGGGTTTTAAGGATCAAATGAGATATTTGTAAACAAAGTATTTAACAAAATGCTTGGCACATAGTAGGTGCTTATTCTCTTCTCCCCTTCCTTCACTAAGCTGAACAGTACCAGGCACATAATAGGCACTTTAAAATGTTTAGTGACTGACTGGCAAGATCTGCAATATTATTAGAATTAATAAATGCCCCTTTGGAAGCAAATGGCTCCCTGAAGGAATCAGGCATACTGGTCTTTCACATCCTTTAGTATTCATTACTATAACTCCACCTGAACGTCCCATAACCATCTCAAAGTCAAAAACTCCAAAACAGAATTCCCAAATCTATCCATCCTCCAGACTTCTCCATTATACTTCCCATCACCAAGATTCACAAACTTGGGGCCATCCTTGACTCTTACCATTCCCATAACTTCAATATCCAATCAGCTTCCAAGTTTTCCAGTTCTATCTCCCCATCATCTCCCACATAATCAATCCCTTTCTCTTCACTTAAATAGCCTCTCCTGTGTTGGCCATTATGAATTCTCATCTAGGCTACTGAAATAGCTTCCTAATTGATCTACTTACTTCCAATCTTTCCCCAAACCAATTCATCCTCCACAGAGCTCCCAAATTGTTATTCCTAAAACACAGACGTATCCTTCACTCAAAAACTTCCAGTGGCTCCTGGGATAGAGTGCAAACTTCTAAGCCTGATATTTAAAGCCTTCCATTTTCTGGATGGATCCCGCTTCCCTTTCCAGATTTATAGTCTTTCTTTTTATTTATTCTCCACTCCAGCAAAATTTACCAGGTTCGTATTCTCCATAGTTGACATGTCTCCCACTTTCATAAGTGTTCCTCTATATCAGTGGTTCTCAACCTTCCTAATGCTGCGACCCTTTAATACAGTTCCTCACGTTGTGGTGACCCCCAACCATAAAATCATTGTCGTTGCTATTTCATAACTGTAATTTTGCTGCTGTTGTGAATCGTAATGTAAATATCTGATATGCAGGATGTATTTTCATTGTTACAAATTGAACATAACTCACAGGTTGAGAACCGCTGCTCTGTATCTAGTAAATTCTTTCTTCAAAATCCACCCTGTGGAATCCTTAATTTCCTTGAATGTCCAGTTCAGGGGAACCCACTTATACAAAGACATTCCTTATCCTCTCCCAGTTGTTAGCACTCTCTCCCTCTTGAAATTACTTTGTGCTATTATTTTTTATTTATTTTATTCATTATTATTAATTTGGGTATACTTTTTATTTACTTAATTGTGTTGTTTTCCCCTGATACAATGTAAGGTCCTTGATAAGTGTGGACTTCTCACTTTTGTCTCTTTATCTCTAGGAAAGCACCTTAGATACAGCAGGTGGGTCCTTAACAGATTTTTAAAAACTGAATAGAATCAGATCAAGACCAACTTTAGTGAACTGGGGAAGGATAATTTTAAAGTATGAAACACTCCTGAAAAGGACAGATCTAAGTGGAGATTAAAACTTCAGACCTCAAGGGACATTTCAGTACTGGGCACTCAAGGGAGACAAGGAAGGAGCTGGACAGAATTCAGCTTATACGCTGGGGACTGGTTTGCCATGGACTGCTGATTGCTGAGCCTCAGTGTCAGGACTGATCTAAGAGGCAGCATTCTCTGGTTGGTTATATAATATGGGTATTATATATAATTATGTAATTTTATATATATAAATATATAATATGTGTAGGGCTGGCAGTTAGGAAGTCCTACCTTCAAAGGCCCTCTCAGACAGATGCTAATTGCATTATCTTGAGCAAATTCATTTAAACTCTTTGACTTAATTTCCTCATCCGTAAGATATGGATAATAGTAACACCTATTTTACAAGATTGTTGAGTATCAAAATTCATGCTAAATACTTTCCTATATAAATGCAACTGGAGTCAAGTAGGTGACTCAGTGGATAGAGAGCTGGGTCTAGAATCAGGAAGACCTGAGTTCAAATTCAGCCTCAGACACTTACTGGCTGTGTGACCCTGGGCAAGTCACATAACTTCTGTTTGCCTTAATCTACTAGAGGAGGAAATGGCAAACCACTCTAGTATCTTTGCCAAGAAAACCCCATGGATGGTATGGTCCACAGGCTCATGAAGGGCCAGACACAACTGAACAACATATAAACATAAGCAATCATTATTAATTGACCACTTCCTCTAGGTCAGCGGTTCTCAACCTGTGGGTCGCAACCCCTTTGGGGGTTCAAACGAACCTTTCACAGGGGTCACAGGGGTGGCCTAAGACCATCAGAAAACACATATTTCCGATGGTCTTAGGAACCGAGACACGGCTCCTCTATCCTTCTTCAGGCAGGTCCACCCACACGCAGATACGTCCACATACGAGTATTAAAGGGTCGGGGCATTAGGAAGGTTGAGAACCACTGCTCTAGGTCATTCTAATACCTCCCCATGGGGCCCCTTCCTTTGTCTAAGGAAGGGACAAAGAAGGTAAAGGAGGAAGAACGAAGAGAAAGAAGGGGAAGAAATTCACCAGCTCTCATGAGGTCACTTTCACACTCACATGGCCCTCCTCCCTTTTGTTCTCCCATTGCCCAATTTTTGTTGTTATCACAATGATTCCTTTCCTTATGAAATCTTCAGAGCTAACTCCATAAACACCCAATTACCAAGTAAACATTCAAGTGAGTTAATAGAGAAAGGAAGTAGAAACAAGGGTGATTTGGTATGATGTATCTTTGTATCCCCCAGAATACCTAGGACAAAGGCCTTGCCTCAGCAATTACTTGCCAAATTAGTTTACAATTTTTGCTTTTTATTTTTGATCCCATGTTCCTATCCCACAACTATACATTGTGGGGCATTGGGGTGTGGATAAGAAGTTGGACAGAGATCCATACAGAGACACAGAGAATTATAGAAATCTGGAACAGGCAGAGACCTTGGAGACAGTCTAATTCAGTGGTTCTTTGCTTTTTTTATGTCATGGACCCCTTTGGTAATTTGGTGAAGTTAATGGACCCCTTCTCAGAGCAATGTTTATTGATTATAATAAAAACTGAAGGAAATACTTAGAAGTTAGTGAAAATAAGGATTTTTCTTGTTTTAGTTTGGCTTTTGGTTTTTTTTGGGGGGGGGGAGGGGGTTTGCCATCTAAATTCAAGGAACTCCTGATCTAGTCCGATTTAACCCAGGTTAAAAACTCCTGATCTAGTCCAATTTCTCCATTTACCAGAGCAAAAGAATGAGTTCCAGAAATGTTGAAGGGATATGCCAGAGACTACAAAGCAGAACTCACTTCTCCTGAGTCCCCATCCTTGTCCTTTACATTAAACCGTGAAGGTTGAAGCAAGAGAAATAAAGCATCCCAGTACAGAAAATGAAAGATGCACTCCTTCATACAGTGACATCCATTCAAATGAGGGAGTTGGCCAAAACAACCTCAAAGGTCCCTTCCAGCACTGACATTCTACATTTTAAAGAGGCTATCAGACTCTAACCTTTTACAATTCTCTAGTTTTTCTGGTGTCTTTTTTTTTTTTAATCCTAACCAATTCAAGTGCAGCTATGACTTAGGGAAGTGACTCCAGCTAATCCCATGGTCAGAATGCTCTCCTATGAGATTTCTTAGTTGATTTGCTCTTTGGTCTACAATATTACATAGGAATTTTTTGGAAAAAAACAACATTAGGCCACAGGCTTCCAGCTTTCAAAGCTGTAAAGTAGTCTTGCCCCATTTTCCAAGGAGGGGAGGTGATGAGGCTCTGTGCTATTTAAAACGGTTTTGACTTTGAAAGTCCACTTCATAAACAGCGGAAATCAGCTGCAGAAGTAGCTCTCAACTGATATTTTTAATCAGATACTCACGCAGAAAGTAATTAACTTCAGGGATGCATCTTCCCTATATAACTCAGGAGCTCTCCAATCATAACAATAATGATGATGACAATAATTAATAACAGTAACAATAATGCTCTTCTCTCCCTCCACCTCCAGCCTCCAAGCTTGCTTCCTCTGAATTCTCTTTATCTCCACCCCTCCTCCTGGCTATTTCGGCCAGAGCCAACCAAAAAGATACTAAAGTCACATGTGCTTTTCTTTTTTAAATAAAATGAAAAGGTCATTTTGAGGCTGTTCTGAACTGCTGAGTAATAGGTCACCCCAGAAAAATATTTTGAAGATCAACATCATCTTGTTTCATGCCCCTTCCTGGCAGCAATGGTCTCAATTAGGCCTAGCAACTGATTTTCTATAGCCCAAGACTTTCGGGATTAGTGTCTCCTCTCCCATAGCTCCTTTGTCTTACTTATCTTCAGGGGAATTCAAGGTAAGAGAAAGAAAATGGAAGGTTTTGGTGGATTTCTGAAACCAATACTGCCTACACAGAATCACAAAGTATCAAGGTTGGAAGGGACTTCTGCCGTTTTACATGAGACATATGTGTGGTGTGAGTTCCCTTTACAACATCTCAGACAAAGAGGCATCAAACCTTGACTTAAATACCTCATAAACAAGGGAACTCACGGCCTATCAGCATAGCCCATTCCGTTCGTATACAGTTATTATTTCTAGGAAGCTTTCTTATCTTGAGCAGAAATTTGCCTACTTGCAACTTCCACACATTGGGATCAGACAGAAAAAGTCAAATCCTTCCTCCGTAAACCAGCCTATTGGAAATAGCAATCACAACTTATAGAGCACTTTGTAAGAGATTTTTTTTGAGGCAATCAAGGTTAAGTGACTTGCCCAGGGTCACCCACCTAGTAAGTGTCTGAGGTCACATTTGAACTCAGGTCCTCCTGACTCCAGGGCTGGGATGCACTATCCATTTCACCACCTCCTTGCCCATTATAGATCACTTTGTAAACCCATCAATGATTTTCCCCACAACAACTCAGTGTAATAAGTACTTTTAGACATTAGGATTTCCATTTCTATTCTATTCCATTCTATTTCTAGTTTACTCTCTGCTTTAGTTCTTTTGTGAGTTGGTATAACTGAAAAAGAATTATAATTCCATGGTCAATCTTTGGTAGTGAGGCTCTCTCTGCTTAGATAGGTTGTTCTTCCCTCATTCAGTGAATATGCCCTGTGCATTTCAGGCCTGCACAGCTTCTAGGACCTGCTAGAGTTTGAGCTCTCCTGATACAGCCTTCAAGAACCAAAGGTAATCTTGAAGACTTACAAAAGACATCTGAGAACTTGCAGTAAAAATGTGTCTTCTATACATTAGCTCTCATAACACTCTTGTGAGGTAGGTGTCACAAGTATTACTATCCCCATTTTACAGATGAAAAAGTAAGGCTCAGAGAGATTAAAAAAAAAAAAAGACCTTGCTGAGCTCACATAACTAGTAAGTGGTGAATACTGGATTCAACAGCAGGTCTCATGATTCTGTGGCCACTGCTCATTCTACAACACCACTGGGATACTTCCATTGGGTATTCATTCTTGACTTTTGATAACATCAATTAAAGTTCCTTACCACAATGACTTCTGCCTAGATAGATTCAAAGTCTGACCTGCTGTTCAAGGTAGGGAGGGAAATATTATAGTTGGAACAAAATCAAAGATGCTGACACCCTTCTTACTTTCCAGTTCACACATTCCCTAAATATACACTCATTGAACATTTGTGTGACATCTTAAATCAACTGAAGGTTGGAAGTAATTTAAAGTCATTCATCTAAGTCAGACCCTAAAATGAAAGCAGAAACTGTTGACTCCACTGGGGTTTGCATGTCAAGAAGTGAGGAGTTTGGAGGAGGCTAAGAAAGGCAGTACAGGGCAGAATTCACTTAGTGGGAAACAGAAACCTATATATAGGTGATATTGGTGATATCAGATGGGCATCCCTGGACTTTTGCCTTCTCCCCAAACTCAGTGAGAGGCCAATCACCTTTTTATCCAGCTGTATTTGGTATCACAGAGTGATTAATAATTTACAGAGTCCCCAAAGTACTTTTCCATTAAAGTCTACCTAGGGAAGAGAGAGAAAGGACTGGCAAAAGCTAGAGGGTCCCTGACAAGGTCGAGGCCTTCAGGATCTCCACTCCTCCTTTAGCCCCTTTTGGCTGTAAATGACACAATGGGCTGGGATTCCCAGGGCCATATGATTGATGAGCTAGAAGGGACTTCAGAGAGCTTCTAGACCAACTCCTGAAAGTATTCTTGTTGAGATAGCTTAAAAAAGGGGGAAGGAGGTGTAAATCAAATTAACAAGATACTTGAAGTGCCTACAATATATGATGCACCATACTGTATACATTGAATTAGAATGATCTGGCTATGTAATAATAGGAAGGGTTATTCTACCACTCTGAACCTCATTTTTCCTAATCTATAAAATGGGAATAACAATATCTGTACTGTGTACCTCACAAGATTATTGGGGGAAAAGTACTTCATAGATGTGAGACATTTTGATCAGCCCAATTTTACCAGAGGCAGGTAGGTAGCACAACGAGTCAGGAAGACCTGAGTTCAAATCCAGCCTCAGACACTTGTTAGTTGGGTGACCTTAGACAACTCACTTAACCTCTGTCTGCCTCAGTTTCCTCATCTGTGAAATAGGGATAATGATAGCACCTGTCTCCCATGGTTGTTGTGAAAATCAAATAAGAGAACATTTGTAAAGTATTTTTGAAAAACTGAAGTGCTATGTAAATTGTAGTTACTATTTACAATCAGTAACTATTATTTTAGAGATGAGGAAACTGAGGCTTCAGGGAAGTTAATTGACTTTCCTATGGTCACACAGCTAGTAAAATGGAGTCAGATGCAAAAGTCAAGCCAATGCCTCTCTTGACTTCAAGTCCAGTGCTTTTTTTATTATACCATATTGTTTTTTAATTGTCTTTCTAATCAAATTAAAAATCCCAATCATGCTCTTGAGGTCTTCCACCAATATAATATTTCTCCACTTCTACCTATCTTCTCAACAGAATGTAAACTGCTTGAGGGTAAGGACTGTTTTGATTTTTATCTCTGGATAGCCAATGCCTAGTCCCGAGCCTTTATGTACGGTAGGCACTTAATGCCACTTGAATCCCTCATTACTGAAAACAAAATTATAGCAAAGACATTCCTCTGACGGAGCTAACAGTCTAATGAAGGAAAGACATGGAATGGGAATGTGATGAGTGCAAAGGAAAGCTCTCAGCTACATGGTATGAAATAATGCAATAATCAAGCCCATTTTGGCTATTCAGAGGGCCCTGTTGCCTTCTTCCTAGTTATTATCTAGGTTCTGAATAATTGAGATAGTTGAACAAAAGTGAGATGTCAACTTTGCTTCATTATGATGTTCTTCCATCCTTTCCACCCCCATAATTCTTTAATCAAAAAACAAACAAAGCTGAGATGGCAAAATAGGGGGAGATTATTGTAGAGAATTTGCTTTACTATCCCATCATTGATTATATATTGAACTTCCTTAATGGGCTAGGCACACTGGAGAACACATATACCTTATGGCCTCTGACCACTAAAAACTTCATTTTAAGCGTTAAGGTGATAACATACATTAAAGTAGCTAAACCTTATTAGCCAAAGTGCTTAGGGCAATGAGTACTTTGCTCAATTTACCCTACTTCTGAGAGTAAGAGTGTGGAACATCAGGGTGTACTGGGCAAAGAGTCAAGTGTTAAGTTTTCAATGTGATCACATAGAGCTCAGAAATCCACGAATGTTACAAATCAGGGCTGGGTTTATTGTTTTGTTGATTTCTAAACTTAAGAAAGTAATGGACACTGTTAGAGCGGTTGTGAGAACTCTACAGAGACAGAGAGCATAAATGTGAATCAATTATGCTGGGGCGGTTTTAAAAAATGAAGGGATGAGAAAGAGGGATGTCTGGAAGGAGGGGGAAGGAAGAGATAGAATAGGAAAAAATTTCTCACAAAAAAAAGGTTTGCAAAGAAGAACTTGTATAGCGGAAGGGAAATTTGGAGGGTGAGCAATGTTTGAACCTGACTCTAATAGGAATTAATTCAAAAAGGGAAAAAATAGATATATACACTCAGTTGGATATAGAAGGGTATCTTATCCAATAGGGAAATAAAGGGGAAGGGGATAGAAGATATGGCAGTGGGGTGAGGGGGGTTATAAACAGGAGAGTAGATTAAGGATGGCAGTGGTCAGAAGTAAAACAGACTTTTGAAGATGGACAAGATAAAAAGTGAGAAAGATAAAAGGAAGAAACTAGGATGGAGGGAAACATACAGTTGATAATCATAACTGTGCATGTGTATGTGAACTCATTCCTAAAACAAAAGCACACAATAGAATAGATTAGAAGCCAGAATCCAACAATATGTTGTTTACAAGAAAATGAAGGGCTGGAGCAGAATGTATTATGCTTCAGCTGAAGTAGAAAAGGCAGGGATAGCAATCATTATCTCAGACAAAGCAAAAACAAAAATAGATCTAATTAAAAGAGATAATCAGGGGAACTACATTTTGCTAAAAGTTACCATAGACAATGAAGTGATATTTTTAAAAAATTTACAGCAAGTTTCTCTGATAAAGGCTTCATTTCTTAAATATATAGGGAACCACATCAAATTTATAAAAATAAGAGCCATTTCCCAATCAATAAATGGTCAAAGGATATGAACAGGAAGTTTTCAAAAGAAGAAATCAAAGGTATATATAACCACATGTGAAAAATGTTCTAAATTGCCAGTGATTAGAGAAATGCAAATTAAAAGAATTCTGAGGTAACTCCTCACACCTATCAGAAATGACAAATGATGGAGGGGCTGAGGAAAAATCAATATATTTTTTAAAAAAACTGTTGATGGAGATGTGAACTGGTCTAACCATTCTGTAGAAGAATTTGGAACTATAAAACTGTGGATACTCTTTAACTCAGTAATACCACTACTAGGTCTGTACCCCAAAGAGATCAAGAAAAAGGAAAGGAACTTATATGTACAAAAATATTTATAGCAGTTCTTTTCATGGTGGCAAAGAATTAGAAATTGAGAGATGCTCATCAGTTGGGAAATGACTGAACAAGTTGTGGCATATAGTTGTATTAATGGGGTGCTAATTGTGGAGTACTAATGGAGTACTAATTGTACTATAAGAAATGATGAGAGTTGAGGTTTCAGAAAAAAACTTGGCAAGACCTATATGAACTGATACAAAGTGAAGTGAAAAGAAACCAGAAGATCGCTGAGCATACTACAAACTGCATACTACATACTATACACTAACAAGCCTTGGCTACTCTGATCAACACAACGATTCAAGACAATTCCAAAGGACTCATGATAAGGAAATAATATCAGAGATAAAACTGATGAATACAAGTGTAAGTTGAAATACAATTTTCTCCCTTTTTTTTGCTTTTTTTTGTGACGAATCTAATTTGGAAATATGTTTTACATTATTTCACATGTATAATTAATTGATATTATTTTACTTGCCTGTTCAATGGGTGAGGGGTCTGAGGGAAAGGAAGAATTTGGAACCCAAAATTAAAAAATAAAAAAATTATTTGAAATAAATAATGTTTTTTGGGAAAAGAATGTTAATGACAGAGAATGATGAATGATGATGGAGAAAACAATAATTCAGATTAAACTTAAAAGTGCATCACGTATAAACTAGAGAATGTATAAATTTAATATGTATTTTATATATAATATATAACATGCTTTTATATAATATATAATTTTCTAAGTTACATGATTTATATAATTTTATATATGATATGTACATTTTTATGCATAATATATTAGACTTAAGAATATTAATGTATAATTTCCTTGGGAAAGCCAGTTGCTAAATATTTACTAATATGCCTCTGAAATGAATTTACAGAAAAATCATTAAATTGCTTCTAAGATTCTGAAGGCATTTCCCAGGAGAAGAGAGAACCAAGGGGAAAGGCATATCTCTGCCCGTAATGAAAATTTTTTCAGAAGAAATAGAAATAGACTCCTAGTCTAAGATATAATCAAGTAGCTGACATTTCTAAGATGCCTTCTTCATGACAAACCTTTGAGGTAGGTAACACTGGCATTTTTATAGCCCCATTTTACAGATGAGGAAACTGAAGCTAACAAATGTTAAGTAGTTTGCTGAAGGGCACCTCACTGGCAGGTGGAGAACCAGGATTCTCACTCAAGGCTTCTAATTCCTCATTTCTTTTTTTTGCCTTTTTTTTAGGGCAATTGGGGTTATGTGACTTGCCCAAGGTCACGCGGCTAGTAAGTGTTAAGTGTCTGAGGCCGGACTTGAACTCAGGTACTCTTGACTCCAGGGCTGGTGCTCTATTCACTGTGCCACCTAGCTGCCCCTAATTCCTCATTTCTACTCCATTCTCAACTTCTCCCCTTAGAGGACTGGACATTACAAAGCCAGGACTTTTAAACTATGCAGGAGCTGTAAGAGTTGTAGGAGCAGCGTAGTAAAGTCAAAACAGCACTGCACTGAGAATCTCAAGAGACCTAAATTCAAACCCAATCCAGCACAATCTGCATGACCCCAGAGCAAGCCATTGCCAATGACCAATTAGCAGAAAAACTTCAGGAAAAGCTAAATCGGGTTAGGTCCAACATTCTCACTCATCCATAAAATGAGGTTAATGAGATTTACCTACTTCACAGGGCTGTGAGCAAAGTGCTTTGTAAACTTGAAGTTGCTGTACAATTGAGAGCCGCAATCAGAGGCAAGAGAAGTAGCCAGAGAGAGTGTAGTCGCCATACTTTGAACTAATAAGGCCAGACTTTAGGGAAGGATGCACGAGGAGGCAGGAGAAAGCTACAACTCTGGCCTGATTTTATGGGCCTCTCAGCATCCCAGAGGGAATGAAACAAGCATACAAGGCCTTGCTTCTAACGCTAACAGCCAGGAAAAATTTCCCCTTCTCTCTGGTCAGTCTCAAAGCTTCTCTCATAGTTGACTTCTGTGTTGCTTCCTTTGTTCAATGGCCCTTTACCTGGATCCCTAAGGTGATTCTAGACAAAGCCCAGAGTCAGCCTTCTATGTAGGTAGAGTAGGTATCGGCTCAGGTGGTGTGATTTCAAAGGCACCTGGAAAGTCACACACCTACCTCTGTGTAAAATGAGAGCTCTGGACTAGATGAACCTAAAATCCCTGTGGAATGAAAGAAGATCAAAGATTGGGTATCAAGAGCAGATAACTCCTGGAAGATCCAGCACAGTGGCACTACTGTGTATATGATTTCTTTCCAAATCTGTCCTGGAGCAGAGCATTCTTCTAAGAGGCCATGCTATTTTTTATATGCCAGGTTTCAGCAGAAGGAAAGGATTAATCTGATTAAAGCATTGGCCTTGACCTGGTCATTAAGGACCCAAAGGTGAAAAAGAAGCATTTGTCAGAGATTTTAAAAGTCAGAACTTATTCTGGCAGTATAGGAAAGGTAAATATTGTTCAGTCATTTTTCAGTTGTGTTTATGCCCCCACTCAACAAAGATACTGGAATGGTTTGCCATTTCCTTCTCCAGCTCATTTTACAGATGAGGAAACTAAGGCAAACAGGGTTATGTGGCTTGCTCAGGATCACACCACTACTAAGTGGCTGAGGTCAGATCTGAACTCAGAAAGTTAAGTCTTCCTAACTGTAGGTGCTCTATCCAGTGCACCACCTATGTGCCCCTTGTAGAGGAAAATAACCAAAGTTCAAATCCAGTTCCTCCAAAAGATGAACATAGGGACATAAGCATATCAGGAAAGATGAAGGTAAGGTATTGCAGTTCATACAGAAGTGAGATAAACCTGAGTAAGTGAGGCAGGTCTTTGGTGAGGGTGAATAGAGCAAATTACCATGGTCAAAAGGAGCTGAGATCAATTGAGAGACACAGATGTTTCTCTGGTCACATAGTCTTTTATGCTGAGAAGTCTCCATGGGCCACATTCCTCCTTGGATGGTCATAAGGGTATAAGCCTCAAACCTACCTCAATAAAGAGAAAAGCAAGCTAATGTCTGCTGCAAAGAGGAATGAACTCTCCAATTCTACTTTGAATTAGGATTCAGTGCCAAGAAAAAATCATTTAGGTTGGATATAGAGGATAGATGGAATTACCTGAGCAGCTTGCTCTCCAATCTCCTCACCATCCTGCTTGTCTATCCTATGAATCAGATGAAATTTTGTAAAGATCTTTGTAAATATTGCTTAGGCGGAACCTTTTCTTCCATGTAAAGCCCTCAGAAAATCTACCTCGGGTTGAAGGTACTCATTAGGTATGTAGGTATACATCCATCCACTCCTAAAGACCATAGCTCAACACCACTATCCCTGATGTAGTAACTTTTGCTGGTCAAGCAAAGGAGATGATTGTTTTAAAATAAAGTTATCTAATGATATAGCATGGCAAGAAAAGTGGGGAGGGGCAAATTTCCCCCATTAACGTAAGGCACACATTTCATCAGTGGTAAGAGTAGATCCATTCACATCATAGGACATGCACAAGGCTAACTTCCATCACCAATGTTATATGCACTGATGCTTTCTGTTAATGTCATTGTGTTATTCTCAATGGGGTCTCTGCTTGCAGGTGCCTGGCCTGGAGTCTCTTCCTGGTACCTACTCTGTCTGTCCTGGGCATTATCCTCTGTCATTCTCTCCAGGCCCAACACTCTGTTCACTATGCCACCAATTGCCTAGTGAAAATAGTATTTGTATGATCTACCTACAAAGTTTTGCTATAAACCTTAAAATGCTATAAAAATATGCTATCATGACTGCAAGTAATATTTCGCTAATTTTACGGATAAGGAAACTATCGCTCGGTTAATTAAATGATTTACCCACAGCCATACAGTTAAGAAGGGTCAGAGCCAGAATTTAAACGCAGGTCTCCTGACTTAAAATTCTACATTTTCTCCACTTGTTAATGCTGTTTTCCTTATCTACTGAATTCCCTGTTTTCCTCAAGGGATGATTAAGTCCCCAACATTTCTCTCAAAGCCGGACACAAGGATTGGGAGCCACGTTAAGTATGAATTAAATCATATGTATGTATTCAGCATACACTGAAATCTTCTGGCATATCAGTCAGTCTTTCCCTTAGGGAATATTTCTCTCTCTGCATCACTTGCTAAGAATGTCATTTTCGTGTTCTTCAGTAACTCCAGATAGATGAATATTTCAGAATTCCCAGGTACTACCTTACCTAGCTTCAGATATGCCTGAATGTCACACTTTTGTTTTTAAAAATATCTTTCTCTCTCCATGCGGGCTGCCAAGAAGGAATCACAACTTGAAGACACCATCCTACAAGCCAAAAACAAAGCAAAAAGAATCTCATCTGTTCCCAAAGTCAGTGGGGCCCTTGTTCCTATCTCAGCAGTTCCCTTTCTCCCATAAAACTGTACTCTGAATTCAGAACACAATGGGGAGGAAAGGAGAGAGGGAGAGAGACCAAACGCTCATGAAGAGGACATGTCAGCAGAACACTTGATTTGAAATTGGATTCAAATCCTGGCTTTGTGGCTTACTGCATGTGTAACCTTGAGCCATTCAACCAACAGAAGTTTATTAAGTTCCTACTTTGTGTCAGGTGCTATGTTAGGTGCTGGTGATTCAGATACAAAGAATGAAGCAATTCCTACTCCCAAGAGTCTAAATGAAAGCTAGATGCCTTTGAGATGTTGAGGTTCTCCAGGTGCTGCTGTTAGCAGAGGAGAGTATGCTGGTTATATGAAAGCAAAAATACTCCAGCACTTCCTCAGTAAGTAAAAATGAAGATTATGGCATGAATTCCAGTAATTAGGAAGCCCATTAACATTGGAAGAGTTGGAAGGCAAAGCCTTTTCCTCACTGGACAAAGACAAGTAACAAGAGCCTAGCATACCCAGGATGGCCTACTAGCACAGGTTCTTTGATCTGCTTTTCTAGGAAAGACTGCTCAAAATGGGGTTAACAATCCTGCTTTTAATTACATTCACTATTTCAGGGAAAAGGTTAGCACCCTGAACATCAGAGAAAATACAAGCAGAGAAATTAGCATAAAGACCAACAGACAGGGCTCTGACTGTCTGAATCAAAGCAATATTACTGTACATTTTATACACCATTGGATTGAGAGAGCCTTTACATCTGAGCAGTGGCTGGGGGTGGGGGGTGGGGGGTGGTAAATATACAGCTATTCAGAGTTTCATCCAGTGAACCACAAGGTCCTTCTCATAAGCAAACCCCCAAAGCAAAATACCAACTTAGAGTATATATACACTTCTCAGAGCCAGAAAGTATCACAACCCTTGTGACTCAGTGCCTAATCAGTGCCTTAGTTCCAAAAGGTGTGAAAGCCTTCCTGCAAGGAAGTCTCCCTTAAGCAAGCTTCTCTTTAAGCAAGTTCCTCCCCTAGTGGACTCTATGCCATTCAGGATATATCACAGCTTGGTACATAGGCCTATTAGTGAGCTGGAAAGATCTTCCTATTTCATTAACATTACAATAGAGTAGGAAGATAGACCTTAGTTAGGAGCAATCAATTAGTATGGACCATGACACATCCTCTTCCCACTCCCCCTATCACAACAAGTTTACTGTGATTAGGCTAGAACACAGTCAGTAGAAGGAATTTGTATGAAATAAAAATAGAAAAGTAAGTTAGAGCCAGATTGTAGAATGCCTTAAATGGTAAGCTAAGACAGAGGTGTCAAACATTGCCTACAACACTCCCCAGTGAAGTCAGAATCAGATTAAAATATAATAGGAAATATATAACAAAACAAAATTAAAATAGAACATAGATAATGTTAACACGCGGTTTTCAAAGTTAACATGTGCTCCCCCCCGCCCAGGGATCCTTTTGTACAATTTTGTGACCCCATTTTTATTTGAGAATGGATACAAAAATACCTTGAAACTGATTCAAAGTTCAGAAAGTCTCTATTACTAGTAGGGTTCCCATTATGGGATGATTTTTTTTCTTCCAGTCACAGCAAATCTTAAAGATTATTTATCAAAGCATGAAAGGCTGTGATTTACATATGTAGAAAGAATGTACCCATCAGAAGAATACTGGTTCCTTAAAGTTTTAAAAATTTGCTTTTTCTGGTGAAGGTGATTCCCACCACCTCCTGTGGTTGTTACATATCATTGAGAAAATCCCTGGTATTCTTTCCTCAGTGACCCAAAGGATAATGTATTTGTATGTGAACTTAATTCAGCCTGGGAGGGCAACCTATATGATGACCTGTTTCCAGTGAATGTTATTTAAATACAGGATCTGATTGCTTATATCCCTGGGAAAGTTGCTTCACTACATGGCTAACTTCCAAATCAGACAGAGAGAGAACTAGAGGCCAAATATGGGAACGAATGAGATTATAGGGAAGATGGTGTTTCTCTAACAATACTCCCACAGTTTGGTTGTAATTATGATACTATTATTGAAGAAATGTCTTTGTATGGTATGATTAGAAAGAACCATTGGACTGCTTCCTAGGTCCTGCTTCTTCTCTCTCCTCATCCCAATCCTGCTTCAAATTGTCAACTTCAAAAAAACCCAGGGACGAACCAATTTTCTGCAAGGCCAGGTCAGAGCCATTGAGGGTACATTCAGAAACCCAAATGAGGAATTGTCAATTCTGTCTCCTGAAATGCATCATTTAGTCACAAAAGGGGACATAATGGTCAGCTCCCTCAACCGGTCTCCCATAGCTAGTGTAGGGATTGTTCTGTGAAATTAGTGCATTGAAACTACAGCTTGCAAGAACTAGAAGGAACCTTAAAAATCACCTAGCCCAATTCAATCATTTTACAGGACAGAACACTGAGGCCCAGAAAGAGGAAATAATAATCAAAACTACATTTATATAGTGTTCTGGGGTATACAAAACACATGTTATCTCATTAGATCTTTACAACAACCCTGGGAGGTAGATGTTATTATCTCCATTTTAAACTTAATGAAACTGAGTCTAAGAGAAGTTAAGTGAATTACTCATGGGTCAAATGCATGTCTTCCTGCCTCCAAGTCCAGCTCTCTGTCCACTAGGCCAAAGGTCATACTACTAGTGCTAGCACTCCCAGTTCTTGAATACTCAATCTAATGTCTTTCGACCATACCTCCTACTGAGAGTGCTCATAATAACAACAATAATGATGATGAATAACATTTACATGGTGCTTCAAGGTTTATAAATCACTTTGCACACACTATCTCATTTCAATGTAAATGTGAAATAAAGTACCCATTTTACAGAAGAGTAAGTACACTGAGGCTCAGAGAGGTCAAATAGAATGCTCATGGTTATAAGAGTAATTCAGGAAAGGATCCTGGGAAGATGACGGAGCAGGTCAGAAAATTCCAAGCTCTCCAGATTTCTCCCCACAAGCAGGATAATAACAACATCTCAGGGCAAGTTTGCAGCTGTAAAAATAAATAAGAGTGGGGCACAACAGGGGGTCCTCTTGGGACAATTTGGAGATCTGAAGAAAAATCTCAGGGTGAGGTTTGGTCCCCCCTCCAGGCTAGGACGGCTTAAACAAAAAGTGGCAAGCCCTGAGGTTAGCTGGGCTGGGAGGCTGCCTCTGTCTCAGCCACAGGAACTTTCACCACAGGCATTGAAGGAACCTCTGCTGACAAGGAACGTCAGACTCAGCCGTGCTACCAAGATGCAGCTGGGAAGAAGAAGGAACCAGCACACGGCTACTGAGTGCAGAAGCAGTGGGGCAGGGACACTGCTGGCTATGGGAACTTACAGGAGGCTGGAGGTCTTGGTTTTGGTTCCAGGCCAGAGGGGAGAACTGAAGGAGGATCTGAGGCCAGAGACATCATTCCCCATACTCCAGTGCTAGAAGTGATTACAAAAACTAAGCTGCTACAAATTTTTTAAAAAACAGGCAAGGAGAAAGAATCCAACCATAGGGAATTACTATAGAAATAGAGAAGAGTGGGGTTCATCTTCAGAAGAGGATTCTGAAGCAAGTAAAATTCTTTTCTGCCCCAAACAGTAATGTCAAATGGCCACCTACCCCAAAAGAATTCATAGAAGAACTTTAAAAAGACTCTAAAAATCAAATGAAAGAGACTGGGGAAAAATTTAAAAAAAGAAGAATCCAAGAAAAACAAGAAGATTATGAAAAGAAAGTCAATCAATTCAAAAAGAAGATCTAGAATCTTAAGGAAGAAATCAAGTCCTTGAAAATCAGAATTGGGCAAGGGGAGGCTAGCAAAGAGAAAGAGACCTCAGAGAAACAGAGGGTGAATAACTATAGCCAGTCTTACATAGATGTATATGAATATATATCTGTATTTGACTATGATTACCAATATCTAAGGGTATGTATGTGTAAGTATATGTATATATGGGTATATGTGTATATCTTTGTGTCTATATGTGTCTATATGCGTGTGTATGTGCATATGCGTATGTATATATTTCTATATAAATATATCTATGCTTAATTGCCACCTTCAGGTGTGGGGAGGAGGGGGGAGCAGAGAACAAAAGAAAACTTACAAGGAAGCAAAGATGGACAATTCTCAACACATAGTATTTATTATATAGGCTTTTTTGAAAGGAAAATTTGTTGCTGTATATTTTGAATCTTCTCTTACGTTCTTCTGTGCACATGGTAATGCTTTTTTAAATTTTATATTATTTTAGTTTTAGTATTTAAGTCTGTTTCTTTTTCTCTTCTTATTTTGTATTTAAGTTTAAAATAAAAAATTTACAAATTAAAAAAAAAAGTAATTCTTAATTGCTAGGATTAGGACTTGAAGCCAGGTCTCAGACTTACCCAAGTCTCCTAAATGGGAGTTCTTAACTTTCCCCACCATCCTCTATGCTCCTAATGTGGATAAAATAATCAGAATCACATATAATTGCTATTTAGACCATTATTCAGTGTTTCCCAATTAAAACTACACTGTCAACTGGTAACACACCTAAATTTTCCACCATGGACCACTCTCTTCTCTACAGCTTCAGAGTGGTAGGTCTCTATAATTCTGGAAGTAGGGACTAGGGAGCTAGGGAGGAGAGAAGAGCAAGATACAAAAGGAAGGAAGAAGAGAAATAGGCCAAAGAGGAGGGAGAAGAGGAAGTGAGAGAAGTCAGTTTTTTGGTTTTTTTAGTTTATAGGTCATAATAAATAAGGGCTTTTGGTAAGCAAAGTTTCACAGGACAGTAAAAATGTACCCCAACCTGCACTTGTGAAACAATGTCTTGAATAATAATAACTGCCTCATTGGCCTACTGGGGCTTCCCAACGTCATGTTTCTTCTTTCTCAGACTTTTAACAATAAACACCTAGATAAAAACCATACTGTGGCCCCATGGTGTACTAAGTGAGTATTTAGAAATTAGAAATTTTTTCTCAGAAATTAAAAGTTAGAAGTACCTTCATGCTGCTACTGATGTGACTCATCTTGGACATCACAGAAAGATTTCTGCTTTGTTTCAAATCAGGGAAAACGGAAAATAAATTTCAATCCATATGGGCAGCACAGAGCTAGGAGCTGCCCCCAAATGTATAGGGGCTACATTTTCCCCAAGTGGATAAAGGGGGGCAGAGAAAGCGACAATATCTCTCTTATAAAGAACCCCAGGTCTGAGCAGGACTAAGGAGGGCACCCATGACATGCCAGAAGTAGAGCACACCTGAGTTTGGGATTTTAAAATGGAGACTGAGTTTGAACATGTGGGTAAATGGTGCCCTGCTCAAAACAGCCCATTAGTTTCCCCTCTCCATCTGCCTTTTTGAGGCCTTGATCATCTGGCTGTTAATATTTTATGCAGAAACTTCCCCAGACTTCTCTAGTACTAAAAGGACAGAGGCATAGTTAAATGTACCAGATAGTAAGAGAAAAAGAGCTAGAACTTAAGGAGTAGAAACCAAAATGCTTGAAAGCAGGAGTTTATACCTGGCACCAAATTCTAGAAAGGCCAGAATCTCTAAGTTCTGATTTACATCAATGGAAGCCCTGTCTCTTCCTAGCTGGGGACAAAGGGCATTGGACTTCTTCCCTTCTATACCTTCCCTTCCACTTCAGGTACTGATGTGGTCAACGGAAATGGTCACAGGGTGGCAATGCATTCTAACTAGATACAATAGCATGATTACTCATTGCACTCTACAATGTACTTCAGTGCTCTAGTACTCATAGTACTAAAGCTTATGACCCCATTATCCATCTTGACTTTGGACATCCTTTCTTCTGGTTCACTTACCCTGCTTTTATACACTGGTGCCATGAGAGCCCTACAAGTGGCAGAGGTTATTTCTACATCTTCAAGGTGCAGAAACCTTCAATGCCAAGGTCCCAACCCACCAGCTCTCAGGATTTTTGTTTGTTTTTCTGTTCCTTAATTCTACTATTCCTTAATAAAGGAAAACTAAAATACCACCATTGGTCTGAGAACTGCTTGTTTCATACAGAACAACCTATGATTAATAGTAACATTCACTCACACAAGCCAGCTACAAACTGTTAACTCCATAGTTAACTGCAACCAACACCAATGTTAGTGTGTGGCGTCAGCCTCGCGGTAGTCCCTAATAATTAGTCCACTGTAGAACACAAGAGATAAGGATGTAAGATCTTATGGTTTATGGTCTCTGCTGCCCCCAGCTGGACCCCAGCTGCTATATCTTTCTTCTGACATTTCCCAGGGCCATGACCTCTAGAACTAGAAGGGACCTTAGAGGCCATCAAGTCCAGTACTCTTATAGAAGGAGGTTGTGATTTTCCCAAGGTCAAATAGGAAATATAAGAGGCAGGATTTAAACCCAGGTCTTCCACAGAGCTAGTGTTCTTTCTACTGAAACATGGTATCTCTTTATTCACTGCCTTCCCTGCATCTAGTCAACCCTGGCTGGATTCCTTTTTCATAAGAGATGCTCATTCCCTGGGACCTCCTTTGGGATGCCTTTGTTTCAACACTAGGTTTTTGAGAATCTATGATCCTTGAAAACTACAGCTGTCCAATAATAGAATAGGTGACATTATAAAGTGGTACCTTCAACATCCATTCAGTAAACAATAGTGAAGGACACAAAGATAGCTTCAAGTCCACTCGCCTGATTCTTTTGTACTCTGAACTTCCCTGTCCTGGTATTCACTTTTCCCCAGTAGGAATTTCCCAAAATCCATCTAGTTAATGGAAATCATCATGAGGACTACAGACGGCTTGTATCATAAGCCTCTTGATTCCTCCATCACTCTGTGACTACCCAGCATTCTGCACAGTGCTCAGAACTGTGCTGGAACACAGTAAGTGCTTGATAAACATTGATTGATTGATTGATTGATTGTTATTATCAACTATTTACCATTGCTAACACAGATAATGAAATTGTAATAATGAGAAAAATGTTTCAGGTCCACAAAACAAAAGTATGGGTACGGGAAAAAAAAAGCTGGGTACAAGAGAGGGGGAAGAAAAGGAGGTGTTTTCAGTATTCTTTTTAAATTGGAAAAAATTTGTCTTATTTTTTTTTATTTCAAATATATCATTTGAAATCATAGACACCTTAGAGCTGGGGACTTCATAGGTCATCCAGGGCAAACTTCTACAATATCCCCAACACTTAGTCATCTAACTTCAATACATATCCAGCAGTGATAGGAAATATATCCAGTGACAGGAAACACATGATCTCACAAGGAAATCCAACCCATTTTCAGACAATTCCAATTATGAGGACATTTTTCCTTGTACTCACCCAAAATCCATTTCCCTTCAACTTTCATTCACCCTCCTTCTGCTCTCTGGAATGAAATAGAATAAATTCAATTCAATAAAAATATATCAAGGACTCACTTTATAAACAAATATTTTCATACACACACACGAACACACACAGGTGAACTATTTTGGTTCCTATAAGTCGAGGACAAGTAGGTTAGTATAACTCTAAAAGGTAAGCTACATTTGTGCCAGAAGGCAGAAATAACCACGTCTATAGTATGTTGGAAGAGTTCCCTGCTGAGTTGCTGGTTGGACCAGATGCCCTTCCACATCTTTGATTCTAAGAGCTGCCATTTTCACAAGAGAAGAAAGAACCATTCTAGTCCCTCTTTGGTTGTGGGCACTCTCTTCTTGGCTTTCCATCTGCAAGTCTGGTGGATATATAGGACTCCTGACTATATTTCAAAGAACTGTGAGCAGAGTGGGCACTGCAAGTAGCATCTATTTGATCTTTTATTGAATGGGGATTAAAAATGGCAGGATGGAGCTCATTGTCATAAACAAAGAAAAACAAGAGCAAGCCTAAAGGTTTGGGAGTTGAAGAGAAATGAAAACCTGGCTCTTGCTGACCCTGTGACACTGAGATTTACAAGGAAGTTGAAAGAAGATGGACTTTTTATGAAAGGAAAAGAGATTAAACATATCTGAATTCAGGTTGTTAAACAATAGCTTAGATATATTAGCATATATTCATATCCTATGTAAATCATAATTAAATTTTTACTAATCCAGTGTTTTGTGACAAAATCACTTACCCATACTTAGCAATAAAGGGAGGTCAGCAGGGCAAACTTATTTTTACTTAACCATAGGGTCACCTACCTAATATTTGTATATCTATGCCACGTAGAATTATTAAAATCTATATTCCAAAAACCATTTTTGCATAATTACCTAAGAGAACTATCAGATGTTCCAGGCTGTCCCTAGGACTCAATGTGCATACATAATCCTGATCCTTATGAGGAAGACAGTAAAGAGAATTGCAAGTGGTCAACAATTCATCTACAACCTAAATTTGGGTATTTTCAGGTGGGCCTCTTAACTTCCATAATGAAGGGAGAGAGAAGGAAGAAAAAGGATCCTCAGAGAAAATGATTCAACAAGCATTTCTTCTCAGTTCAATTTACATTAATTAAGTGCCTACTGTGAACCCAACAATGCTCATAAGGATGCAAAGATAGATGTGATATTGGCCCAGCTCTCAAGTAGCTTACAATCTGCTGTGGGACATGACACATATATAAATAATTCTAATATAAGTGTGAGTGTGATAAATGTAAAAAAGAGATCCAGGTAAAGTACTATGAGAAATTGTTGATGGGGGGGGGGGGCACTTTCATGAAGGAAATAGTATCAGAATTGGGTTTTACAGAAAGGAAAGACATTAATCACCTGGGGACTGGGGGGAGAAAGGTCCCATTAAAGTCACTGGAGCAGCAGAAGTAGAGGCACAGAGACAGGAGGAGAGGGATGTACAATAATGGGGAAGAATGGGCAATTCTAGGCTGATTGGGATGGAATAATGAGAGATAAGGCAAGACAGGTAGGTTGGGGCCAGATGAAGGGCTTTGAATCCAAGAGGGTTTTTCTTGACTGGTAATATACATAGAGCCAAGGATGTTTTCCCAGGCATGTGCCTGCCAAGAACAGCAGAAAGGACCAGTGAGAAAGCGGCTAGAAACAAAACATTGTTTGGTGTTCCACAAGTGTAAAAGATAGATTAGTGTTGGGAAACCAACATAGGACCTAGATTTGAGAGAGAAGTTCAAATCCCTCCAGCTCTTAGTAGTTGCATAGAAAACCCTAAATAAATCAATTAACATCTCAGACTCAATTCTTTCATCTCTGTAATGGGAATAATATTTGCATGACCAACTTCAAAAGACTTTTATAAGAAAAATTTTAATTTGATCCAAATGCATTGGAGAAAAAAACCTCTAAATACAACTTCCTAAGACCTCCCAAATGCAACTCTCTAGTTCTTTCAGTAAAATCCTTAGGGGAAAAAAATGATTCCAGAACAAGGTAAAGAATACTATGATTCCACTTTAAAGGATTTATTAGGTGGGGCCAAGGCTATGAGCTACCCTTTAAAGAGCATGCTGAGAAATAACAAACAAAAATAACACTAAAATGAATAACCAAAAACCAATCTTGCCCTAGAGAAGAGACAAGGACACACTTCTCTCCATTCTGTCCAGATGCGGGAGTGTAAGGGTGACACTGTTAATACATTGTAAGACCACTACGGAATCAGGTCCTTTTGCTTAACTGTTTAAATGTCCTCTTGTTAAACTGTTTTAATGTTCTGTTACAAGTAGGAAGTAAGGGGCAGCCTCGTGTGGTTTGGGAGTTAATGAGAGAGTAAAGGCAAGGTGCGGCTAGAAATTACCGTGATACAAAAACAAAAGGCATCAGTAAAATTTTTTTTTTAATATAGTAAACATTCATTTTGAGAGAGCAAAGGAATCAGCTAAGAGCTGTTCATAGAAGACAGTAAGCCAGGACCTTATAGAGCGGGTACTGACAGGAGGAGCTACTGAGAGATGATACTCATAGAAACAGTCATTGGAAGTACCAGGGAAGAGTGTCGGGCAGGAAGGATCCTGGCATCCCAGAGCTACAGATGAAGGGACTTGGGAGACTATCTAGGCCACCCCACTCATATCATAGATAAGAAAACTAAAGCTTGAGAAAGTAAGATGATTTAGTCAAGGTCATAAGTATCAGAAGCAAAATTTGAAACCAGCTCTTCTGACTCTTGGGGCAACTAGGGGGTGCAGTGGATAGAGTGCTGGGCCTGGAGCCAGGAAGACTCATATGGCCTCACACACTTACTAGTTATGTGACTTTGGTAAAGTCACTTAATCCTGTTTACCTCAGTTTCCTTATCTGTAAAATGAGCTGGAGCAGGAAATGGCAAACCACTCTAGTCTCTTTGCCAAGAAAACCCCAAATGGGTTCATGTAGAATCAGATACAACTGAAAAAAAACCAACTCAACAATAACAACAAAGTCTCCTAAGCCTATCCTTTTAGATCAGAAGGATCCTTTACACCTCAAAAACAAAAACAAAACAAAAAACAAAATAAAAAATTAGATAGGTGCAAGTGAAGCAGATGGAAATGACAAAGTTACATCTAGTTCTTTTGAATTTTTTTTTTGCTTTTTGGAGGGGAAAAGGCAGGGCAATTGGGGTTAAGTGACTTGTCCAAGGTCACACAGCTAGTATGTGTTAAGTGTCTGAGGTCAGATTTGAACTCAGGTCCTTCTGACTGCAGGGCCAGTGCTCTATTCACTGCTCCACCTGGCTGCCTCTCATCTTTTCTCAATTGGTCTATTTTCAGTTGAGTGGCATGACTGATAAATGAGGGTGTATATTGGCTGAAAGTATTTAAATTACGGAGACTCTGGTGGCATTTACCCAGAAGACATTCTTTGAACAAACCCCTTTTAGAATTCATTCAGACTTGCTAACTGGACCTCATTTGGATGGTTTTTAAATTTTTACTCCAAACAGAGCTACGAGTTGCTCAACTTTAAGGAATTTGGCATTACTTTTTTTTTTTTTTGATTTATGAAAAGCAGGCAAAGATGTGAGAACACAGGCAATATGGGACCACAAAATGAGCACTAGATGAGGAATCAGGGAGATCAAGTTGAAATCCCAGCTTGATGTATGTTCTTAGACAACTCATTTTACCTCTATAAATTTACTTTCCTTATTTATAAAATGTGGGCACTAAAATGAAGCCTAACAGTGAGTAACCGTCATGACTGTTGACGCAGGTGATCTCTAAACAATAAAATTTTATGACAATCTAAGAAATCTTCTGCATGATAATAAAACAAAAAGGTACACTTTCTGAATTTAACATCTCTAACAGTGACAACGAGCAGAAAAAATTTGTGTTGGGTGGAAACAATAGAGATCAGCAACAAGTGTTCCAAGGGGTGAGAGAAGAAACACAGGCTGAGGCAGATGGAGGCAAGAATCACTTAGCTCCCAGATAAACAAGTTGAAGCAACAGCATTCCATTGCTGAGTAAGGCTCTTTTGAGGATGGCCTGAGAGGCCAAGGATCCACTTTTGCCTCATAGGGAGTGGTTTGTTGAACCTTAAAAGCCTTCTTTAAATGGTCCAAGTCAAGGTATAATAACAAAAGAAATAAATCTTTATTGGTGGAATTTCAGATACTGGGTGTCTTCCCAACTTTTTTCAGGTTATGCTATGGAGGTAGTCACCTTCCCCTCTTTTCCAAAAGTCTGATAGTCATAAAATCAAATTCCAAACATTGAGTGCTCCTGTAACTTGGAACAAATGAGTGTACAAATCTTAATGAGTATTTAGATGAGGCAAGTTTCAAGGAGATGAAAAGTAACGAGACTCCCTCTGCTTTTTAACTAGCTCCCAAATCCTTGGTCAGCTCCTTTTGGTATGCTACTGGCTTCCTGCTGTTTTGCACATTCCCCTGTAAGATCTATGTGATAGTAATATTTTTTTTTAAAAATCCTTAGATTTTTGAAAGAGGAAAAAAACCTGAAATTATATAACATGCATAAGTACTTTTCAAAATACATTTAAAACAAGACCATCTCTTACTGTAGATCTGTGATTTAATCTAAGGATCAGGAAATGGTTTCAACTATGTGCCATGTTCACTTGCAGATCTGGTGCACTGGGGGGAAAAAACTGCTTGCAAGGAGTTAGCAAATCAAGGTTCTGGTATTCATTGTATTCATTTCCCTCTAATCAGCTGTGTAGCCAAAGAAAAGTCACTTCCCTCTCTGAACCTAGGTTTCCTCACTTGTAAGATGGGTATGTTGAGGCTTGCAATCTGACTCCCTCCCAGGGTGGGTGTGAGGAACAAATCAGAGGACATGTAAGAAAGCACTTAATGATAATCAAAAGTTCTGTAGAAGGATCCATTACCATCGTATGTATTAGTGTTTTTGCTTATGTGCCAAACCACACTAACCCTTCAGGGATCTGGGTTTCATATTTGTCAGGGAATTCTCTGATAAATCATCCATCCTGTTTAATGTGTCCCCACTCAGTCAGAGATTAGAAATTCTTAAAGTCAAATCGGGTCTCAATATTCAGTTATTATAGCAGAAACAGCCACACAGGCAAGCAGCACAGAAACAGTAAAGGCATTCAATTGGAACAAAAATGGAAATGTGAAACAAGAGAAACATTCTCAGCGCTTGTTCTTGAAATAAGCCCCTTCTCACTCCTCTCTTCCTGAGAGTCATCTGGGAAGGAAGCTTCCTCAATATAGATTTTCTCCTGCAAAAGAGGAAAGTCTCTGCAGCCCAAGATACTCCTGCATGGAGCCTAGCTGTATATTTCAAGAGTCAGAATGCAGTAGATTAAAAAAGAGAAGATACTGTGAGCGTTCTGAGTAATAGATGTTTTGAACCTTTCTCACTTTTCAGAATCCCTAGCTACCCATTATCCTCCTAACAACCCCTATCTGGTCAAGGTACATCACCATTGGCACCCAGCGCTGCCCCATCCCTACCCCACCTTCATTCTCCCCATGCAACAGAACCCTGCTCCGGACCTTTTCTAACTCATCTACTCTTCAACAGACCTTACCCACTGACATCCTGTTCCCTTCAGGACTCTGCTATAGTTTCCCTGAAAAACCAGTCCCCAAGAATATGACTAGTTGGTATTAGGCTAGTGAGCTATCTTTTCCCAGAGATATGACTATATTTTTATAGACATTCCAAGAAAACATCATGGTTTGACTCACTGGGGCAACATTGGAAAAGAAATTTTAATCCCACAGGCCTTTCATCTGCTCCTCAAACTACTGTGTAATACAGTAACAATCACAATAAAAATTAATAGTAATAACTGACATTAGTGCTTTAAAGTTTGCAAAGGACATTATGCATATTTCCTACTTCTGCTACAATAGCTCTATGACACAGATACTACAGGTATTGATATTCCTATCTTACAGATGAGGAAAACAAGGCTCAGAGCAATTTAAACTGTCTGTGGCCATGCAATTAATAAGCATAAGAAACAAGAGTTGTGCCCAGTCTTTCTGGTCCCAAGCCCAGCCATCCATTCATTGTGCCACACAGAAGCGAAAGGACCAGCTCCTCTCACATTTACTACTAGGCTTGGGGGTTTTGTTGCTGCTGTTCACTTTTTGTTTGTTTGCTTTAATGTGATAAAGCTATAGTTTAGTGAAAACAACACTGGAATAGAAGTCAGAAGACCTGGTCACAGATTCTGTCCCTGATGAGCCTTGTGACAAATAATTTCGCCTCAGCCAATCTCCATAACCAGTGAAATAAAAGGGACTGACTAACAAAACCAGATTATCTCTAAGGCCCCCTGCCAGCTCAAAAAGTTTATGATTCTGTGAGTTCAAGCTGTAATCACCCACCAGGGAGAGAAATCAAGGTAAGTAATGCTAACAAGAATACATATATGTGTGTATGTGTGTGTGTGTGTGTATCTATACATATGTAAGTATACACACACACACACAAACACACACACACACACACACACACACACATATACTTAGATCCTTCCTCTTCTCATCCAAAAAGTAACATCATTTTGCATGGGAACATCCTCAGACTTCTACTTTTCATTTTGACAGCAGACCCAGCATGTCGACGCTAATTATTTTCTTCCCACTGTCTCTGTCAGTCTTCTTTTTTGTTGAAGTCAGCATGGTGAAGGTCCAAATAACAGCTTTTGCTTTGTAAGGGGCCATACAAGCGGCTCATTGACATGTCTTCCAGCCTTCTAAAGCCATCAGAGAGCTGAAATATATGGGCCCTACCATTCCATTTCCTGATTCTGCCAAGAAATAGGCTAGACTAGAAAGAATAGAAAACTTGGAGTAAATAAAATTCATTTAGAACTCTGACCCTGACATTTACATGTGCAATAATGGACAAATCACTCAATTATATAATAAAGTGATTAGCTTTTATATGGCGCTTTAAGGTTTACAAAAAGCTTTACAAATATTATCTCACTTTGTCCTCATAACAACCCTGGGAGGTAGAGATCCTATTAGTATTTCCATTTTACAGATGAGGAAGCTGAAGCTAAGAGGTTAATAAATGACTGAGACAGGATCTGAACTCAAGTCTTCCTAACTCTAAGTCCAACACACAGATATCTCTTTAAGCCTCAGTTCCCTCCCCTATAGAATGGAGATACCTACCTTACAAGATGGTTGTGAGAATACTTTATAAACTTCAAGTTTTGTATGCATTATGTATGCATCATTCCATTTGTGAAGCATTTATTATGTGTCTGCTATGTGGTAGGCACTATCGTAAGCACTATCCTAGGGGATACTGAGAGAAAAAAAAAAATAAATTAGTTCCTGTCCTCAAAGAGCTGACATTCTATTGAGGTAAACAACATGTACACATATAAGCAAACAAATACATGAAAAGTAAATGCAAAGTCATGGGGAGGGGGTGCAGTTAACAACTAGGGAGAATGAGGAAATAACACATGGGAGATGCAGCTACAGCTGAGCTTTGAAGGGAACAAGAGAGAGGCAGAGACCATTGCAGCCACAGAGGAGAGACTATACAAAGGCATGGAGATGGGAGATGGCATTTAGCAATGAGGCACGGGGAGGGAAGTATGGTTAAAACTTAAGCGTACATGAAGGGATTAATGTGTAACCATCCTGAGGAGTCTGCATTTTATCGTAGACACAATAGGAAGGAAGCTTTTTTAAGCAATAGAGTTTAGATTAGATCTGAACTTTTGGAACGTTAATTTGGAATCTCTATATAGATGTATGGGAGAGAGAAGAGGCTGGAGGCAGTTCAGACCTCACGAAGGTTGTGGCCATACCAATAAAAGAAAGAGAAGAACCAGGAGATGCAATGAAGGTAAAATTGACAATGCTTGCCAATTAATTGGATAAAGGAATAGAGCAGACTGAAGAGTAGAGATTGGCTCCAAGGCTCCACAGCTGGGTGACTCAGAAGAATGGTCCTGGCCTCAAAAGAAATACAGAAATTAGGAAGAGGTTTTGGGGAAAAATATGAGATCTATTTTGCATATGTTGAGTCTAATATCCCTGCAGGATAGACAGTTGAAAATATCCAGTAGGCTTGAGGTAGCTAGGTGGTACAGTGAATAGAGCATCAGCCCTGGAGTCAGAAGGACCTGAGTTCAAATGTGGCCTCAGACACTTGACACACTTACTAGCCATGTGACCTTGGGCAAGTCACTTAACCCTAATTGCCCTGCCTTCCCCCCTCCAAAAAGCAAAAAAAAAAAAAAAAAAAGAAAATATTTAGTAGGCAATTGATGACTAGCACTTGAGAGACTGAGGCTGGATATGTAATCGATTGGCAAAGAGATGGTAATTAAATCCATGAGATGACAGAGGGAGAGGGTATAGAAAAAGAAGAGAAGAGGGTCTCCAAGGTGTACTCATCATTAAGTACACCTTAATGGTGCTTAATGAACCATTAAGCAGTGGAGCATATATAAAGATCAGGTAAAGGAGAGGATTGGTAAGTAAAAGGTGAGATGAAATGAATGAAAACCTGGAAAGACAGCACTTCTCTGGGTAATTAAAAATCAATTTATTAATTAGGCTAGCTGGCAATCAATAAACTGATTCTCAGTTGTTTCTCTTGGTATCCAAAGACACCGAGGGAGACCCTGAAACATTTGAAATCTCTCCTGAAAAGGCATTCTCCAGACAAGTGAAAATTAACCCTAATTGGTGGCCATTTACTGAGGAAGTGGGCTAAAAGTCTTCAATTCCTCCTGCTGAGAATGTGCCTTGATCATGAGACTCAGCAGCCTCTAGGCACCTAGGCAAAGAGAAGCCATCTCCATCAGGACCTCTCTGGCTAGATTTTTTCCTTCATGAGTTGGACTGCACCAAACTCTCCTGAAGGGGACCAAGGACAGGGGGACCCCTCTCTAGGCAAAGGATCATCTAGACTGGATTCTATTTAAACTTTGAACAGAAATTAGGTCCCCAGTTGAGTGGAGTCCTGCCTAAGATTGAAGAATATGTGCTACAAGGGCTAGGAGCAAATCTTATCAGTCATTCATGCCCTTCAGAGGCCAACTGACCTTTTCAGGAGAGGGTTTTCATAAAAATAAGAATAAAATAGGTGGGGCACAAATTAATAGTTATTAATATAATACTATAAGATTAATTTTTTCAGAGGAAAGCCAAAGATAATAACTGAGAGGAAAGAGTATCTCAAAGGAAAAGGTCATCAGTAGTGTCAAATGCTGCCGAGAAGCCAAGAAGGATGAGAACGGAGAGAAGACCATCAGATTTGGCAAATATGGGTTACTTAGTGACTTTGGATGGAGCAGTATTGATGAAGTAATGAGGCTGGAACCTAAATGGCAAGGACTGAAAAGTGTGTGGGAGGAGAGAAAATACAGTAGGAATATAATCAGTTCTTCTCCTCTTCCTGCCCCCAAGAAGGAGTCTGGTTATAAAAGTGAGGAGAGAAAGGATAATAACCTGAGAAGAAAGTAGGATCGAATGAAGAATTTTTGTTTTGTTTTGTTTTAAAAAATTGGGAAGACCTGGACTTGTTTTTAGGGAAGGAATAAATTTGAGTTATTGCTATAATCATTAACATATTTCAACAGTCAAACATTTGTTGAACCTTCTTATGAACACGAAATGCTTTATCCCAGCTCCATAGTCTTCATCAAGATGAAGAATAATTAGAAATTAATTGCCTGCTCTGTTTTCTAGGATGGTACCTCCATATTAGCTTCTTTCCTCAATTCTAGACATTTGTTCTCTTCCTTATCAAATCTATCCTTCATATAACTACCAAGAAAAAACTACCATATAACTATCCTTCATATAACTACTAATACACAGATCTAACAGTTACTCCCCTGTTCAGAAACCTTCAGTGGCTTCCTGCTCCAGTCTTACATAAAAACTCCTTACCATCTGCTTTGAAACTCCCTTTTATATCCCTCCCTTTCACTGTTATAGTGGGAAAGGTTCGGGTGCTTTGAGTCAGAGGACCTAAGTTCAAATCACAGCATTGAAGCTTACTAGCTGTCTGACCTTGGTTGGAATCATTTAACCAATCTCCCTGGGACTCATCTGTAAAATGAGGGGATGAGACCAAATGGCCTCTGAGGTTACTTTCAGTTTGTTTTTGTTTTTTCTCTGAATTGAGAAACATTACATTCTGGCCAAACTGGACTTCTAGCTACTCTTTCAGCATGACATTGTCTCAAGCTTCTATGCATTTGTACAATTCATTCCCCATGCCTAGAGTAGATGGCTCTTCATCCAAATTTTTTATGTTCCTTAATGGTTCAGCTCCTTTATGAAGTGTTTCCAGATGCCTTCTCCACAGTTGTTAATGCTCTCTCCCTCATCACCTCATAAAATGCCTTCTAGCTTGAACATTTTATGATTATAGGTTTCTACTTAGGATATCTCCACCCTATCTCATCTTGGGCCCACTCACTGAAAAGGAAGTTAGCAGAAGACATAAGGTTAGACCTACTAGTAAGAAGAATATATGCTAATGTGCTGTAATTTGAGGTTTGTCAAACAATCCAAACTATTCCAAACTCTTCATCCTGCTGGTAGAATCCACTATAATAGAGTCATTCATCTCTTAGGCTTAGGAAATTGTCTTCAGAAGGCCTTTCATAACTTCAAAGAGCTGGATGAATTCTCTAGGTTTATTTTATCAATAAGGAAATTGGGGATCAAGGAAATTAAGAGATTTACTCATGTGGATTTGAATCCAGGTTCTCAGGTCCCAGAATCAATGCTGTGTGCCCAACTGTAGGCTGCCTCATTGAAATGCTAATGCAGTATCCTGCCTGAGTAACACAGTCCTGAGCCCTTTAATAGAGTTCTCTCTCAATGGTTTCCTATTAGCTGGCACAGAGTTGGGGCAGGAAGGAATGGGATTTTTTAGTCCTATAGATTTTGATGAAGATGGTCACATTAACGAGGTCCTGAACAAAAGAGAATCAGCTCAACTGTGGTCTCATGATGAAAAAAGAAGGGTGCTCAGCGAGGAGCACAAGAACCGTGGGTTCCTGAGGGAAGGGAGAAGGGAGAGAAGTAATAAAGAAATGACAAGCACAGGAGTCAAATTTCTCCTACTATGGAAAGGGAAAATGACTGAAATGGAAGGTGGGAGACCTGACTTTAATAAAAAGCAGCATGGGGCAGTGAAAAGGTTACTGAATTTAGTGTTGTAGGACTCAGGTTTGAATCCTGGTTCTTCCAAACTTTACCCATGTAACCTTCTGCTTATACTGATTATATTGTATATATTATCATATATTTATTATATATATAATATACTGAGTATATTACTGAATGTACTGACTATAATACTATTAATAATAATAATAAGTTATTTTTCCTTTTAGGGAGTTAGTTTCAATATCAATAAAATTTGAGAATTGGACTAAGGGAATTAGGGTAACCACTAAAGTCCTTTTGGTTTCCAGAAAACATTGATTTATTCTTCCCTTCTCTCCATCAATTTAGAATAGGAGTTTCTCCTTCTCTGGGTTTCAATCCTCATCTGTAATGCAAGGCAGTAATCTCTAAAATCTGTCAAGCTCTGAAATCCCATGGTTCCTATTTCGCTGTCTTACTAAAGGCCAGCCTCAGGTTGGAAGTGCTCCCCAGGAAGGGAGACAAAAACAAAATGCATGGAAAATCATTCACTAACAGGTAAAGAAGAAATGGAAAGAGAGATGGCAAGATATGGCCACAGAGACTTCAGAGGTGGAATAGGCACGAAGTCATCCTTATATGGTCGCTGTAATTGCAGACAATCTCCATTTTACAACAGATAATTTTAAAAATCCAGTTGGATCTCAGTCATTTGGAAACTAGGCATTTCCCCCACAGAAACAATGTGATTAAGTTCCCAGGCCAAGCCTGGAATACATATTTAACCCCTAATGTTGCTGCAGTTTGTGATGTGATAATAGGACTGCAAAACCTAACTACCTTGGGCAACGAGGTTTCTTTGGGAAAATATATTTAGAGTTCCAGTCTGGGGCATCTGCAATGCACCTCACCCCAACTCCCTATATATTCAAATTATGACTCTTTTCACCAACCACCAAATAGTGAAATTAGGGATTTGACTTAGCTCCAAACTCCTGTTGGAAGATCCCATGGTCAAGTGCAAGGGACTCTAGCGATTGAAGACCTGGGGATAAGGAATCAGACCATAGCTTCAGGGGTTGAGAAGTGAGGATCAATGGCAACTGAGGATTAAGGGGGTGTTGGGAACTTTGGGCAATGCAGAGGCCTGGGAACATGTCTCAGTCTTGGACTAACTCCCCAGTTCTACTTTCTTTTCTTCCTCACGCCCTAGGTATTGGCTTATCATTCCTTTTCCTTCACCAACATGTTAGCCACTAAGATTTCTCTCCTTTTCTTGCCCATCGTGGATGAAAAAAACAAAGGAACTGGCACTCAGCCTCTTTGTGGTTTGGCTTCCTACGGATCTCTGACTACTTACTTATAAAGAAAGGAAAAACAGAAGAGACAGAAAAAGGAGTCCCTCCTCTTTGTGGGTCTCCCCATAGACACGACCCTCCTCTTTTTTTCACTTAGAAAAGACAAAGAGACACAACGCTTAGACTAGTGGTTAGATTTTGTGCACAAAAGACTGATGGATGATCCATTCACTTTTCAGGAGAAAACTAGACTTGAGCTATCTTGAATATTAAGTTATAAAAACCAAGGCCAGGTTCAAGAGTAAAAGAGGGAGGGAAGGGGAAGGAAATACAGGTTTAATGCTGAAAGGTGCGTTAGAGATCATCTAATCCAAAGTCATCATTTTACAAATAAGGAAACTGATGCCTAGAGAAATTAAGTGACTTGACCAAGGTCACAAAGGTAGTTAAGTAGCTGGGATTGAAACTCAGTCCCTCTTTTTCTAAATTGATAGGGGAAAGATAGATGACAAAGTGATTTCTGGAAATTGGAAGGCCCTTTGCGATTCCCATTTCCTTTGGTTCAATTCCAAATTTTTTCTAGACAATAAAACTAAGGCCTTAAAAGGGGAAATAATTTGCTATTATTTTTGTTGTTGTTATTGTCGTTAATAATAAAAATAATAAGCACTTTATAAATACCTCATTTTCTCCTCCTCCCATTTTAAAGATGAGAAAACAAGGGCAGACAGAGGCTGAATGACTTGCCCAGGGTCACACTGCTGGTATCTGAAGTGAGGCCATATTTGAACTGGTCTTCCTGTCTCAGATATACAGCCAGCATTCTATACCATATACCACCTAGTCATTCAAAGTCACTCAGTTATTTAGTGTTAGAACTACTTGTAGAAACAAACTCTGCCATTTCCTAATCTAATATGCTCCTTTCACTACTTGAAGAATACAGGAGAAGGAAGGAAGGAAGCAAAATTGACTTGCTAATTGCTAGTGAGACTATTCCACCATCTATTGCCCTAAATTTAACCAGGGCTGTTGGGCTTTGACTTGTAAACTCATTCTCCACATCTCCCACAGGCTTCTTCTGGCCTCACCTCCTTCTGTTTCCAGAAACAAGACGGCAGCCAGATGTGTGGGATATTTCCCGTCCACATGGTTCACACATGAGCAGCCAATGCATGACAGAAAAATATGCATGTGGCAATAGTTATCAGCCTCCACCTGGACCTTGCCCTTATTGAGCAAAAGCATGAACTTGGGGTGGGGAGAAAGAGGAGTGGGTGCTGTTCTCTCCCTTCTTGAACTCACAATTGACATCTCTCATGCTATAGTGTGGAGAACTGGGCTCAAAAAAATAACTTGAATTAAACCAAGCATTGTTGAACTGAGCGTTAGGCACATTTATTTTTGGAAACATTCCCTGTGAAGCATATTGTAGTGAAAGGCTTCTTCTTGGGTGTTTCTCATCTGTAAATAGAGCACCAAGTGAGAGTTCTAGAACCACTCACCAGAGATCATCTCCAGCAAAGACGCAGAGCCTCAGGAAACCAGCGCCAGTCACTAGGGAGGCCAGACCTAGATCCATTCAAGATCCTCAGCAGAACCATCAGAAATCCAAACTCAAGACACCAAAGGCACTAGAAAGCTCATTCTTCAAGAGACTAGGATATCTGAGGTCCAGAACTTGTTCCATATGCTGGACATCTTCTAGGGGTGACCCACTACCTGATAATCCTGCCTCTACTCTTACTTCCCCAAACCACCTTTCACACAAATCTGCCAAAAAAATTTTCTTCATTCATGCCTGAGCAAATCTGTACCCTGTTCAAGAACCTTCAATGGCTCCCTATGGCCCCTAGGATAAAATACAAATTCTTGAGTGGCCTTTAAGGCTCTCTGAATCTAGTCTATTATTCCAGCTTTTCCTTGTAGCACATTCTCTATTCCACTGACTCAGACAACTCAGTGTTCCCAAAACTTAACATGCCATCTCCCACCTCCCAACCATCCCTTCTACTGGAAATGTACTATAGCCTTTGCTAAAGTGCCTTCTCTTCTGTGAAGCCTGACTGATCCCTTAGACTGAAAGTGTTCTCCCCCTCCTCATACCATCCTACAACACTTTCCAGCACTCCTTTGCCCCATTACATCCCATCTTATGTTATATTTTTCTGTGTACATGTGATACCTACATTAATAGAATGTGAGATCCTTGTGAGAAGGATGTCATATATAAAAGGAATTTGATAAATGTTCAAAGAACAAATCCCTGACAAGTGGCCATTCAGCCTCCATTTGTAGACCTTAGAAGATGGGAAACTTACTACCTGCCTGAGGCATCTCATTATACTTTGGGACAGGCTGATTCAACTCAAAGCTCATAAATCCAGTGGTTTAGGATGGTTTCAGATGCTGCTCCAATTATGGAGAGGGCTCATTGGCCCTTGCTGACAAATGAATGGACCAGATGCTTTCCTGTGGGCCATAATGCTTAACTCTATTGATGTATGCTCTTCTGACCAATATTTTCGCTATTCTTGAGCATCTCAGATGAAGAGAGGATCTCAAAGCACTGGCAAAATTTTGTAAATAGTATGAAATCTCAAATGTTTTATGATGGTTTTGCAGATGGATAACAGATAATTCACGTTCCTTTACCGAACAAGTTTTACTTCATAAAATCATTGTCTCCAAAAAAGTCCTCAAAGTTTACAACTAAGGAGGTCAAGCCAATGACTCTTTGGACATTGAGAGGGTTTTATGTTCATTAGCATGCTGATGGAACCTAAGCAAAACCTTCATGATATCACTCAGTATATGCTAATGGACATTTGAGAAATGTAAATGTATGTAAATGGTACAGGGGTTACATTAGCCTATTAACATCACAAATCCCCATTTACAGACTGCTTTTCATTTAAGTCATATTTCTATTAAGTCAAAAGCTTTGGAAGCTAATCTGGAAGGAAATCACAGCATGTCAATTAAGACAGCTTGGCAACAAGACCCCAGGAAATCGGTTAAGTCTTCGCAGATGCCTTCATTAAGCTTTGTGGTGGCTGCTTCACTCATGAGACTTTCTGAAAGTCATTTTCCAAGTTTGTGTCTATGGTGTATCTTCTTCTTCAACTTTCGGGGCATGGCTATAGTCTCCTTTCATCACTCTCTCCTTTAGGACTTCCTGCCTATCTATCACAGCTATCATACGGCTCTGCTTGATTTAATTTTACAAGAGCTTGAGCCTTTTCTCTTTCCTTAACCCACTGATTAGTTCATTTTATGTATGGAAACATAATCTCCATTTTCTCCTTAGCTTTCTCTCCATAAAGTTCCACTGATTTTAGTAACACCTAGCATAAGACCGCATGACTGTTGCCGAGATATTTTTAAACATAAGCCATCATGTGTTTCTAGTTTAGAGAGTGTTGTCTAATGATTAGAAAGGGACCACCAGTCAGCACAACTTGTTTCTAGATCTGGCTCAGCTATTAACTCATTTATGACCTTGGTTAAATCACTTAGCTAGTCTGTACTTCAATGTGTTTTCTTGTGTAAGACAATAAGCAATTATAAGCTATAAATTCTAAATAAATTTTTAAAATATGCTACCCAAACAAAATTTGTCCTTACTTCTTCTATAGATTAGTTTTATAGAATCATAGGATTTGAAAACTGGAAGCGACCTTTAGAAATCCACCCTCCTCACTTTACAGATGAGGAGACTGAAAACAGTATGGTATATGTTGATTGGTTCTTGTCCTTTGTTCTCAAAAAGGACCAAACTGACATCACTGTGTTAGAGTCAAGTTTCAATGTGTCTGACTGTGGCTGATGAGACTAATATGAGCTCACAATGCTCTATCACAGGTCAGATACAAATAGTCCATGAGAACATTTGGGGTGGCTTCTCTAAATTTGTGTATCTCCACTTTCTCTTGAGCTATTTCAATTCTGCTTTGCTCATAGAGTACAGCACCTTCTCTGATGAGGGCATGCCATGCTGGGTGGTCCCGTGTCAGTGTTCCCCATGTCACACAATTAACTCCAGAGTTCTTAAAAGAGACCTTGAGAGTGCCCATGTATTGCTTTTTCTGACCACCATGTGAGCACTTGCCCACAAAATGTTTTTTTTTTTTTTGGCAACCGTACATTTGGCATTCAAACAATCCACCAGCCCATTAAAGGAAAATGTGGGAGAGAAGAGGTATTAGAGTGACTACCTGAGTGAAGGTCTACAGAGCCATTGTGTTGACCTCTTTGTTGTATGCCTGTGAAACCTGGACAGTCTACCAGTGCCATCCAGGAAACTGAATCTCTTCCAATTGTCTTAGAAGATTCTAAAGATCACCTGGCAGGATAAGACACCAGACACTGAAGTTCTTTATCGAACTAAACTGCCAAGCATTCAAACTCTACTGCAGAGAGTGCAACTCTGATGGGCTGGCCACATTGTTATGTGTAAGGACCTCAGGAACATCCCAGATGGCTAATGAAGAAGCCCTGGGGAGATTCAAAATCCCTAAGTTACCAAGTCAGAGGGACGCCTGCCACAAAGACCCAAAGTCCCTTTTCTAGCTGGTGAAGAATCTAAACATCAACTAGTTCCCAATTCCCCAGGCAGAATTAGCACCAATCCCAAACCTTAACCTACACATCAGGTCTAGGCTTCCTACTCCCTCCACCCAAGACCTAGTCATTCTTGATCCAAATAAGAACTCTATTTAAAAAGAAAATCTTCAAGTTTTATCAGTTTGAACACTTTGTGGGTGAGGTGAAGAAGAGATGAGAAAATGCATTTATATAGCACCTATTGTATACTAAGTGCTTTAGAAATATTTCATTTGATCCTCACCACAGAATTACAAGACAAGTGCTATTATTATACCCATTTTGTAGTTGAGGAAACTGAGGCAAACAGAAATTATATGACCTGTCCAAGGTCACATGGCTAATAAGTCTGAAGTCATATTTGAACTTGGATCTTCCTGACTATTGGCTCAGGGAATTGTTTACTATGGTACCACCTAGTTATGATCCTAGCTTATCATACCTCTTTCTATCCTCCTTGACTGTTCCTTCTCAATATATTTTCCTTCAATAAAACTGATTGCCTTGACTTTCTCTCTGCTAGCTTCCATTTGGGGTTACATTCTGCTTTTGATACTTTATCTCCTAGCCACCTCTGTTTGCTCCCTAGAAGCATCAATCAGTCTTTATCCATGCCTGAGATTAATGAATGGTCTTGGTCAAGGGTAAGGAAGATGCAGCCTTGAGGTCACCTGGGGTCACCTATATCCTTGGGGGCAGCCTTTTGACTGAGTCCAAGTTTTACAAAACAAATCCTTTTATTTAGGGAATTTGTTCTTTGAAGTTCAGATTTAGTCAAAGGGCTGTACTTGAGGACATAGAAGGCCACATGTGGTCTCAAGGTTGCAGGTTCCCCACCCCTGGTTGGCAGCTGCCCCTGCTTTCAAAGCAGTGACTTAGGGAAAGCATAACATGAGGGTTAGAATACCTCCCCACTTCTCCCCACATCAGTGATGTGCTTAAAGGCCTGGTTCAACTACATGTTCCTCAGTCTCTTTTCCTTGGCAACACAAGTGGGATATAAGGGAGATTGCAGCCTCACCCGGTACTGCCCCCTGGAAAGTCAAACTTCACTCAAACTACATTAAGGCAGTATAGCAGAAAGCTATGGATTTGGAGCCAGTGGACAATAGGGTAGATTCTCATCTGACACTTGGCCACTTGTACAGTTTGGGCATTGAAATAACTTGGCCAAGGCCCCCCAGTAAGTATTTTTCCCATTCAGTTGTGTCTGACCCTTTATGACCAACCCTATTTGGGTTTTCTCAGCAAAGATACTGGAATGGATTGCCATTACCTTCTCCAGTTGATATTACAAATGAAAAAAATCTAGGCAAAAAGGGTTAAGTGACTTTCCCAGGGTCACATAGCTAGTTAGTGCCTAAGGTCAAATTTGAATTCAGAAAGATGAGTGTTCCTGACCCCAGGCCTGGCACTCTATGCACTATGGCACCCCCTGGCTTCCCTTATCTGATCCAGGGCTCTTTCTAATCGATTTCACTGCCTCCACGTTATAAACCATTTTCATCCCCCCACACATGCATCATATACAAAACTTGCCTTTCACATGCATTATATGCAAAACTTGCCCTTTCTCTGAGCCTTGCTGTCCTGCCCACCTCCCACTTTTTAAAATAATAATAACCAGTGGTGGTTTTATCACTGCTGCCCAGCTTACTGAATTAGACTATCTGTACAACACCTAGGGCACAACGCTATCATCTTAATCTCTCCTTCTATTGTTAGCTTTCATTTCACATCTTCCCTTGCTCTTCTTTCCTGCCCACTCTTTTCCCTGCATACTGCATTGTCATAAATCAATTCTTTCTAAATGTTATTGTTCAAATAATAGCCACCTCTATCTCTGGAATGTCTGTATCTCCCACCCCTCATTCTATTGCCCTGATTTCCTAAGTCTCTGAGGTATCTGCTTACATTCTACCCTCTCTTTTAATAACAGTTCCTCTCCTTTCTTTTTTTCCTTTTTCTCTTTTTTCTGAAATCTGCATAAAAGCCTCGGGACTGTGAGCTCTTCCCATTTGTTCTGGAACTTAGGTTTGCCAAGTAAATTAATGGTGCAATCAAGGCTTAAGGGAGTAGCTTTGGCCTAGTTAAGAAAACTCTATCAAGGTCCACTACTTCCTTAGCAAGGTATAGGATGACCCTGGGTTCTCAAAGGCAACACTAGGGGCATAGAAGCTCTGGTAGGTACTAGCAGGCTAGAAAGGCTTCAAGCATGGTACCCCAAATAGACTTCATGTCTGTTGTCTGAGGATCAGCCTAGCTAAGTTTTGGCAAGGTGATCCTCAAAAGGTTGGCCACCAGGTAAGGAAATTTTTTTTTTTTAATCACAGTAACTCGTTAAATCAGCTACTCAAGTGTGAAGAGATTGTGATATGGATTAATGGCCAGAACACTAACACAGATAAAAATCACAAGACACAAAATCATTTCAAGTATGTTTAAAATCAATTTTAATTTAATTAAATTAATTAATAATAATAAATTAATTAAATTTAAGATTATTATGTTTAAAATTAAGCTTTCCATAATTGTGAAAAATCAATGAGCTAACTATATAGATTCTTCTTGGTTCATTAAAGAACATCTACCAGACCACCTAGTCTTTAAAAATTGGGCTTGCCATTGGCTTGCCTTTCTGTATATAAATGTAAAGGAAGGTAATTAAGTTGCATATCTTTTAAAATTCCCAAGAATTCACACTTTTCAGGAATTCAGATTGGTCTTCCTGGGAACTCTTTTGCATAAGTGATGTGTGACTGAACAAGGATTCCGAACTTTTTTTTGGGGGGGGGGGTAAGATTTGGTAACTTACCTCTACCTTTTGCCCTTTGGCTTTCAGAAATAATGCCAAGCTCACTCAGCCAAGCACTGCTGTATTATAATAAGCAAAGTAAATCCCCTTCCACTGCCGCGTGGATTAGTGTTTTTTCTAACATACACAGACTAGTTGAGGTTCAAAGAAAACAGTGAAAGAGAAATTCAATATGCAAGAAATTTGGAACTAGGTCCAGGACTTCAAAAAGCAGGAGTGCTTATTACTAAGGCCAACTTCACTCTTTATCTGGGAATAGGCTGGAAATGTAATTTATGTTACTTTATTTCCTAACCACATTTGGTGGGGATGGCCAAGAAGAAAAATCCTCATTTATCATAATGTTTGGAGACAGAACATTGCTCACTGGGAAAAACTTCCTGGACTCCAATTCCCAGGAGGCTATGTGTTTGGATATAAAATGGTGATATTGTAAGGCAAGCAACCTAATTAGTGGAAAATCTTCTGAAAACTGAGAGGTTTAAAAAGCAGAACCGAGAATATGTGGGTCAGAGGTGGGGAGAGGGGAAAAAAAGGCAGATAGAGTACAACTATTCTGTAAAAGCAAGATGGATTTGAATGAATCTTTAATGATATCCCCAAACCCAAGAATCTCAACAGAATCTTAAGGCCCCTGGAGTCAGAGATGTGAATGTTAACAACTCTACAAGTTTCAGGATATCTCCAAGACAAACTATGAGATTAAATGACATTTCCTGACCACATTTATCCACAAAGGAGGAAAAGGTGAGTTTTCCAAGGAGATAGTATTCATGTATATACAGGCATGCTGAAAAGGCTTGTTCTATTTGGGTTTTCTCTGGATATTTACCTTGTTATTCTGTTTCAGTTAAGTGTTCTGACCATTTATGTTTCCAACCTTGCCTGCAATGGAGTATATATGCACTAGAATAGGAGATTGGACACTTTTCTATGATCATGATTACCCAAATAACTTACCAAGTATAGCAAGGATTTGAAGAATTAAGGGGAACCCTTGCTACACACTCAACAGAGATATCTTAATTAGTCTTTCTCCAAAGCTTCATCGTGATATGAAGAGGACTCTGGCCTCTTAAAGGCTATATTAATGATGACCAAGCTCAAAGAGATCCTGTTAACATATGTGGACCTTGGTTCCCTCATCTGTAAGTTGAGAGGGGTTGCACTAAATTGTTTCCAAGTTCTCTCTGTGGTACAATGAACCTATAATCCTAAGAAAAGGTTTCCGATATAGATTCAGTGACAGCCTATGTGTGTATTTGTCATCTGGGGTGTCCAGGGAAAACTAGCACCTCTGGTGTGAGGGCCTAACTAATCTTTTCAGGACTGTTCATCTACCTTTGATGTCCACCTGTCACTCAACTCTCAATTGTGGCTCCAAGAATCTAAAGCATGTGTAGCAGCCATACCCTGGTAAAACCACCAAAGCAGAAGGCTACGCCAGGTTGAGGGTAACTGAGAGGCCTCAAATTCATCAGTGAATTGAGGAGATGTCTATCTCAAGCATGTGAAGAATGGTGGATGAGAACAATTTGTTCTTACGGCCATGAAAGTGGCTGTAGCAAGAGCTGTGGAACGCTTAGAGTTTGGTCAGACATCAAAGATACCAAGGTCATCCACTGTATCTGGGCTATTGCGAATCATCCTGACTTTTTTCTTGCCACTAGACTTCCTTGACTCTTAAAGAAAAAGTGAGGTTCATGACTTTATGTAACTCTGCCTCACCTAAATCCAATTCACTCACAAGTCAAGACATCACCCCCGTGATGTTGGTCTTCTTCAAAAATTTAAGACAAATAATAATCCATCATCTGAGGACCAGTCTCAATAAAATAAGAGTTCATCCCCAAGAATGTTAACCACTGGTTGATTCTGGAAAGTTATCTACTCAGGTATATAAGCATGACTCTCTATGTCAGTGGTTCTCAACCTTCCTAATGCCACAACCCTTTAATACAGTTCCTCATGTTGTGGTGACCCCCAACCAACCATAAAATTATTTTCGTTGCTACTTCATAACTATAATTTTGCTACTGTTACGAATCATAATGTAAATATCTGATATGCAGGATGTATTTAAATTGAACATAACCCATAGGTTGAGAACCACTGCTCTATGTTAATTGAGGGAAGACCAATAAAACCCTTCAATCCTTGAATTAAAATGGAGGTTGCCATGATGGTATAACATTTTAGATATGCCTACTGATGATGTAAGTATGACTAACTACTGCAGTAACTTTCAAAAGATTCCAGTGAATAACCCTATTTTAATAGAAGACTTTGCATCTACTTTACATCCATTTATTCAGCAAATGCTTAATGAGGACTTAATAATGAAATTTATTTATGTGCATAGCCAGACATAGAAGGAAACGGAGGCCTTAGATATTGTCTCTGACCCCATGGAGCTTACATTTTCCTTCGGGAGACACAAAGCATACTTACAGTAAACAGAGAAGTATCGGTGACATTGAGTGACCACATAAGTACTATAGACAGTGCTATAGGAACTCAGAGAAGGAAGAAATCAGTAGGAGGTGTCAGAAAAAAGTCTTCATGAAAGAAATAACAATTGAGCTCTGAACAGTCAGTAAGATGTGCACAGACAGAGGGATAAAGGAAAAGTAAGGCCAAGTTGAGGGAGTGAACAAAGAATTGAATTATAAATGACAAAGCAGAGAGACAGAGAAGGGCCTGCCTATTTCTATAATCCCCCAGAGTTAGGATAGTTAGATTGGGTTCAGATTGTGGAGAGCCTTAAAGGCCAGCCTGAGATTTATCTTGCAGGCAATAGAAAAGCCTCGGGGAAGTTAAGCGTGTAGGAAATGTAGGTGCCATATTGTGAAATTCACATTTTAGGAAGCTTATTTAATTGATCACAGAGGAAGTACACTATACTAGGTAGAGATCTGGTCTGGGAGTGAGGCAGACCTGAGCTCAAACCCCCTTCTCTGACACATACTGGCTGTGGGATTCTAGACAGGTCACTTAAACTTTAAGTGCCCCAAGAAACTCTCTAAAGACTATAAAATGTGGAGCAATGGCTAATCTGCATTGGTAGAGAGAATTTCCTCATTGGGCATTTGTTCCACCAATGAAATCACAGCTCCAGTCCATTCAGCTGGAAATGTTCAAGATGAACTGCAGTAGGCAAAGAATGGAAAGAAAAAGACCAATTAGGAAGCTATTATAATTACACAAGCTAAAGTGATAAAGAGCCTAAATTGAGGTGGTAATGTAAAGACTGGAAATTAAGGGATAAACAATTACATTGCACCTGAAAGATCTGGGATTTTTAACTCTAATACTAGGTAGGCTGTAGTGGAATAGGAGGTGATATTTAGGAATGGGATCCTATAAAGTATCCTGTCACTCAACATTTAGGGCACAAAAATGAAAAAGGACAGTATTTCTTTTTGGAAATACACATCCACTCAGTTTCCTTACACTCTCTAAAACCATACTAACTTAATCTAGTCTAGGGGTTCTCAACATGGGATCCATGATCTTTTTTTAATATATTGTACTCTTTACAATAATTAGTCTCCCTGCCTCAGATTTCTCTTATTTCCAATTTATTCTCTGAATAGATACCAAAGGGATGTTCCTAAAGGACTGACCATGCTATTCCCCTTTTTGATAAACTCCATTGGCTCCTCTTGACTACAGGATGAAATATCATTTCATCTTTATCTCATTCTTTTAAAATGGCTATTTGTGTGTACATTTTATCATGTACATGATTAGCATAGTTGTACATTTACACAATTTATAAATGAGCAAATAAGTATACATGTATTGGGAGCATATGTTCAATTTTTTTTCTATGGAATACAGAAATCAAAGAAGGTTGGAGACCTTTAGAGTAATGATGTCAAGCTCAAATAGAATTAGGAGCCACTTAACTCTGTGTGTGTGTGTGTGTATACATATATATACATATATATGGATCTCTGTGGATGCATATTGACTTAGAAAACTACATATTAACATTATCTTTGTCTTATTGTGGTTTTATTTTTTAGATATTTCCCAATTATATTTTAATATGGTTTGACTGAACTTGGAAGTGTTGTGGGTTGAGTGCAGTCATCACGTGTTTGACACCTCTGCTCTAGGGTATCCTGCCTTTCTATTGACTCTTGCTCTCCTTCCTAAATCCCCCAAACCCTTTTCCTCCTCTCATGGGTCATAGAAAATTATCTATTCCCTGCTAGAGAAGATCAAGGAAGTCAGGATTTAAATGAGCATTTATCACATCTTGCCACAAATATTTCCAGAGCCATTGGATCATGTTATCTTGATGCACATTTCTGTTGGTCCAACACATTATCAGACACATTTTCCATAGGACATGAGGAGTCCCTTTGTGCCAGGAAAGGAGACCGTGTGCTTGTCAAGACAGTTTCCCTTGTATTGCTTTGTTACCAAAATATCCTTTAAATGTTGCAATCACTTGGCATTTTATTTTAAGGGCACATATTTTAGCTTTACCTTTTTTACATATACCAAAGGGTCTTATGACGTCTTTGCTGACAATGGTTCACAATATGGTTAAGTGTTCATGAGACCAGATGCCAAAAAAAAGATAACTAGGGAAAGAACGTACTTGTTAGACTAAGGAAAGTATGCAGTGAGCACAACACTGGAAAGAATAGATCTAGGTTCTATCTTCAGCTTTTCTACTAACTGTGCAACAGGGATATAGAAAACAAGTAAAAGTACAATTAAGTACCATAAAAGTAAAAGTACTGTAAATAAAAGTGCTGTTAGGTGGGTAAATTTTCTCTTCAATGTCCCTTTCATTTTCTCTGCTTCCTTCCTTCCTTTCAATACTCCCAGGACCCCAAAGACTTCTGCTATACTTTAAGACTGCTAGTCCAGGGTCCACCCTGAGTTCAATTGGGGAATGGCTATAATTCTTTATTATTATCACCTTTTGAGAGATGAGGCATGTATCAAAGAAACCTGCTATATTTTTTGTCAGTTTCCTGTTTTCCTTCTAATTTTCGCTGCATTGGTTTTGTTGCATAAAAAACTTTTAATTTCATGTAATCAAGGTTATCCATTTTATTACCTGTGATCCTATCTCTTGTTTGGTCATAAATTCCATAGATCTGGCAGGTAACTTTTTCCATGTTCCCCTACTTTACTTATAATACTACCCTTTTTGTCTAAATCAGGCCTGTACAATATACTACAGGCAGGTCACTTGTGGCCTGCCAAAGGAATTCAGGCAGTCCACAAAAAACATAGGGCTGTCACTATGAACTCTCCTGTTTGTCATGTGGCCTGTGGCCACCAACCATCATCAATCTATCTCTAGTCTAACCTATCTGTGGCCCAAAAAAGTTTAGTCTACTTTAATTTTGGCCCTTCCCTACTGCCAAGTTGTACAGGTCTGATCTAAATTATGTACCCATTTTGATCTTATTTTGACATATGGTGTGAGATGTTGGTCTATGCATAGTTACTGCCAGACTATTTTCCAGTTTTCCCAGCAATTTTTTTGTTAAATAGTGAGTTCTTGCTCCGAAAGCTTAGATCTTTGGGTTTATCAAACACTAGATTACTATGGTCATTTACTACTGTGTATTGCATGCCCAATTGATTCCATTTATCTATTACTTTACTTCTTAGCCTGTGCCAGATTGTTTTCATGATTGCTGCTGTGTAATATAGTTTGAAATCTGGTATTGTTAGGCTGCCTTCCTTCATACTTTTTCATTGATTCCCTTGATGCTCTTGATCTTCCATATGAATTTTGTTTTTTTTTTCTAGGTCTATAAACTAATTCTTCGGTAGTTTGTTTAGTATGACACTGAATAAGTAAATAATTTAGGTAGAACTGTCATTTTTATAATATTGGCTTAGCTTGCCCATGAGCAATCACCTTTTCCTCTTCAACCATCAAACCTTACCTGTCCTGTATCCCTTTCCCCTGAGACGTTGTTATTTCTCTAGTTCACCTGGGAAACTGAACTATGCAAATATTTCAATGGCTAATAATAACTTAACATACTAACAGGTAACAGACATATTTTGACTGAGAACTTCAATGCTTTTACTCATCTAACCCTATGAAGGTTGGTGGGCACTCCCCCACTTAGTCTTTCCTGATCTCCTCACTTTGAATCCACATTTCTCTCCTCTTATGATCATAGATTTAGAGCTGGAAAGAATGAGTTCAAATCTCTCATAACATTGTTGATGAATTAAGGCCCTGAGACATCAAGTGATTTTCTCTAATCACACAAACACCAAGTAGGAGTCAGAATTCAAGCTCAGTTCCCCTTGACATCAAATCCAGCATGTTTTCTCCTCTATCACACTGTGGCTGTCCTCTGATCACCCATAAGACTTTGTTTTGCACTCTTCCAGCACATTCATCACACTTTTATAACCTAAATTAATGTACAATATAAGGAGTTTACAATCTGGCAAGTTTTAGAATCTGATCTCTTCTTTTCACAAACCCTTGCACCTGTCCCTTTCTCTCTGTTCCCACTGCCTATTCCAAGTGCCCATTGCCACCCACTTGTACTACTATGGTAGCCTCCTGGGGCAGTCTCAAAGTAGAACATTGCAAGAGGGTTCTCTGGGATTCTAAAAGCAATCAAAAAGTTCAGGTAAATCATTCTCTTGGTTTTCATCACAGAATAGATGTGAAAATTGGGTGGGGAAACTATGCCAGTTGATATTATAATTTTCTGCTGGGCAATTTTGAGTAAAAATGAATGTTAATGGTCTAAGCCTCATCCCATTCCCTTGGATGACCTTTGGTTTATAAGTATGGATCTATTATTTGCAAGTCCCTTTGTTCATACACACACACACACAACAATAAACACACAGATGTTCAATGTTCAATTTCTCTTGTGTCTCTCACTACAAAAAGTATTAACAGCATACCACAAGAGAATAAATCTTGGACCAGAATTCTGGTCCTTGCTCTGCCACTGACTAGTTGTGCAGTCTAAATGAGATGTGGCTGAACTTCAGTACCCAGAAGTGTAAAATAGAACTGATAACGTGCCTGAAACACTCCTCCCCATTCCTTCCAACTCATAGTGTCCTCTCTTCTGGAAAGCCTACATTGATCTTCCACAGATACTCCTGCACCCCACAACTGAAAATGTTCTCTTCCTCCAAAGATTTTCCTAGAGCCATTTGGCTCTCTCTTTTGTACCCACTTTGCATTATACTTTTCTGTATACATGCCATCTGCCCCTCCATTTTAGACTGTAAACTCCTTGAAGGTAAAGATTGCATAGGGCACAGCTGTACACAGCTGTCATTTAATGTTTGTTGCATTAGGTTTGATTGAATATTTACCCTGACTGCTGCATACAATGAAATGCTCTTAGATATGAAAGTGCTTTGAGAAATACAAAATCCAGTATATAGGTAAGTTGCTAATATCATTTAATCTGCCAAAGCTCTCAGAGATGGTCACAGAGAGCAGAATGTGAGACTAATTATTAAATCACTTTTAATTCATTTTGCTCCTTTTTGGTCCCTTCTCTCATTCACTGACTGAGTCTATAACAATCTGGACTTTGCTTTTCTTTGTACCTCTAGTACTTAGCACAGGGTTTGGCACATACTAAGTGCTTAATAAATCCTTACTAACTGACAGTGTAATGTAGAACATCCATATTCCTTATCAGTTTTCCAGTTGCAATATGGGCATGCCAGTTCCTTACTTATTATGCCAGGTATTATGGAAGTTCATCTTCTCTGTCAAATGTAAGCACTCTTCACCAAGTGACTTAACATTGCTAGGCCTATTTCCACATCTGTAAAAGGGGTAAAATACCTGCCCATGACACAAGAGATCATAGATTTAGAGCTGGAAAGCCCTTAGAGTACATCTAGTCTAACTCATTCGTTTTACAGATGAGAAAACTGAGACTAAGGTCACATAAGCAGTAAATATAAATGTCAGAACAAAGACTTGAAGCCAGGTTCTCTGATTACAACTGGAGAGATCTTTCTTCTGCACAACATGGGTTGTTATAAGGCTACAGTAAAAGAACAATAAACATGCTTGGGAATGTATAACTCATCACACAAACTTTCTCCGGTATGTGTTACTCTTGATGCAGAATATTAGGAAGAAAACTTTCTTGGATAAGATAAAAATCAAGCAGATATTCTAGCCCACGCCCTGCAGCCACATCCTGTGCTCTGATTTTCTACTGCCAGAAACTCTAAAAACATCATGACCAGGAACTAATTTTGAACCACCCACCTGGATTTCTCTATCATCTGATTTGATTGATAGACTTACAATGAAACCATCTCTCCAACTTTGTTTCCCAGAGAGAAGAAAGTTAAGTACCTGTTGAACCCTGGTTAAGTCATTCAACCTGAGTCCTGGTTTCCTCAACAGTACAACAAAGAGAACATCTTCACATCTATACTGCGTCAAGAAGTCAATATTTAGAAACCTTCCCAGAATTGTCCCCAAAGCCCCATGTAAAAGAGGTCAGCATTTTTTTGTTTTTTTGGTTAGTGGAAAATTCCATCATAATCAATTCATCAATCAACAATGATTTATTAAGCACCTATATGTGTCAGGGACTAAATGAGGTCTTGAGGGTAAAAAGATAAAATGAAGCAGATATGTTGCTAACAGAAGCATTTTCCAGACCCTGAAGTTTTACCTGCTGATCCATCTCCTGAATGTGAGATCTCCAATCCCCAAAACTCCTGTTTCAAAGCTGAACAAATTCCTTAAGCGAATGTTAATTTACATCTTGCACAGATATAAAATGCTTTAAAGTTTGGAGAGTTGAAAGCTTGGAAACAATTTTTACAACTGTTTCTAATAAAGGTCTTATTTCTCAAATATGTAGAAAACTGAGTCAAATTTATAAGAATACAAGTCATTTCCCAATTGATAAATGGTCATGGATATGAACAGGCATTTTTCAGATGAAGAAATCAAAGCTATCTATAGTCACGTGAAAAATTGCTCTAAGTCACTATTGATTAGAGAAATGCAAACTGAAACAACACTGAGATATCAATGGACACCTATAAGATTGGTTAATATAGCAGAAAAGGAAAATAATAAATGTTGGAGGGGATATGGAAAAATTGAGACACCAACACCCTGTTTGTGGAGTTGTGAACTGTTCTAACCATTCCAGACAGCAATTTGGAACTGTGCCCAAAGGGCTATAAAACCATGCATACCTTTGATCTAGCTATACTACTATTACATCTGTATCTCCAAGAAATCAGAAGAAGGAGAAAGGCCCTTTTTGTACAAAAAATATATATAGTAGATCTTTTTGTAGCAACAAAGAATTGGAAATTGAGGGGAAACCCATCAATTGGACAATGGCTGGACAAGCCGTGGCACATAACTGTAATGAAATATTGGTTGATTGGTATCCTTTGTTCTTGAAGAAGACCAAAATGATGCCGTTATGTTAGAGTCAAGTTACAATGTGTCTGACTGTGGCTGATCAGACCAATATGAGCTCAGGATGCTGTGCTACAGGTTGGTCACAAATAGTCCATGTAAACATTTGGGGTGGATTCTCTACATTTATGCACCTTGTGTTTCTTTTAAGCTACTTCAATTCTGCTTTGCTCATAGAGCACAGCACTTTCTCTCATAAGGGCATGCCATGCTGGGTGGTCCTGTACCAGTGTCTCCCATGTCACATAATCAATTTCGAAGTTCTTAAGAGAGACATTGAGAGTATCTTTGTATCATTTTTCTGACTACCATGTGAGCACTTGCGCTGTGTGAGTTTTCCATAAAACAGTCCTTTTTGGCAACCGTACATTTGGCATTCAAACAATGTGGCCAACCCATCCAGGTAATGGAATATTACTGTGCTATAAAAAAAATAATGAGCAGACAGATTTCAGAAAAACTTGGAAGGGCTTAGACAAACTGATGCGAAGTGAAGTAAGCAGAACCAGGAGAACACTGTACACAGTTACAGCAACATTGTGTGATGATAAACTATGAACTTAACTCTTCCGAGCAATATAATGATCTAAGACAATTCAAAAAAATTCATGCTGTCTACCTCCAGAGAAAGAACTGATGGAGTCTGAATGCAGATCAAAGCATACTATGTTTTACTCTCTGTATTTTCTGTGTATTTTTCCCCACTGAGTCTTTATCTTCTCTCATATGACTAATATGGTAAGATACTTTACATAATTGAAAGAAAAGTTTAGAGAGTTAATAATTAACTCATGTTCTTAGAGGATGTAGAGACTGAATGATACTTGTTTGGATGCTCTTGCATTCCTGAACTGTAAGGCCCCTTGTCCAAACCCTAAAAGAGGTATAGAGATTTATGGCTACCTGTATAGAAGAGTATCCTTCTTAGTTCTCAGAATATAGAGATAAGGGAATCTCACAAACCTTGACACCTTATACAACCTTGGGTAAGATTAGGGTGAAGCATTGGAATTCTGAGTTTAGCTGCCTCCATATTAGAAAATCACTGCCTCAGGACCCTTAAGGTCTTCATACTGAAGCAAGGAAGCAAAAACTCCTAGTAGGACTTTCTAAATTATAAAAGTCCAAGAAACCAGGATATCACAGAAAAGCAGACCATGCCTTTCATTTAGGCAAGAGCTCTTCAACTGTTCTAAAGCTTTATCATCTATTCAGGAAAAACCTAATAAGCAATCGTGTTCAGAGTCCTTTCACCATCATCATCTGGATGGTTTTGTTTTTTCCCCCTTCAATAATACCTTTGGATACAGAAGTTTTATGCTTGGATTATCTAATTTTCTCTACTATAGTCACTGATTTGCCATAAAATCACCCTACCTTGAAAAGCATTTACTGCTAAATGGTGGGGAAACCAGAAAGTAGAATCTGATCGCCTCCCCTGCTTCCAAAAAGTCCCCTGAACCTTCTAATACTGTTTCATAATGGAAAGAACACTGGTCTTGCAGTCATTAGATTTGTATCCCAAAAGATGCTAATTAACTGGGTAAACCTTGAACAAAGCTAACTCCTTTTCCTCATTTTTTAAATTTATAAAATGAAGAAAAGAATAATTCTGGCCTTACCTATCTCACAGAGTTGTAGTAAGATAGTACCCCATAAACTAAAAAAAAAAAAGTTAGTATAAGTGAATTATATTATGGAAAGTCTCACTTTTTTGTGTTAGCATGTCATGGTTATAGGAAGACACAGGATATATAGAGCTGATCATTCCCACACATTGTAATGTAGCAGAAAGAACACTAAATTTTGAATCAGGATATCCTATGATCATACAAATTTGAATTTCCTAGCCCTACTTAGCTCTTTATGTATTTATTATGAAGATACTATACTCTGCCCTACCTACCTTACATAGGGTTACAGTGAGGATTTTATAATTGTGAAGTAAGATAAAAGGGTTACATAATATTATCTACAGGAAAAGTAAACTATTAAAATAATTAAAGGAGAAGCATCACAGAAAGTGAATAAGGGGTCAAATCCCTCTTGGAATCAAGCAGATGAGGATTCAAGTCCTGCCTTTAATATAGTGTGTGATTATGAATATATCCAATCACTACATTTCAGAGAATGTCATATTTTAAAGGTAACTAAACCCAGATCAAGTACTTTGCCCCAGGTAACTATTATTCTTATCAATAATAATAACAACAATAAATATAATAATAGATAGCATTTACAGAGTGATTTAATAAAGTTTGCAAAGCACTTTGCATGGGTTATCCTATTTGCTCTTCACAACAACCTTATGTGGGATCATTATCCCCATTTCACAGACAAAAAAAAAATTTGAACTTGGGTTAAATTACTTGGACTAGGTCACACAACTAGTAAATGAGTCAGGAACTTTCTGACTCCAAGTCCAACACTTTTATTCACTGTGCTTTCTATCTGCCCCCAGCTGGCAGAGTTGGAATTTGATCCAGGCCTCAAGATCACTGCTTTTTGCATGAATTCATGAAGACACTCCATTAGCTCAATCAACCCACTACCCAACAGTGCTGTGATGGCCTTATATCGTCCAGGAACAACAAATGCTTCTAATCTTCTTTTGTTGAGTGTGGGGGGTAGGGACAGTGAGAGAAAACAAATGTGGTATTCATTTTCCCCGTCTTAGGCCTCAGTTGAATTATAATTTTATGGAGCAAAGAAAGGAAGTCACTTTCTACATGTTTCCCCTAATCTATTCATGATTTTAAAGGGAAATCAATGAATATAACTTGAGAATTGGGCAACAAGCCAGGTGAGATCGGGTTAGGCATCTTTATGGAATTGCCAGCTCTTTTAATGTTGAACATGGAGATTTCTATTAGTTAAAGCTGATTGAATAATGAAAACAATCGCAGGTTAGGAAAATGTTAGTAATCAGCACAGCATGTTTGCTATTGTTCTAGCTTTGTACACGATGAAAAACTAATTACTACTTGTTCATTATTTTATTATGGTTAATATGCAGTACCATATGTAGGAAAATAAAGAGAGAAAGGAGCTTTAATGCTAGGCAGTCTGGCAAAAAGGAAAGTACAAAATTAAGTAATATTAAAATTAGTTTATCATGCTCCATTCCCCAAGTGTGGGTATCTCCCCCCCAAGCAAGACTCTATCCTAGATCTGCTTCTCTTTTTCTCATGCTATATTCTGCACCTTACTAAGACTACTCCCATGATCTTAATTAGCACCTTTAAGCAGATGACTCTTAAATCTATGTCTTTAAACTAAATTTCTTCCCTGAGTCCTTGCCCCCCATTTCCAGACCCTCACCTAAGATGTCCCAATAATTGCTCTTCAAACTCAACATGTACAAAATTGAGCTCACTGGATCCAATTCATCATCTTCCCCCTTTAAACTTGCTCCTTTCCCCATCTCTGTTTATGAGATCTCCCCAGTTATCCAGGCTCAAAACCTCAAACTTATCTTTGACTCTTGCTTCTCCTTTATCTGTCCATTCAGATACCGAGCGCTCTCACTTCTACCTCACCAACATCCCTAGAATCAATTCCTTTCCCTCTTCATTCACACTGCAACCATCCCGTTCAGATCCTCATCACCTGCCATGGAAATCTGTAATAGTTTCCTCTTTGATATCCCTGTTTCTAGTCTCTCTTCTTTAATCTATCCTCTCTGCTACCAAAATATTTTTTTTATTGTGTAGTCAACAGGCAACTATGTATCAAGCACATAGGGATACAAATTTGATAGGGATACAAATATAAGCAAAAAGAAAAACTGCCCCTGCCCTCAAGGGGCTTACATTCTTAATTCATTTGTTTGTTTTTAATAAGTTATATTTTACTTTCCCCAATTACATGCTAAAACAATTTTTAAACATTTTTTTTTAAGTTTGGAGTTCAAAATTCTATGTCTTCATATTTTCCTCCCTCCACTCCCCCTTCCCTGAGATGGTAAACAATCAGATATAGGTTATCCATATCCAATTATGTAAAATATTTGCACATTAGTCATTTTGTATAAGGAAATACAATTTTTTTGAAAGAATGAAAAGAAGAAAGTGAAAAATAGCATGCTTCAGTCTGTATTCAGACAATATCAGTTCTCTCTCTGAAGTCAGAGAGTATGCTTCATCATTAGTCCTTTGGGATTGTTTTGGATCATTGTATTGCTGAGAATAGCGAAGTCATTCGCAGTTCTTCATTGTATGATATTGCTGTTACTTTATACAACATTCTCCTGGTTTTGCTCACTTCACTTTGCATCAGTTCATGAAAGTCTTAAGGATCTTACATTCTAATGGGAGAAGCCACCACATAAAAGGGATCTAACAAGTAGGAAGGAGTAAGATGGAAAGAAGGTACATGTGCGGGGGCAGAGTTTCAAAGTCTAGAGAATTAGAAGCAAAGCCAGGAGGGGAATGAAGCATGGTCAGTCTGGGTCCATCCCCAAAAGAGAGGGCCCTGGAAGAAACTTAGCAATTCAAGGATGGGGCCAGAGAGTCAGAGGGCTATTCCAGGATCATATGACTACAAACTCAAAGGCAACTTACAGTGTGAGAAGATAGCTGAGTCATAGTAATGAAGTCTGGAGAGTCTGACCATGCACAGGTCTATGTCAATTCTCCTACTCAGAAATCTTCAATGGCTCCCTATTACCTTTGAAATAAAATTCAGATTCCTTTAACTGCCATCTGATAATCTCCACAACCTCCAATCTACCGTCATTACTTTCTTCCTCTTTACACTTTCATAATTTTCCAAACAAACTGACCATGTAAATCCCTATATCCAAAATGCAGATTCCTGCCTTGATTATTTTACCCAGGTCTTTCCAACACCTAGAATACACTCTCTTCTGCCTCTTTATCTGTTGAAATACTTCCTTGAGGCCTCTTTCAGGCACTGATTTCCCATGAAGCCCTCTCTCATCTCCCAACTGAAAGGGTTCCCTCCTTCCTCAAATTTTCCTATAGCCATTTTTCGGGATCTCTTCCTTGCATATATGATACCCCCTACCTCGCATTATACTCACCTGGAAACAAACAGGTATTTTCCCCACAGATAGATCTTGAGTTCCCTGTCAGTAAGTCTATGTCTTTTTTCATCTTTGTCATGTTAGTGTGAAGCACATGGGGGGCACATACAGAAAAGGTCCTTAATAAACATTTGTTGAATTGTTTAAAAGGACCTATATACAGATGGGTAAAAGCCAAGAAGTTTAATCACCTGCTGAAGCTCACAGAATTATTTAATCACAGATCCAAGACTAGAACCCAGGTCTTTGGCTATAAGTCCCATATTCATTCCATTGTACCCCCACTGCTTCTAAAAGAGAGGATGAGCACATAAGCGATTGGATTCTGGATCAACCACCTCAGACCTTCAGCTTAGGACATGGCAAGCATCCCCAACAGCAACCATACTGGGAGCTCACAGACTGGTTCTCTGTCCATTTGTTATCGTCAGCTCTCATGGAGTCAATGATCATCTCCATCAAAATGATTCTCAGATATGTTTATTTAGTTTTCTCTTGAAGTCCAGTCAATCCATGTCCAAAATTGAACCAGTTATCTTTCCTCCTCAAACCCTCCCTTCTTAGTTTCCATATTACTGTTGAGGATATGATCATCCCTGCCATCACTCAGGCTTATATCTAATGTCATTCTCAACTCCTTACTCCCATTTTTCATATACAATCAGTTGCCAAGTCCTGCTATCTTTATAATATATATTTTAATTTAGTTTAGTTATAATATATTAATAATATTTAATATCTTTTCTATATTCCCCCTTCTCTCCTCTGATACTGCCATTGTCCTGGTACAGGTACTCCTTACCTCATGCTAGGACCATTGCTATAGCCTATTGGTTAGTCTCTCTTACTCAAGTCTCTACCTGCTCCAATCTATCTTCTCAGCTATCAAAGTAATCTTCCTAAAATGTAGACCCAATGACATCCACCCCCTATTCAATAAACTCTAATGGTTCCTATTATCTCCTATACCAAATGTAAAATTCTCTGGCTTTTAAAATCTTTCTTATCTTAGACCTCTCTTAAGCTTTTCCACTTCTTACACCTTACTTCCCTCCACATACTCTACAATTCACTCCTCCTTGCTGTTCATCTCACACACCACGTTCCACCTCCTAACTCCATGCATGTTATCTTATTTTCACTGGCTAACCCATGCCTAGAATTCTCTCATTCTTCATCTCTACTTTATAGCATTCTTCAAGACTCAGCTAAAATCCCAACTTCTTTAAGAAGTCTTTCTCATTCCTCCATAATGTTAGTGCCTTCTCTCTGTGATTATCTCCAATTATCCAATCTAATTAAATGTCCCCAGACTAAAGTTTTAGCCTCTGTAAAATGAAAGAGTTGGACCAGACCTCTCAGGTCCCTTTCAGCTATGATTCCTATATATGGATGGGGAAAAAGTTAAAAAGTTTAATTGTTAAAACTCAAGACAGAGCTTACTTGATTGGAGGAATTAACATAATGGAAAACTCACCGTATTTAGAATCATGTCACCTATGTGAACTTGGGACAACAGTTTACTGATTAGCAGACGAGGATAATTTTACCTGGATTATCTGTTCTAAAGTTGTGAGGAAGACATTTTATAAACCTTGAAGGACTATAGAAATGAGTTCTTATGTCCCATAACAGGGTACAAATAAATTAAAGTTGGAGTAAATCTTATGTGATGGCAGACTATACAATCACACAAACACTGTGACATGAAGAGAGCCAACAGAGACTAATCAACGCAAAATATCCTTTATCACAAGCCTGAAATAATACAGATCTTTTCTATTTCCCTATTTCTGCCTCTCAGTCATTAAATCAAACAATTAAAAAATTTATTAAGCTTCTCCTATGTGCCAGGCACTCAGCTAGATGATGGAGATAGAAAGACAAGAATGACAAGATTCCTGACCCCAGAGAGCTTATTTAGAGGAATAAACTTACATAAGTATATACAAAATCTGCACAATATCAGTACAAGGTAAAATTGTGGGATAGGGCATAAGTAGCTGGTGGGATCAGGAAAGGTTTTGGATAGGAGGTATTGCTTCAGCCAAGATACCGAGTTTAGAGGTGGCTAGGTGGCACAGTAAATAGACCACCAGCCTTGGAGTCAGGAGGACCTGAGTTCAAATCCAGCCTCAGACACTTAACACTTATTAGCCATGTGACCTTGGATAAGTCATTTAACCCTAACTGCTCTGTCCTCCCCCCTCCAAAAAGAAGGAAAAAAAGATACCTTGTTTAAGGAGACAAGAGTCTCCAAGAGGAGGAGATGAATGGGGAATTCATTCCTGGAATGGGGAAGTACAAAAAGCACAGAGATGGGAGAGGGAGTGTCTTACGTGAGGAACAGCAAAAAGTCTAAAGGGTTAAACTGCACAAGGTGGGAAGGGAAGTAACGTATAATAATGTCAGAAAGACTTTGGTTAGGTTGTGAAGGGCTTTAAATGCCAAAGTAGTTTATGTTTTAACTTTTAAGGAATCAGGAAGACTCATCTTCCTGAGTTCAAATCTAACCTCAGACACTAGTTGTGCGATCCTGGGCAAGTCACTTAATCCTATTTGCCTCATTTTCCTCATCTGTAAAATAAGTTGGAGAGGGGCAGCTAGGTGGTACAGTGAGTAGAGCATGGGCCCTAGAGTCAGGAGGACCTAAGTTCAAATCTGGCCTCAGACACTTAACACTTACTTAGCTGTGTGACCTTGGGCAAGTCACTTAACCCCAATTGCCCTGCCTTCCCCCCTTCAAAAAGCAAAAAAATAAATAAAAATTAAAGTAAGTTGGAGAATGAAATGTCAAACTTCTCCAGCATCTTTGCCAAGAAAATCTCAGATGGGGTCATGATGAGTTAGACATGACTGAAACACTGAACAAGTGTCCTCAATAGTAATCAGAAAGTCGTGAAGAGACTCAATCCTTTTCCATTCCTTGACTTTGAAGATATGTTCTAAGCCTTCAGATGATCTGTGATTTTATTCCTATGGCTCCCATATTCCCTCCATAGTTTTATAAGTTTCTATGGCCAAAAACATCCATCACTCGTGATCAGTCTCCTGGTAATGAGCCTCCTCACATTAGGCTGGTCACCTGGTAGCAGATCTGTAGACCACTATGGCACTTATAGTCAACAACTCAGGAGAACCTACTAGAACTTGCTCCACTGACATATCCTGGGGGAATCCAGGATTATTTCCATACCAGGAGGTGTCAAAATAAAGTCACCTTCTCTTTGTTTCATGGTTTACTAGGACCAACGAATTCACCAATTGGCCAACCTACAGGTGAGGAGTAACTCCACTTAGCTAGGCTCAACAAACATTTTCTATATATTAAGAAATAATAATAATAATAAAGTCTTTTATGTTTGTTCTCATTTGATCCCGTGAGGTAGGAGCAATTATTATCCTCATTTTCTAGATGAGGAAACTGATATTGAAAGAGATTAAATGATTTGTCCAGCATTTCCCAATGAGGCGGTATCTGAGCTGACCTGAGATCTTCCCAACTCTAAGACTGATGCTTAATTCACAGAGTCACCTGAATATTAAGTCTTTGCAGAAAATAAAAGATTTTCATCATAGTGGTTCCTTCCCTGAAAAGACATGTCATACTTCAGACAATCCTCTGGAGCAGACTTTTATCCTCCCTCTCCAATAGCTCACATTGCTATCTATGCTTTATGGTATTCAAAGCACTTTCCTTATAATGGTCCTGTGAAGTAGGCATTGCAAATACTAGTATTATCTTCATTTAACAGAGCAGGGTCCCAAGAGGAAACCTGGCCATGATCTCACTGCTACTAAGAGTATCCCAAACCATTTTCCAACTCCAAGTCACTCAGGACATTACCTATTACTCCATGCTGCCTACTCTATAAAGATTTTTTTTTTTAAATCTACAGCACTTGAGGTTTGCAAGGCACTGTCTTTCACCACAACCTTGTTGAGTGGGATAGTACAAATATGGTTTAACCTCATTTCACAAAGAAGCAATGAGAGTTATAACATCTCTCCTGACTCCAAGTCCTGTACCCTTAATAAGACAAAGACAATATTGCCTTATTTTTATTTCAGAGAGATTGGAAGATGTTTGTTCTTGTGGTTGTTGTTATTGTTGTTTTCAAAAAGATCAGATGACAATTAAAGATTGATGTTCTGCAGGATTAAAATAGGCATCCAAATTTATCCCATTGCCTCTTACTGGAACATGATAGACTCATTGAGCTGTCTGAATTCTTCATCAGAAGAATGAGTCACCATCAAAATTGATGCTTGCCCCTGAGAGAGGCAGGGCCCAGATTATTATAATCTCTTATACTGGAAAAGTCTGAAGGACACTGAAAACACTGAAAGAAGTGGAAACACAATGAGTGTTCCCATCAATTTAGAAATCATTAAACAAACTGTGTTATGTGAATATAATTTTCTTAAGCATAGATTTGATAATGTCACTCCTATACTCAATAAACTCTAGTAGATCTTACTTGTCTCTAGGATAAATAGGAAACCCTCTTTTTAGTTTTTAAAACCCTTTATAACCTGGTTCCAGATTATCGCTCCAGACTCATTAAATAATACTCTCGTTCTACACACTCAGTGACTGAGCTGCCATTATCTCTGTTCTTTCACAGGACACTCCCTCTCCCATCTCCATTCCTTTGCACTGGCAATCCCTCATTCCTGGAATGCATTCCTTCCTCACTTCTAACCCACAGAATCCCTCTGTCCCTTCAAGCCTTGCAACTCAAACACTACCACTAAATTGAAGTCTTTCTTTACCCCTCTAATCCCCAAGTCTAGTACCCTCCATCCATAACTATCTTGCATTTAAATACTCTGCATTTACTGATAGTTTTGTCATATTTATTCTATATGTGGGGGAAAATATCAGAGAACCTTGGAAAGATTTATATGAACACATACAAAGTCAAATGAGCTGATCCAGGAGAATAATTTATACAATGACCACAATAATATAACGTTCCCACTCCACTAATTTGTTAGTAGAAGGAATACTGTTTTCAGAAACCTGGGGTTCTAGCCCTGGCTCTACCCTTTACTAACCATGTGACACTGGGGATGTCATCTCACCTCTATTAATTAAAAAAAAACCTTATGCTACTGCTTATCTCACAGGGCTGTCCTAAGACTGCAAGGAGATAGTATATGTGGATGTGCCTTGTAAATTATAAAACATAATGTAAGCATAAGGCTGTGATTATATAGCTGGCTTCAGTAATACCAAATATCAGTCCTTTGTCAGCTCTCAGAGACTCACTTCAAAGATACAATATAACAAGAGCCATTGGGGTTCAGCGTTGTGAATGACTGAGTCTCAAAGATGAGTCAAATATGCCTAGGGTCACACAGACATTATATGTCAGAGATGGGACCTGGCTCTACAGCCAGCTCTCCACCCACTACCCTATATTACCTCTCTGCATTAAATTAGTATGATAATTACATTTTTCCTATCTGTCCTTAGATTTATTGTGAAACTCAAGTAGTATGCAATAGTTTATTTATACATACATACATATGTATAGAATTATTATATACTTGGAACCTTGGGCTCAAAGCTGGAACATCTGTATAAGACTCTCTTCCATCAGTGGAGAAAGGGACAATTTAATGATGCATTCCTATATGAGGAACAGAGTTGGCAAAAGAACTTTGAACAAGAGAGATGTTGCTTCCTGCTTTGAGAGAGGAAACAAGTAATTCCAGACTGGAAAAAGAAGAAAGACATTGAAAAGCATATGCATACCCTGGAGCCTCAACACAGTTCTAACGTCTAGCTTGCCTCTTTAGAGGCTCTTGGGAATTTCCTCTTTTTATTGTCTGCCTGGATGTGTTTACTCACTGTTCACTATTTGTGATAAACTTCGTGTAACTAACAGTTGGTAAGAAGGGGTAAAGTGTTTGGATACAAGCATGTGGCACCCCTTCCTCTTTAGAGTATAGTAACAAGGAAATCATTCAGAAACTAAAAGAATCATTTCCCTTACACTAGAAACATGGGGCAGGGGAGAGCAGATAAATATAATTCTAATCTGGTACCTGCTCTTGTTGGAGAACAGCATGGGCCAGTCTTGTGTTTCCCTCTCCTCCATCACTCATGAATTAAAACCTTCTGGAAAGCTAAGTTTAGACAAGCCTATATGGAAATATGCATATCTATATGGGCCACACACACATACTTTCTACATTTTAAATCTTTCCATCCCCTATTCATAAGGTGTGGGTGAACCAAAGAGCCTGATCAGTCATGGTACCATGAAAAGAGCATTACATTTGTTATTAGAAGAGCTAGGTCCAAATCCTGTCATATAAATGTTTTGGAAAATAATTATATCATAAGAAATAATGAAATGAACGGTTTCAGAGAAACCTGGAAAAAAACTTTTGTGGACTAATATAGAATGAAGTAAGCAGAACCCAGAGAAGAATTAAATAGTAACAACAACACACGAAGAGCAAAAATTATGTTAAAATTAAGAAGTACTCTTCCTGATAGCAAAGCACTGGACAAAATTAGGCCCATAGACTGGGGAAAGTATAAGCAAACTGTATACATACATGTAACAGAATATTACTTTACTGCAAGAAACAACAAATATGTTCAAAGATGCATAGAAAGACATAAAAAACCAATGAAAAGTAAGCAGAGCCAAGAAAACAATGTACATAATGATCATGACAATATAAGTAGAAAGAACAACAAAACAATCAAAATTTAATATTATGAAATCATAATGATCAAGCTTGGCTCCACAGAAAAAAATAGGAGACATGCACTCCTTTGCAGGCGTGGAGGAGTCATTGGTGTGGAAGATTGAACATAATGCCTGACTTTTTTTGATGTGTTGATTGGTTTAGCTGAACTTCTTTCTTCCTTTTCAGTCTTTGCTATAAGGGATAACTCTGTGAGAAGCTATAGGAAGAAATGAAGGGGAAATTAAGCAATATAAAAACAAAACATATCAATATAAATCAATTTTCAAAAATAAATTCTACCTACTGGATAGGATTTTGTGAGGAAGAATCTTTGTAAACCCTAAAGCTCTTTACAAACCTGAGTTTTATTAAAAACAAAAATTAATTTTGTTTAAATTGAAAAAGTACAATCACATAGCAATATCTGACATGGCATAAAAAGAATCATAATTCATAGAATCAGAGGATCATAAACCTGGAGTTGGAAGGGCCTTTACTGGTCTTCTGATTCAATGTTACAGAACATCAAACCCAACCTCTTCATTTTTCTGAAGAGACAACTGTGCTCCAGAGAGAGCAGATGACTTGGTCTGGATCAAACACCCTTAATAAGGGGTTCAGGAATAGAGGCCAGGTCTCCCAAACCAGTGAGAACCACTACACTTTCTCTTTATACCCCATACCTACAAATAGCCCTTCTTACTCACCCTACTCACCCCAAAGCATTTCACTTCTGAAAAGAAATTAGATTTCAGAAAAGCATCACCAATCTCTAAAGCCCTATGAAGCCCCTTCAGAAACTTCCCAAAAATGTCTAGTTATTTCCTAATTCAGATTTTTCAAGGACTAAGATTCAAACTATACTACAACTATTTCTCATTCAATATTGCAGTTTTTTCTGTGTATGATAGTTAATGGTGAACCCTCATGCCTTGGGCTCCCTTGTTATTTAGAGGACCTGGATATTCTCTGTGGATTCTTCTCTCATTCGTTGCCTTACTCAGGCAATCTTGGAACTTCAGTATCTGACCCTCTCCAAAGATAGTAACTAGCTGCTCTTACAAGCACACAGAATCACAAGGCTCAAAATATGAACTATTTTATTTATAAGCTAAAAGAAACAAATAAGACTTGAATCAGAGTCTACAGGAAGAAACTATATCCCAAATCAACAAACCCTCCTTCCAGAGACCTGACAGTCAATACCAGTGACTTACAGTATTGCTCCAAGTAGGGAGGGTTGAAAGCAGGGTATACTCCTCCAGATTGGAAGTCTTCTCTGCTGTACCTCTACCTGCATGGCGTTGCTGTTTTTAGCCTCTGGAGAGCTTCCATTTCTCTTCAATAGGTATTATTGATCTCTGCTCCCCAAGTGTTCCTGGTTGTTATCCTCTTTGACCCAGTCTTTTTCCTATTTGTGCTGATGACTTCATCACCAAAACCAAATCAACTCTCATAGAATTTTGGTATCCTACTTAGACTCCAATAGATGAATTCATTTACCTTCATAGGAGAGTAACTAACTGCTAGACAACACAGGAAGAACCTCTGGAGATGTTCATAGCTCAAAAGTACACCTCCCTTATTCTTTAGCCTTCTTTTGCCTATGGTCCCCACATCCTTCACAAGCAGGTCTCAGTTCCAATTAGGTTCATAGTGACTCATTTTCATTCTCTCTTCCACTGCCCAGATAATATATATTTCATGTTCACATTAGTATTATCCTTTGGATCAGAGCTTCCAAGGAAACATTCCGTTCTCCCTAGCTGCCCCTGCCATTCCCACATCCATCCCACTGGGGCAGCTGGGCTCAGTTATTCCAATTACCTGTACCTGCTTAAAAACAAAACAAAACGAAAAAATTCTATAAATGTTGGGTGGTAGCAAGCAACTTTTACTGGATCAGGCACCCATATATCAAGGACTGAGATTTGTAATCCATACTAAACTACATTATATTTTGTGTTTTTCTTTTCCTATTTTCACTGCAAGTGTTATGCCCACATATTGATGCTTTAATAGAACTGTGATCTCATTTGTAGAGACTACTCTCTCCACCATTACATATCACAGTCCATTCAAACTTTCTCATCCTGTGTAATTTTTGCCAATGTTCTTCCACAAATCCTTCATACAGAATCTCTCCAATGTGCCAGAAGCCTTACTCTGCTTCTTTTAATATTATGTATTAAATTTCCCTCATTTTGTACATTTAAATAGGCTTTTGTGTGCTAGCTTGGAAACCAAACCACTACCTCCCAGGGTTTTTGTGAGACTCAAGTGAAATAATACATGTTAAGTGCTGTGTGAATATAAATCCCTTTATGAATGTGAACTCTTAGTCACATTTGCATAGTGTTTTCCTCTGCAAAAGTTTGCTCCACTGCTTCCTCTAGGCAGTCTAGAGGTTGCCATGGGTTCCTTCAGGGTATGGGAGAATAATACAAACTCAGGAATGTTCTACTAGGTTGAAAAGCCTTTAAGGACAAACTGAGCACTGGATTGTATGTCTGCCATGCAAGGACGAGCCTAGTCAAATTTGAAGAAGTGCATTGCCAGAAAATGGTAATGAATCCATCACAAAGTAATCAAGTGTAGGATTCTAGTTGCTCATGAAGATCTCCTCCTAAGGTTTGAAGGAGTTATGAGCTGCCTAGGTAGATGGAGAACAAACAAGAATAAATCATGGATACTTAAAGCATTTCACCATATTCTATGGTCTTAAAGGCCTTTCTTCACAGCAGCCCTGTTAGGTAGGTAGTACAAGTATCATTACCTTCATTTCTTTCAGATGAGGAAACTGAGTCTCAGAGGGATTCATTGACTTGCCCATGGTTGCATGACTAATAATTGGATGAGCTAGGCCTTGAATCCAATCCTTTGGACTCTAAATCTAGGATTCCTTCTACTATATAGCATCGTCTCCTCACGCAAAACCTCTAACATTGGACCTATGAAGAAATGCATTTGGCATTCCAAACAACTGACTTGAAAGTGACCTTTTGGAACAAGGCTCTTGGTTACCCAGAAATGCATACAAATAGGTGTGATTCCCTAAAAAGTGAGGATCCTGGTTCCATGTCATCAACTAACTTCTGGATCATGGGTAGCTGGATATCTTACCGGCATCACAAATTCAACTTGATCAAAACTCAACTCGTCATTCCCCACCACCCACTCCCGCCCCAACCCACCCTACTCATTTTTCTAACTTGTCCATTTCTGCCAAGGGCACTCTCCTTCCAGTCATTCAGATATCCAACCTCAAAGTTACCCCCCACCCTCAACTCACAGTCATCCTTCCTCCCATAACAATCTTAAGTCTTGCCTTGTCTTCCACTTGCCTAAACTATTGCAGCAACCTCCTACCTTATTGAGGTCTTCCTACTTCCAGTCCCTTCACTCTTCAATCCATCTTCCATGAAGCTTCCAAATTAATATTACATTAATTAATTACACTAATTAATATTAATAATATAATAAAGTACAAGAGACTCCCTTCCTAAAGAAGCTTCAGTGGCTCCTTTTCACCTCTAGGTCTAGGATAAATTACTAAGATAAACTCTGATTTGGCATTTAAAATCCTTCACAATATAGCTTCATTCTATTTTTTCAGACTCATTTCATAAGATTACCCCTACAAAACTCACTTTACATGGCACCATATTGTCTTTCTTAATGTTCTCCATATGTGGCATTTCATCTCCAGCCTCCAAGCCTTTGTATAGGATGTTCCCCATTCCTAGGATGTTCTTTTCTCACCTCCACCTTTTGGAATCCCAAACCCCCTTCAAAGTATGGCTACACAAGGCCTTCACTAATAATCCTAGCTATTGGTGCTCCTTCCCCAATATGACTGTATTTATTTCGTTCTTCACATTTACTGATCTACATAAAAATTTCCCTCACTCCACCACCCAAGTACAAGGTAAGCTCTTGGAAGGGAGGGACTGTTTTTTTTTTTTCTCTCTGCATCCCCAATTTTAGTGTTGTAACTAGGAGATATTTAATACATGCTTATTGAATTTTATCTAATTCCTTGGAGTATCAAGAAATAATAGCACAGTAAACTCAAGGTCCCCTCTTTCTGTTAAAATGAAAACAGAATTTTCATTTCTCATTTCTCTCCTCATGGAACTCTATGGTCACTTACTAGGAAGTTCTTAGATCTAAGAAAAAGAAAATCCAGTTCCCCACCTCTGGCTGACTGGTAGGGAAAAGGCTCTCAGAAAATATTCTCTCTAGCAACTCTATGAGGAAGGGAATAAAAATATTATCCCCAATTTGCAGACGGTGAAACCAAGGGTCCTAAAGATGAAGCAATTTGCCTATTTTCTCAACACCTAGTTATGTCAGAACCCAGTCCTCCTGTCTCCAAGCCCAGCACTCTTTCCACTACAAGGAGCTGCCTATCCAAGGAACTCCTTTGCGGTGATCTGGGAGATGACTTGAACTGAGATTATCTGGTCATTTGAAATCTCTCATGGCACATCCTGAGGACTTAGTGATTCCTCCCCCAGCAGATGTTTGTCATCAGATTTCACAGAAAATGCTGCTGAAAAAAATGATAAACCCAGGAGAGGGAATGCAAAGGTCTCTGCCATATGCCAGCTCAGAGGCATGGGAAGGATTAGTTCTGCTCCTGTCCACCACACATAAATTAAAGTGCATTTGGTCCCCAGCCATTCCTGGGGCTCTATGGCTTCTGACTCCCAGGATTCTCAGGCAGTAAATTTAAAGTGGTGGGTGCTTGTTCCGACTGTCTAAAGTCTTGGGGGAGGAGGAGGAGGCACTCCAAACATCATCCTGCACCACTGCATAAGGCATTAATACAATTGTTTTAATTTGGGATGCAGCCTCTTGAAGCTCTCAGCCAGAATCATTTCTAAGCCTTACAGGATGGTGGAGATAAAATAAACTCCTGAAGAAATAAATAATTCAAGAGTTCATTTATTCATTATACCATGTTGTCTACGGGCAACTGTTTGTGTAATCTCCGCTATGCTGCCGGTCTGAGCTGCCTCTCCGAGTGCCTATGACTGCGGGCAGCCCGTCTGAGATGGTTGTGATTTATGCATTTACATTCTATTACCCAGGCAAGTTTATAGCTGAATGCTAGTTCAGCTGCTGACACTGGTGGAAGAGAGAGAAAGAACAATGGATAAAAAGAATAGGAACAATATTTTCTGGCAATTGTTGGAACAAGGAGGCTGTAGTACTGGTCTGACTATGGGGTACCTCCAATATGAGTCACATCTCTTTGAAATATATATTTTAAAAATGTAATATATATAATAGACAATAAAAATACATTATCTATAAATTACATGTATATTATGTATGCATATACATATACACATACATATATACACTAAAAATGAAAAATAAAATGAGAAAAATAACCATAAAATAACCTAAAAGAGATTTATTTACATTTTAAAACATTTTGCTCATTTTTATTTTTCCTCTTTTTTCCTTTGTTCATCTTTCTTTTCTTCATGATCTGTCTGAAATATGCACAAATCGTAGGGTATGCTTTTTATTCCAACTAAATTTGAGGGAAAATAGTACAGCCCACATGTGGACCAAGAACATAACTCCCATACATATTCACTCACCTATGTGACCCCTAGGCAAGTTATTTAACTCCTCTGGGTCTCAATTTCCTCACCTCTAACAAAAGGGATTTATAATACTTCACTTGCCTGAATACAGGGGCTGGATCAGGTCATTGATCCTTCCAGTTCTGAGATCTTATGGCGAACTAGAAAGAACACTGGGTTCAGTATCAGACCCCATGCTTAAATCCCTACCTGTGTAACCATGAACAAAATTCTCTCTCCTCTCTCAGCCCTTGTTTTTTCATCTGTAAAATGAAAGGATTTAACTAGAGAGGATTGCTGAGCTCTAAGACTTAGGATGCATCATTCTCCTGTATCAGTAGAATCATTGAGGTCAGAGAGGTGTTCTCCACAGCTCCCTTGCCCAACTAGCATCAAAACATTGCAGCAAAAGACCTACGTCCTTTATAGTCAAGTTATCTGCGGTCACCATATGGTATGTCAAAAGAAATACACTGCTGTTATCAGGTGGTGAACTGAAGGAAAATAGAAAGGTACAAAGATAGATTCATTAAATCTAACCAACTCTGTTATTTAATTCCAGTTCTCTTTGAATAATGTACCTTCCCTTTGGAATGTCCAAACTTGGGAAAACTTGAATCTCTTTTTGTCTGACAGTCTGTCTCTCCTCAATCTCTTCTCCCCCCACCCCCCTTCTCTCTCTCCTTAAACTCTCTCTAATATAGCTCTCTCTTCTTCTCTTTCCTCAGTCTCTCCCTAATCTCTCTCTAATGAATCACTCTCTCTTCCAGCTCTCTCCTCAATCTCTCTCTCTCTCCCTTTAATCTCTCTATTCAATTTCTTCTTCCCCCTCTCCTCACTCTTTCTCTCTTTCTCTTCTTCCTCACTCTTCAGTCTCTCTCCCTTCTCATCCCACCCTCAGTGCTTCATCATGGCAAGGAAGAGACCCTAGGTTTTCAAAGACTTTGCCAGTGGTAGGCAAGTTCTGGCAAGTCCTACTCATCTGGAAAGCTGGAAGCACTTCAAACATGTGCCTGGCAACAGTACAATACAAACAAATTTTATTAAGCTCCTACTCTGCGCAAAGCACTGAGTTTTATCCTGTTTGAAGTCCAAGGACCAGGCTTGTTAAATTCATAGCAGCTCATCACCACAGGATTGGCCACCACAAGTCATTTTGTTTTGTTTTGATTTTTTTCAGACATAGCAACTTTTGAAGACCATTTACTAAAGCATAGAGAGGTTGCAATCTACATTGGAAAAGGGAGTATCTATACCCACAAAATCAGTACTGATTTTTTTCAAGAAATAAAAGTAGTCCCCTCCCCCAAAAAAATGTCATTCCCTTGATTTAATTAATCCCCTGTTAAAGATGATCCATAGCCCTACATTTATAGATGTGATGCAATACTAGCTTTAGGTCAGATTGCCCAGTTTCCTCCCAGGGGCTCAGAGGGCCTTATAAATACTCTCTTTGGTCCTCTTCTTTGAACCTACAAGTAAATCAGATTATGTGCCCTCTGAGACCCAAAACTGAGAAGACCTTCTTTTCTAATCACCTCCTCCCCCTTAAACTGAATCAAGGAAAGATTACCCAGGGTGGCTATTGCCAGCATCTGGAGGTAGTATGAAATTTCGGGTTTCCCTCTATCCCCTCATTCTTTTGTGGCTATATGGCTACTCAAGTCTGTTGGTTAGAGAATAGCCTGATGAGGCCAAGGTCATAGCTAGTTAACTTTGTTCTGTTCCACTCCACAGATTCAGTCATTAATCCAAATAACCATCTTGTAACATGGATCATTGCTAATAGTAACCTCATGGTTTTATATGCTACTTTGTCGTTTTGTTGTAATTGTTATTCAGTCATTTTTACTGGTGACTGACTCTTCATGACCCCATTTGGGGTTTTCTTGGCAAACTTACTGGAATGGTTTGCCATTTTCTTCTCCAGCTCGTTTTACTGATGAAGAAACTGAAGCAAATAAGGTTAAGTGACTTGCCCAGGGTCACACAGTGAGAAAGTGTCTGAAGCTGGATTTGAACTCATTAAGATGAGTCTTCCTGACTGCAAGCCGGGCACTCCATCCACTGTAACACCCAGCTTTGGTGCCCTGCTTTGTAGTTTACAAAGCACTTAAACATACATTTAACATACATGATTTTTGAAACACAGGGGAAGGAACGCAAGGACTATTATTCCCATTTTGTAGTTATAAGAATTGAAGCTCAGAGACATTAAGTGATCTGCCCAATGATACTCAACTAGTAAACAGTGGAGCCAGGACACAGGACAGTGGTCTTTGATTACTCCATGTTGCATCTCTCAGTCAAGGAGAGAGAAAATGGAACAGCAATCAGCTTTCCATGCTACTAGAGAAAAAAAAATAGCTCAAAGTGGCAGCGTCCTATTTGTAGGTGAGTTGTTACTGTGTATTGTCACTGTAGATAATCATACACTAGATTTCATAAAAGCCCAGAGGTGAATCATAGAACATTTAGCTGGAAGGGATCTGAGAATCTAGAACACAATCTGGAACAAGGGTTCTTAACCCTTCTATGTGATGTGTAAACCTTCTGCAGTCTGATGAAGCCTAAAGACCCCTCAGAATAAAGTTTTAAAATGTATAGGATTACAAAGGAAACCAAACATATAAAAATACAGCTATATACATATATATACACATACACATATACACACATATATACACACACATATATAAAAATACATGGGCATGGAACTCTCCATATGATGTTAGACTTGCTTGACATATTAGTTTTTATGAACTATATCTTTCCCTTTTTTATTCTATATTTATAAGGATGGTTGTCTGGGAGGGTTAGATGGACATCTTAGAATATAGAATGGATGGGAAATATAGCTGGAAGGAACCTGAATACGTAAAATGTCAGAGCAGGGAGAGAATGCTGGCATTTAAAGGAAACTTAGAATATTGAATATCAAAACTGGAAGGAACCTAAGAACATAGAATGTTTAATCTGAGAAGAACTTTAAACACGGTCTAGTTCAAACATCTCATTTTAGGTACAGATGAGGAAAGTGATTCCCAAGTAAGTCTCCCAAAGTCACATAGAAAATTAATGACAAGGTAGAGACTGGAACCCAGATCTCTGGATCTAGTCTATTGTTCAATCCACTGTGCCAAATCACTTCAAAAGTACCTCAGGGAATGGTTGAGACAAAATGAAATACGTGCAACATTTATTTTTAGTTTTCATGCCTCTCACAGATATAAAGTAATGTTAGTCTGGGAACATAAAACAGTGCTGTGTAGAGCTTGGTTTGGTCATAAAATTATCATATTTGCTGTATTTGGAAATATAAAGGGCTAGAGGAGAGGAGGAAATTCAAGATGGTTTGGGGTTTTTCCTCTAACTTAAAAAAAAGTTCTTATGCAAACAGAAAAGTTTCTCTCCTCCTCCCTCTCTGCCACCATATTGAATTTGTCTAGTTTGGTTTTTTCCCTCTTTACACATTTATCTACTCTCTCTATAACAATATTAATTTCATGCAGTGCTTTCTGATTTAAATTTGTAAAGTATTTTCCTCACAGCAGCCCTGTGTGCTATTATTCAATTCCATTTATTTTTTTAGCACCTACTCTATTGAATCCCAAGCACTGTGCTAGGTACCTGGCAAGATAGAAAAGCACCAGACTACACGTCCTTGAAAAGCTGAATTTTGGAGTTAACTTTATCCCTTGATACCACCTTTCCAATAACAAATGCAAAACTATCTCCAGCTCCAAAGTGCCTCTACACCTGATTTCTTTCAATATCATAGCTTTCCTAATGTCCGGTATGCTCCCCATGACCTTATGTTTCTTTTCTTACAAGAATTATTTTTAAGCTCTTACATAATTGAGCATAAAACATTTCAGGAACTTCTAGTGTGAATATCATTAAATAAAATGTCACTAAAATGGATGACCTCCAAGTCCAGTCTTCCTACAATGCCTACAGTAATCACGAGAAACCTGGCGATGATGAGAAACTCCTCAAGGAGTTTTATTAATACCTGCTGTACAATTTGTTGGAGCAGTGAGCCAGCACAATCCTCTGCCTCTGGTCTCTGCCTCATCGAGGGAAATGTATGAGCAAAGGAAGCAATGAGTAGAATTATAGACCATAGAAAGTCAGCATCAGAAAGGACCTTAGAACATGGAAAGTCAGACCTGGAAGGAACTTTAAAACCTAGAACACAGAATGTCAGAACGGGAAAGAAACTTGAAGATCCTGTAGCAGATCCTAATTTTGTACATGAAGAATCAGAGGTCCAGATTATTCCAGTAATTTGCCAAGATCACTCACCAAGTTCATGGCAGAATCAAAACAAAGTGGTTTACAAAGTGTTTTCCTCATGACAACCCAGAAAGTAGGGTGCCATAAGCTTTATTATTATCATTATCCCATTTTACAGATAAGAAAACTACAATTGAAAGAGGCTAAGAAAGTACTGAAGGCAAAAGAAAAGGCAAGATGATATCAGAAATGTATCAGTGGGAGAGAAGAGGTAGGGGATCAGATTTAATTAGATTAAACCCTTCCCAGCAATTGGATTTCTATTTCATATCCTATCACTGAGGACAGCTGAGGGCATCTTCTATTTGCATCAAGACTTGGCAAGAACCTGCTAATTGCCAATCAATGACAGCTGAGCAAGCATGAATTTCTATCATGAAAAGAGATGGGAAATCGAAAGGAATAAATCAGGCTTCCCTCAGGAGCCTTGAGCCAAGTGAATTGGAAATTTGTCATGAAAATTCAACCATAATAATTGGTCATAAGAGCTACCAACAGGAACAACAGAGAACTGACAGTCTTATTTCCAGCAAGCAGGGCAAGGGGAGTTGAGTAATGACTAGCAGAGAGAACACTGTACTTGCACTTCTACCAATGACATGTAACAGCCCAAGAATCTGCTTCAGTGCCTTCTCTAGGACAAGAGTTATTAACTCAGAATACAGGGATGTCCCTCCACAATAGGTGAGCAAAGAGATTGGGGTTGGAGTGGATGGTGGCCTATGAACCTGAATGGGGAAAAAACAGTTTTATATTTTCACTAATCTCTATCTGAAATATAGTATTGTTCCCACCCCCCCAATTATGACTATGGACCACAAACATTATACTGAAAAGGAATCCTCAGGTTTCACTAGACTGCCAAAGGGGCAATTCCATGTGACATTGTGTGATTATACAGAAAATGGCCAAGAACCCCACTCCCCGCCCCTAGCCCCGACATGGGGGAAACATAAACTGTTAGTATTAAAGACCTTTGCAACTTGGTTCCAATCTAGCTTTTCAGGCTTGATTACATGTTACTGCCACTCACATACTCTGTGGTGAAGCAAAACCAGACTACCTGATGTTCTTCATCCATGACATTATATCTCTTGTTTCCATGCCTTTAAACAGGCTTTCCTCTATGCCTGGAATACCCTCCCTTCCTCATCTTCTGTCTCCTGAAGCCTCTAGCTCCCTCTAAGGCTCGGTTCATGAACAATGTCCTTCAAGAGGTCTTTTATTCTCCCAGTTGTTAGGGGTCCTCCCTAAAATGACTCTGTATTTGCCACATACACATAGATCTAGATAAATACACACATATGTAGTTGTTGTTGTTCAGCCATTTTCAAGTTGTGTCTAACTCTTCATGATGCCATTTGGGATTTTCTTGGTAAAGATCATTTCACAGATGAGGAAACTGAGGCAAATAGGCTTAAGTAACTTTCCCAGGGTCACACAGCTAGTAAGCATCTGAAGCCAAGTTTAAATTCAGAAGATGAGTCTTCCTGACTTCAGTCTATCCACTGTGCCACCTAGCTGACTACCCTATATATAATAGATATTTATATTCCTATATCACATACACATGCACACACATAAAACACATAAACATGTATATACGCATATGCAAACACATATACCTATACATACACATACATTCATGTATTGTGTTCATGTGTATAGATGTATGTGTGGTTGTTCATAGATATATACACGTACATATCTATAAAGAGATATATACATATATAGACATGCACACATATACATATATATAGTTGTTGTTCAGGCAACTTCAG
>CM053592.1:131804957-131833503 GCA_028646515.1 Pseudochirops corinnae
GTATAGTTGTTATATATTAATGTACTGAATTAATATACTTCAGTATGTCATATATTTTATTTATTTTATTATATATTATAGTAAATATATTTCTATGATATTTTATTATATTAAATATATTTATTATATATTTATATTATACATTTACATAAATATGTATTGTATTTATTTGTCCACAGGCGTATTGTTTGCTCCCTGTAAAATGTAAGCTCCTTGAGAGCAGGGACCGTTTGGACTTTGATTTCCCATCCTCAGCGCCCAGCACACGGCCAGGCACACAGTGAATGTTCGAGTTCAGGTTGGTCTCCAGCTCAGAGAAGAAAGAAAAAGGTTGGAAGACTATTTCTCTAGTCACTCATAGGAATGAAATATTCTCTGAAAGAATGAAATTACTGCAAGGAAAACACTGAGAAAAAAGCATCTGAAGGAACCAGCGATGAAACAGTGTGGAAGGTTAAAAGAACATGACACGGAGTGGGGAGGGAAGAAGGAACAGGGAGTTCTCTGAGCCACGGAATGGCTATGAAGCTTTTCCTAGGACAGCTGAGCCAGCATCTCTGAGGAGGAAGCATTTTCTTGGACTCCAAGGAATGATGCTTCCCCACCCTTGCTGGGGGACCAGATAAAATTTTTTTTCATTGAAGGCTCCCCGCCCCCGTCCCGCCCTCCCTCTCTCCCTCCCTCTCTCTCTCTTTCTCTCTCTCTCCCCCTCTCTTTCTCTCTCTGTCTCTCTCTCTCTCTCTCTCTCCCTCCCTCCCTCTCCATCTCTCTCTCTCTCCCTCCCTCCCTCTCTGTCTCTCTCTCTCTGTCTCTCTCTCTTGTCTCTCTCTCTCTGTCTCTCTCTCTCCCCCTCCCTCCCTCCCTCTCTCTATCTCTGTCATTCTCTGTCTCTCACTCTGTCTCTCTCTGTCTCTCTCTCTGCGTGTGTGTGTGTCTCTGAAATGTCACTTAACATCTCTGAGACTTAGTTTCCTCCTCTGTAAAAAGAGGACAATTGCACCGTACTGCCTACCTCACACACTTGTGCAGCTTTGGGAATTCAAGCCTTTCCTGCCCACAGGGAAAGCAGCAAATACCCGGTTCCTAAGCAAAGCGCTTTGGTGTTTGTAAAGCACTCTTTATAAATGTCAGCTGTTCCTTTGAATATGTCATGGTAAAGTGTGAGCAAGTCCAGAGCCAACAGCCCAATTTACTACCGGGATAAATGTGGATTTTCAGAGTAGACGAGATCTAGATGAAAAGCTATGACAAATCACTTTTCCACTGCTCTGGGCAGACCAGGCTCACCTTTCAAAAGTTACCACTGATGCTGCCGGGCCTGCATAACATGCCCCCGATATCACCCAGACCAGAACAGTTCCCATCAGGTAGTGGGGCTCTGCGGGGTATCCAGTGCCCCCAGGATACAATCTTTCATCTCGCTTACTCAGCTGCTCCCATACATTGCAGACTAACCCACTTTAAAATGCAGAAACTTCTTTTCAGAACAGGGAGAGGCCTCATTTGCAGGTAGGGGCAATGAAGACAATGTGTCAATTGACCCACAGCTGACTATGTGCCAGAGTAATTAGAGGGCTGGCTGAGGGCTGTTTTGCATGTTTTGTTCTGTGTTTTGTTTCATCTTTTTTTTACACATCACAAGTTAATAAAATATATTCTCCCAAGCATACAGGAACTTCCATCTTTTATAATTATGATCTCCTTTTGTACTTAGCCACAGAAGTACAATATCTAACATCACTGTGTTTTAGCTGGTGTGGGCCAAGAAAAATTGATAGTGAGTCCTCTGATGATAATTATTATTCCCACAGTGCCTGTGCAGCAACTAAGATTCGGGGAGTTGAAGGAGGTATACATCAAGGTATAAGAAAAAGCACACCAGATGAGACATCAGCAGACCTGGGTGTTGCTAGAATAAAAGTGGATGCCCACGGGTTAAGCAATGGCTGAATAAGATTGTGCACATGAATGTAATGAAATATTATTGTACTGTAGGAAATGACTGATACGAGTACTTCAGCGAAACTTGGAAAGACTTGTATAAATTGATACAAAGCAAAATAGAACTAGAACAATTTATATAATGATTACAAGAATGTAATGGGAAACAATATTGAAAGACTTCAGAATTCTGATCAATGTAGTCATCTTTAAAGCACTGACAGTGAAGCATGATGTCCTCTCTTCTAGACAGAGAGGTGGTGGACTATAGGTATGGAATGGAGCATACATTTTCAGATAAAAACAAAGTATTGTTTTTCCATAACTATGCTATGTGTTTATTACAATGGAGGGTTTTTGTGGGATAGGGCAAGGAGGAAGACTTAAAGGGAAGTAAAAGTGATATTTTCTTAAAGTATCAATAATGCTCTTTTTTTAAAATCTAAGTTCTGGCCCTAGCTCCACAACTAACTCATCGTGTAAGCTTAGAAAGTCACTTGCAGTCTCTGAGCCTCAGTTTCCTCATATGTAACATGAGAAGCCTAGATTTCTAGAGTTCGTTCTATTTGCAGTAGTGTAGCATCTATGATGGCTCAAGTTCGTAGAGAAAATCAATCAATCAACTGCACTATGGAATTGAATTATTAAAGGCTAGATCTTGCCATCTCCAAGAGGCTCCTGAGACATTGTTGGAGAAAGTATAAGCTATTGTGACTGTAAGGTACCCCCAAGAGATCCTCTGGTCCTGCCCCATGCGGATGGACAAAGTATCATTATCTTCATTTTATAAGTGATTTATTTTATAAACTTGGACCCAGTGAAATTAAGGTCAAAAAGTCTCTATAACTAATATACAACAAAAGGGATGAGTAGAAACCAGGGGTCCTGCATGGTTTTAGTTCAGTGCTGTTCCCATAGTAGGAAGGGAGAAAATTTAGAGAAATCCAAAATACCTAGACCATTTTTTTCATTTTTACCCACATTTTATTTCATGTCTGCATTGTTTTAAAATTTCAGTTCCAAATAGAATTTCAGGAATTTGTAAGAAGAAAGAACTACACTGAAGATTAATTAAGAGTATGAATGGATGAACAAGAATATTTTAAGCACCTACTCTGTTCTAGGCATTGTGTTAGACTATAAAAGTATGAATGACAACAAATGCTCTCCAAAGGTGTTCATTCACCAACGAAGTGAAAGATTATTATTCCTGAGAATGATTAATAGTAATTAATAATAATAATGAGATAATTATGTTTCTTATTATATATGTAGCATTCCTGAAGCTTGAAACCCCAGGTTATATGTCAGCCCGACTGACAACCTTAGTGTCACCCTCAACTCTTCATTTTTACTCAGCCCATGCATCCAAACTGTATCCATGTCCTATTTCTACCTTCCCAATGTCTCTAACACTGTCTTCTCTCTCTGGTATAGTCACCACCTTGGTGCAGGCTCATTCTCTCCAACCTGGAATATTCCAAGAAGCCTGGTGGTTGGCCTGTCTGCCTAAGTCTTCCCACTCTATTCAATCCTCCGTTCAGCTGCCAAAGTGATTTTCCTAAAGCACAGGTCTGACCATGGCATTCCCCTATTCAATAAACTCCATTGGTTCTCTATTGCCTCCAAGATTAAATATAAAAGACTCTGGCTTCTAAAGTCTTTCATTTTCTAGCCCCTTCCTACCTTTCTTGTCTCTTTGGACTTTACTCCCTTCCAATTACTCCACAATGCAGCAATATGACTTTCTGTTCCTCACATAGTAGTCTATTTCCTAACTCTTTTCCTTTTCACTGCCTCTGCCCAGAATTGAAGTGTTCTCCCCCCTTGTCTCTGCCTCCTAGCTTCCCTGGCTCCTTCAACACTCACTTCAAATCCTAGTCTTTTCTGGTTCCCACTTGCTCTGAGATTATCCTTCAATTTATTGTGTATGGATCTTGTATGAATGTAACTTATGTCCCAAAGCCCCTTGGTGTGAAACTCTCATTATTGGAAATTAATATCCTGCCCTGCATGAGGAACAGAGTGGAGTTGGTGAAAAGCAAGAAAGCTCCAGCCTTCACTAGTCAGCCTTCAAGGTCAGCTGCCTTTACGACTGGTCAAGCTTCAAGTGTTCTTTAGGCATTCCTAGCTTCCAGTTTTGAGAGAGGGGGTGGAAGAGGCCAACCCCAATCAGAAAGACAGGAAGAGGATCTGGCAGTCTCCATCATGACTTTATTCCCAGTTTGCTATGCTAGAGTCTGTGGGGAATCGCCCCTTGGGTAAGATCAAAGAAAATCTCTCTTGTTTTAGCTGAGTTACCTCTATACCAATGGGCAAGCTTCTTCACTCCTCCTTCCGCTCAGAAAGGACAAAATGATCAGAAGTTAGTTCAAACCCAATCATATCTGCTAGACAAACAATATTTAAGAGAAAAGATGGATATACTTCTAGCCCAGTATCCCCTCTATCTGAGGAGAGCAGAGTGGCCTCCAGCCCCAACCTCCTGCTTCCCCTTCTGCCTTAGAGAAGGTGGGCAAAGAAAAGTCTAGAGAGGATGATTCTGTCAGGCTTCTTGGCACATGGACACTCTCTGCACATGTGGAACCCACTCCCTCTCACTACATGTACATAGATGTTCATGAATTAGCTTCTACAATGCTTCCCACAATGCCTGGCACATATTAAGTGGTAGATAAATGCTTGCTGACTTCATTAAGGATCCTTTTCCTGACTGCACAGAGTTTACAGATGAAAGACTAACTCCCATGGTTCTTCTCAATAGAGAGCTGCCTCCACCATGTGATCCCATGAGACAGATTTTCTTTTACACAATACTTATGAGCATCAAGGCTGCTATGTGGTTCATTATAGAGTGCCGGATCTAGAGTTAGGAAGACCTGAGTTTAAATCCAACCTCAGAAACTTACTAGCTCTGTATCCCTGGGCAAAGCACTTAACCTCTGTTTGCCTTAACCCACTGGAAAAGGAAATGGCGAACCACTCCAGTATCTTTGCCAAGAAAACGCCATGGACAGTATCAGCATGCTATGGTCCATGGCGTCAGGAAGAATCAGAACTGAACAACAACATCATAGTGTGATCTAATGCTAATGCCTCAATCTCCTCATAATTTTCCTTAACCACAGTAAACTTTTAAGTGGATGTTTGTTGAATAAATGACAAGAGAGAACCTTCGATCTGATGATTTCTAAAGAACCTCATATTTCTAAATACTTCTAACTTATAGATTTGAATACACTTAGAATCAGGTTCTAGTCTTGGCTTTACAAATTACTTCCAGTGTGATATTCAGCAAAGCACTTAATTGTTCTTTGATAAAATAAAAGACTTGGGAAGATAACCTCTAAAGCCCCTTTTAGCTCTAAATGGTACCTTTATCATCTTAGAGCATTCTGGAGGCTCAGAGGAATTAAGCACCTTGCCTCTGGTCACTAAGCCAGTGTCAGCAGTAGTATTTGAACACAGTTTCCAGACTTCATGTTTGATGCTCTATCTACCACCACCATGTCATGTCTCTAACAGAAACCCTAATTCACTAGAAAGGTCATCTCCTAGAAGGGACATTGAGGTCCTCTTCCAATCTCAGTGTCACTGGTTATTAGCTAGGAAACCTCCAGCAAGTCTTTTCACCTTGGTGGATAGAAATGTCTCTTAAGAATTTCAAGGATAAGGAGTGTTTCATTGCACTGGAGAGAGAAGTAAAATCGCTGAAACATTGAATAAGAGAATTATCAAGCACAATCAAGGTCTCAGAAGACAAATCTATAGAAGCCAGAGGATCCAAAGCTCTTATATTGAATGCACCACCATCCTTCTAGCCCAGGCACCCAGGTTTAAAATCTCATGGTCATTTTTTACTGTTCTTCCTATATCTAATGAATATCCAAGTCCTATCTACTGTATATTCACATCATCTCTTCTATCCATCCCTTTCTCTCTACTAACACTGCTACTATCCTGGTTCATCCCTCATCATCTCTGATCTGATTACTGTAATAGTCTCTTATCTCATTTCCTTGCCTCCCATCCACCTCCAATCTATCCTTCAAACAACTGATAAAATAATCTTCCTAATGCATAGGTCTTAACCATCTCATGAACCAACGCAAAAACTTCCAGGGGGTCTCTTTTGCCTTAGGCCTAATAGGATAAAGTGATTTTTTTCACAAAGACAGCCAGATCACGAGATGTGCAAGCAGGTGAGGGCACCTCATCTTGGGATTTGCCCCAAGACCACAAAATTTAGAACATCTAAACACTTTCAGTCTTCTTATAAAATAGAAACAACTAACTGTAGCACCAATTACCAAAAATAATGAATTAAAATAGGAAGGTAACTGGTAATATCTTCCTACCCTCTTCCCCTAGCAACCATCCAGTCCTGTCCTTCCCTGGCAGTGACTGCCAGACTGCCAATTGCCTCATCATATCCCAGATTTCACTGTCACTCCCTCTCAAATGAATCCTGCAATTGCCCAAGTTACAAAAAAGAACAAAAAAAAAAATCCTAGTTACAACTCAAAATGTAATAACTCTCACCAACATGGTTTGGTTTATATAATTCTTTCCCAGTATTCCCTATATTTCTTTAATCTTGTTTTCATTTTTGTTCTATTTTTTTTTTTTTAAGCAAACCATCCAGGAAGTTGAAAGTACAGAGAACTACACTTGAACCTTGACACAGAACATGACAGCTCAGAAAGTGAGCCACTCCCCAGGGGGTCATATACTATGTGTAACACAGGTCTGGACATTAGTCCGGTCCCTAAATAACTGAATGCCCCTAAATAAGCCACTTCTGAGTCTCTGTTTCCCCATCTGTGAAATGAGAACACAGGGCTAGCTTCTGTTCAACTCTCTATACCATTCTCATTCACTAGAAGCTTCATTTTCTGGGTGAACTAGAGACAAATTGTCAGGAAGAGGTGTTAGAAGGTAGCCTCCCTCTATTATCACCCCCACCAGAGGCCTGTGAATACAGGTGCCAATCTTAGCCTCTCCATGAACACAGAAGTCTCTGATGATGAAGAAAATAATTTAAAAGGGAAAAAAAAGAGTCACTTAAATGAAGGCAAGAAACCAGGAGATAATTTGTAAGAGGAAATGGATGTAGACAGAGAGTTTGATTCCCCATGGCTCCTAAACTGTTAGTTAATTGAATCCAATGTTCCAGGACCTTAACTACAAATAAACTCCTTGGAAGAAACAGCCCAATTGCTATCCCTCAGGTGAAATTAAAGCCGTGAGCCTTAACTCTGAGGCCTGACAAAGCCCTTCCGCCCTCCTCCTGACTAATATTTATATACACAAAGGCATCAGCCTGATCCAGGGAGCTTTTGTGCTCTCTTGCCTTTTAAGACCAACATCTGCTTCTGACAGGCAGCTCCAGGGTCTGTGCTCCCATCCTCCAGCCTGCTGGCTTCCCCCACCCCCATTCATTAGATTTCAAATCCTTGTCAAAGAAATCTCAGGTACAGAAACAGGGACTGAAATAAAATAAAAACAACAATAATAATGTTCCATCCCTATAGGACTCACACAGCATTTACTTCACAAGAAGCTTGTAGGGTATGAAGCGTAATTCTTCTCATGTCCATTTAGGCAAGTCACTTAATACCTATTAGCCTCAGTTTCCTCATCTGTAAAATGAAGGGGTTGAATTTGACTGCCTCGAATTTTAATGACTCTCCACTTTGAGGAAAGGTCCAGACCAGACATTCTTCATTCTCAAGACTTCGTTATCATCCCACCTCACCCTCATAGCTTTTTAGTTTCTTTTTATGTGTTGCCCCCCCTTTAGAATGTAAGCTCCTTGAGGGCAGGGACTATCTTTCTTTTTGCTTAGATTTGTATTTCCTGAGTTTAAAACAGTGCATGCAATGTTATAAGTGAACTCTTAATAAATGCTTCTTGATTTGATTAATCTTCCAGTTTAAAATCTATAATCCTATCATCCTCAAGGTTTGGCTCAAGTCTAGGTCTCCCCAATCCAGGGAGAGCATGCTCTTTCTACTCTTCCATTCAAGGTAAGGAGCAGAGAATTTAGAGCTAGGAGGGCACCATCAGAGGCCATCTAATCCAAAACTCCCACTTTGCAGAGAAAGAGTGTGAGAAGGGGAATGATCTAAGAAAAGGTTAAAGATAGTTTGGAGTATGATTGTGAAGGACTTTAGAAGTTGAACTCCATTTGGCTCCCTATGGCCTCTAAGGTTTTCTTTTTTCATTTTTAAAGCCCTTTGTACCTAGATGCCAAATCATCTTTCTAAACTTATCCTTTATTATTCCCCTTCCCATACTCTACAATCCATTCAAGCTGGTCATCTTGCTATTCTTCACCCATGACACTCTACCTCCCATCTCTATATCTTTGAAATAGTAGGTGCTAAATAAACATTAGCTGATTGATGTATGGTATGATTCCTGAGATATTAGTTTGACATATCAGTAAAGACTTGCTCCCAGGGGAGATAGGGAAGAATACCCACAACTGAACCCCAAACCACTTTCTGAATGCCCTTATGTGGAAACGGTGACTTAAGATTTGAAAACTGCTTTGCATGGAAGGCATTTGTTTAATTCTCAAAAGAACGATGTAAGGAAGAGTATGTACATGTTATTATTATCCTCACCTCTACAGAGAAACATATCTGGTCACCAGGGCAGAGAGTAGTGACTCTTATAGCCATGGATAGTACCCAACTCTAAAGGTCATTGATTCCTTGTGAGCTGACCTTTTCTACTCCCTTAAGTGATCAAGAAGCCAAGTCAAAAGCTTCAAACTTAGTCCCTTAGACCAACAAAGTCTCACTTTGACTTTTAGGGAGGAAAAAAAAGTCTAACCTCCACAGCAGGGACCTTGGTTAAGTACTCCTCTGATTCACAGCCATATGACATCACATAGCTATCAATCAACAGCAAACATTGATTTCTTTTTAAAAATATACTTTTGCAATAGTTAGCTCAGACAAAACATGAGAGGCAGCACTGACAGAAATGGGAATCCTCTTTATCCTTTTTTTCTAAAAGACTGTTCCAGTATTGTCTTTCTCATGGCCGCACTACGTCATCTCTAAGAGTATTTTCTCGCCATGACTTCAAAGCTGTCTCACAGGTCGTTAATTTCCATTCAGGAATGTAGTCCCTTTTAAAACTAAAGATTGGCTATCTAAGGTGTTAAAAAAAACCTCATATTTTGTGTTCTGGGTTTTTGGCAACATTCTTTTGTGCTAAACATCCATGTAGAGTGTAGCTAAGTACATAGAAAGGTTTGAGATACAGGAAGCAAACAGGGCATATTCTCCTGAAGACAGTGAAGTTTTGGGAAACATCACAGAAGACCATTTACGTGACCTACAAGACAGAATGTATAAGTACACAGAGCATCAAGGGTAGCTAAGTGGAAAGTGTGGGGCACTTGCATTTGAAAGAGCTAAGCATTAAGTCTTGATCAACAACTCTAGCTACACTATCTTGGACAAATAACTTCACTAATGGAAGCCTCAATTTCTCAGCTATAAAATGGAGGTGATGATACTTGCCCTACCCACCTCACAGAGAAGACGTGACAAAAGTACTTCATAAACCTCAAGACTCTATGACACATCAGCTGTTGTTATTATTTGTCACATGTCGGAAAAAAGATGGGAAAAAAATGAGAGAGAAAAATCAGGGCAAGTTCAAGAAGAAATAAAAACTGGGATGTTTTTCCTTTGAAATTTTTCTCCTGTAGAAAATCCTTGCAGTACATGACAGCTGTACTTGCCCACTGGCAGCTGAACACATGAAAGTTAAAAATAATAAGAAATCACTATTAGGCTCCAAGGATGATAGATCGATTGTCATCACCAAGCACCTCTAACTCATTTTAATTTGAATAAGTAGAAAATTCTTTCCAAAATGATTTGCATAGAACAGCATGCCAAGAAATAAGGAGAAGCCAACAGTGCTAGAGTGATGGCACCCAGGTCATAAAGCCAAAGGATGCAGAGAGGGACAAGACAGCGGCCTCCTAGTATTTAGAAGAGTTTCTTGTGGAATTCTACCTATCAGTTTGATAATCAGGAATAACAAGTAGAGGAAATCTCAGAAAATTAAAGTTGTCCCAAAGTAGAACTGGCTACCTCAGAGGTTTTCAAAAAGACTCTGTGGGATGTTGTAAAGGAGATTCCTACTTTGGAATGGGTTTATAATGAAAAATTTCTGAGGTCCCTTCCAATTCTCGAGATGCTGAGATTCTGTTAATATTAATGTTAACAACAGTTTCTCACATGAGAGTAGGACTTTAAAGTTTACAAAACATTTTTCTTACAACACTATAAGATATTTAGAGTAAAAGAAGGTTGGTGCTAGTGCTTTTATACTCATTTTACAAGTGAGAAAACTGAGGTTTGCAGAGGTTAAGTGCCTAAGAACAAGTTCCTTAGCCTCTTAACGGATACCCTCCACAGTGTGGTCCCAACCTACCTTTATATTTTTATCTTACCCTTGTCCCCATTATTCCTCTTCCTGCTCTGTTCTGAATAATCAAGACTCCTCCCTGCTCTTGGGTATTCATCATGTTTGTTCCTAACTACAGTTATCCCTTCCACATAGTGGGGGTTTGGGGTCAGTGCCACTGCAATCTGGAAAATCCACGTAAAATTTTTGGCCCTCCCTTCATACCAGAGAAGTCTCAATTATTATGGTATCAAAAGATAAAATATGTTGATATTATACAATACTATACACATATTTTATGCATTTCTGAGTTTCTAAATTTTTTCTGCATCATCTGCTGACCTTTGCAAGTCCACAAAATTTGCAAAAAATTCCCATTTGATTTCTTATGCCTGCTCATGATATATTGAAACCGTGATGGAGAAAGTCACAATGTAGAAGGGATAAGTATTAAACCTTCCCCCTCCTCTTCACTTGTTCAAAAACTCCCTGTCCTCTCTAGCCAAGCTGAAGTCTTACCACATCGTTCCATCATAATCATATTGGCCTCTGACAATCATCCCTCTTCTAAATACATATAGTACTTTTAATCTGTGTCACTAACTCAGCTTGTATGAACTATCTGGTATTATTTAACTCTTTCATGTTCATTTAGTTATCTTCCCAACTAAACTTAAAGGTACTTCTGATGAGGAATTATGTCCTACAATTCAGAAAAAAAAAAAATATTATTATGCTTAACATCAAAAGGCCAAGCTTCAAGTCTAACCAAAAAGGCATTAAACTGAAAAGGACCAGAGAAGCAAAAAACTGCTCATATAACTACCAAGTCTGATCCTATAGAGAATAACAGATACAACACCAGAGGAAGAATCATGAAAGCACATACCAGTAATTCATAAGAGATAAAATCTATATCTATATCTACAGAGAGAACCTGTAACATAAAGGTGATTTTTTTTCATCCAACTTTAAAATTTGCATTCACTCCTATATAATTTCATCTAATTAGATTTAGTTTACTATTTTAGCCTTTAGGTACTGACTATTATCCAAAATTTAAAACTATTTATCCCATCTTGGAATCATCTGACAATTGGACACAAATGCCTATCTACAATGAATTCATCAAAGTGACCAAGACCCTCCCTCTCAGAAAAGAAGGATTGAAGGAACTCTAACGAGATAATTGATACTACTTACGTAAATAGATCAAATAAGACAGCTCAAAATAGCTAGATCAGGAGACGGGGCTAAAAAGAATCCAACAAACTTCACTGCCTGGAACTTTGTTTCCTCAAGTTTCTTTTTTTTTTTTTTCTTTTTTTTTTTTTTTTTACAAAGCATCCCATTGCTGAGGAAGCAGAACTAGTTTGAGAGTCAGGGAGCCTTCAGAGAGAGTGCAGAAGTACCTCATTCTGAAGATACAGAGAGAGTGCTGTGCTGACTAAGGATGCTGCTGCTGGGAGTAACAATTTCTCTGAAATACTTCAAGAATCTGTGGTCCCATTGGTATGGATACTCTCTTCACCAAGAGACTGAAAAATCTCTAATTTAGTAGATGATCTTTATAACCTTCTGAGCCTTGTGTCTCTCCTCCTAAAAGAAAATGCATCACTGTTCAGCTATTCTGGAAATAAATATCTCCAAATTTGTTTGATTAATACATTATTCCTACCCCCATAGCTGCTAGTATCATCCCCTAAGAAATCACCTGGTATGCAATTTGCATACATATTTTGTATTTACTTATCTGTGTATATATTTTTTTTTTTGCTCAATAGAATATAAGCTCCTTAAGGGCCAAAACTGGTCTTTGTATCCTGAGAGCCTAGTGTAGTGTCTGCTATATAGTAGCACCTAATAAGCTGTTGTTCATCCTTCATTTTCAAAGGTGATCAATGATATCACTGGTGATGTCTTGATTTGAATTTAAGTGAATTGGATTTAAGTAAGGTAGAGTTGTACAAAGTTGTCCTTATTGAGCTGAGTGCCCGTTGTCTTCATCCCCCCATCGCTGGTTCTGAAATGTTGGTTTAAATATTTTTTATTTCTACCTTGATAATTTTGGTCTTGGCTTCCAGTCTATCTTCAAGGCTGACCACTATTCACAGGTCAGTCTGCCTCAGAGAAGTCCATTCTAGGCAACCAGCATAGGGATGAAAGGGATGCTGAAAGGGTCCCTAGTGCTGCCTATTTAGATAGATTTTTTTAAATGAATTCAATTTAGAGACATCCCCTACCAATGGATATGGTATATATCTATATCTATCTATCTACATATATATATATATATATATATATATATATATATATATGCTGAGAATCTTTTGAGTCCTATACCAAATTCACTCACAACTTACATGTTTTTGAAGAATAAGCAAAGGAGGTTTTAAAAAAAATATCACCACCATCAATCCAGAAAGGAAAACAGGACTGTTAGTAATGTAAATCATGAAAGAACCTATGAGTTCCCTGGGATTGGCTTTTTTAATGACTGGAGGCCATAAGGTTTGAGCTTTTCCATTGTTGAGTTGGCAGAGAATTCTTTGGGGTCACCCCTCCAGAGACTCTTCTCTCTTCAAATGCAGAGATGTAAAGAATGAAAATGCGATTCTTATTTATAGATCCATAGGACTCAGCTTAAAGGAAATATGGTGAGAGGCAGGGAGGATTGCTTGTTCAAGTATGGAAAGGAAAACACACTTCTGAGGGGAGCCATGGATAACTTTATTTTTCTCTCAACAACAACACAGTAGGATTATGTGTGTGTGTGTGTGTGTGTGTGTGTGTGCGCACTCATCTCACATCAAAATCATGGTTTTCAGCATTCAATTGAGAAGATGTGTTCTTTGCTAACAAAACAGGAAAGGCTTTGAAAATAGGCCTCCCCTTTTAAACCACCTTCACCTTAAGGGCTCAGATTTAAATGGTCACAAGTGAATTATTACCTTATTCAGCCCCCTTTGTTCAAACAATGTCTTCTCCTCCCCTCTCTGATTGAGCCAATCACATTTTCCTTCAAGGAAATCATTCATGTGCCACCTCCCCCTACAATTACTCCAATCTATATTCCCTTCATCTAAGGGATCTAAACTTCTAGTGTTTATTAGCTAAACCATTTAATAGTGAAGGCATATTATCTGCTATTGAGCAATTATATTGTGATTGTATAATTCTGGTCTGACAGAGTGGATAGAGACCTCATGTTGGAGCCAGGAAGAGGTCTTCATGGGAGTTCAAGTCCTGTAACATATTCTGTCTGTTGTGACCCTGGACAAGTACCTCAACCTGTCAGTGTTCTAAGCAATTCTCAAAGACTGTAAGTTACAGAGAAGGCACCCGCTCTACATCTGTGGAGGGGGTTTCCTCACCAGTTATTTCTAGTGAAATCACAGACCAAGTCCCTAATCTTATTTCTACAATTCCAATCATCCAGTTTTACTAGCCAGGCCTAAATCAAGCCAATCTGGTGGATGAGATTTGGAAATGGACTAAAATGAGACACTCTTAGATCACTTAACAGTTTACTATAAGGAAGTTTATTTAGCATATCATGGAAAAGATATTCAAAAAGGATACAGCATTGGTTCCACTGGGTGCAGCTTCCCTCCCTCATGGTGCTGACCATATTTGTTTCATCAGGAACCAAACTGAGGACCTTGTCCTTGGTCCATCAGGAAACTCTCAATGGTTTGGGTCTCCCACCTCTCTATCTCTGCACAGGTATCTATCCTTGCCTGAAATTCCCTCCCTCCTCACCTCTGTCTCATGGAATTCCCCTCTTTCTTCAAGGTGAAGCTCAAGCTTCTACATGAAGTTTTTCCCGATTCCCTTATTACCTCCTCCTCAGCTCTCATTTCCTTCCCTCTGACTGCTTCATTTTCTTTTGTATCAAGGCTATGTCTTACATACATGTACGAGATATCCGAAAAGTCTTAGTGCAGTTTTTATTAAAGCTTAAAGCCACACTAAGATCATTGGGACATGCTGTATATGCACTTGCTGTCTCATTAGAATGTTAGATAATTCAGAGGAAGGACTGCTTTGGATTCTCAACACTTAACACAATGCCCAGTACAGAGTAAACACCTAATCAGTGCTTGTGCTATCATTAAAATGATAATAATCCTCACCATTTAAAGCTGACAAAGCAACTAGTAAAGCAAGTATCACTATCCCCATTTGACAGAAGAGAAAACAGAGACTTAGGGAACTTAAGTGACTAGCCTATGGTCACATATTCAGCCTGGGCCAGGGCTAGGTTCAGCCAAGGTCTTCTTGCTCCAAGTCCAGTGTTCCTTAATCTTTTACTTACTGTTTGTCCAGGAAATGGGTCTGGTCATTTTTAAACTTTGCATCTTGGCAACCTACCACCATGCCATGCACATGGTAAGAACCTAAGAAAATGGTTCTTGAAAGATGGGAATAGTCTACATTCAAGGGGGTTTGGAAAGACAAACTAATGCATTAATGGTGGAGCTGAAAATTAGTACAACCTAATTTTAGAAAGAAATTTTAAATTATACAAATGAAGCAGTTAAAATATCTGTAACCTTTGACCCAGAGGTTCTACTACTGTACATATACCCCAAAGAGGTAATCGCTAAAATTGCTAAAGACCCCATATATATCAAAATATTTATAGCAGTACTTTTTATGGTAGCAAAGTGCTGGAAACAAAGCTGATATCTGTCCATTGGGGAATGGCTAGGCAAATTATGGTACATCAATGTATGGAACATTGTTGTTCAGTCATTTCAGTTGTGTCTAACTCTTTGTGAGTTCATTTACGGGTTTTCTTGGCAGAGTTACTAGAGTGGTTTGCCATTTCCTTCTCAAGTTCATTCCACAAATGAGGAACTGAGACAAGCAAGGTTAAGTAACTTGGGGCGAGGGGAAGGGGGGAGTCACACAAGTAGGTGTCTGAAGTCATATTTGAACTCATGAAGATGAGTCTTCCTGATTCCGAGCCCAATGATGTATCCACTGCAACCATTAACTGCACCATATGAAACATTACTGTGAGGTAAAAAATGACACACACGATAAATACAGAAAAACATAGAAAAGACATGCTAACTGATGCAAAGTTAAGTAAGTAAAGTCAAGAAAATAACGTACATAATGACCGCAATGATGCTAATAATAATGTGTAATTATATAATGGAAATGGAAAGAGCAACAACCACAAAACAAACAAAATCAAATGTTGCAAATTCGCAAAGAATAAGCTTGAACCCCTAGAAGAGATGAGAAGACACCTCTCCCAGCTACTTTGCAGAAGTAGAAGGTCCACAGATGTGGGATATTGCTTATGTTTTCAGGGTTTTTTTTCTATGTATTATATGGTTATGCTGATTTTTCTTCTTCCTCCTCCTTTTTTCTCCTAAACAATATTTTTCATGTAGAATGACTCTTTAGGAGGCAGGGAGGAAGAAGTTCACTGGAGGAAATTTAGGTACTGTAAATAGAAACAAAAATGTCAATAGAAATTTATTATTTTATATGATAGTTGAATTAAATTGAAAGGACATGAATATCTTGCTTTTGTCTAGATAAAGTTTCAACTTTTTTTAAGTGCATCATCACATAACACTGTATTTTCTCCTAACAGTACCTTTGTAAGATGAGTAAAACAGAGAGATCTGCGTGCCTAGTCTCACAGATAAGGTACTTAAGGCACAGGGAGTTGAGGTGATTTGCAAAGATCCCATAAGTAAAGTATTCACCTTCCCTCTCCGTGTAAACCCCTAACTCAAACAAGTTGAATGTCAGGTGGCCCATTGGAAAGAGCATTGTCTCTGGAGTCAGAAGACAAGAGAGCTCAAATCCTGACTTTGGAACTAGTTAGGGGATCTTGAGCGAGTCATGTAACTTCCCCAGGCCTCAGTTTCCTCATCTGTAAAATGATGGAGTTGGACAAGATAATTTCTGAAGTCCTTTGGGTCTAAATATAGAAACAGCTAGATAGTGTAGAGGATATGAGTGCTAGAGTTAAGTTAGGAAGAACTGAGTTCAAAGCTCTTTCAATCTCAGTTTCTTTCCCAATAAAATAGGGTAATAATACCACCTACCTCACAAGGTTATTGTGGGGGTTAAATAAAATAGCATGTACAGAGCTTTGCAAACCTTAAAACACTATATAAATGCAAGCTATTATTAGCATTAAATCTAGGCACCTAAGCCCGTCTCCTAACCAAGCCCTGTGTTCCCATATTATCATAAACAGCAATATTCTAAGAAGACAAAAGCACCAGCGTTTCAAATGCCTGTAAAAGAGTGTTTTCCTCCATTCTCCCACGCTGCTTTCCAAACACAGGAAAATTGATACAAAATTAAAATAGACAACTTCTGTTTTCCTTTCAAGGAGATTTATGGCCATTGTCTGTGGAGTCTCAGGCAATGGAAGGAACAGTAAAATAAAATAAAACTAAAAGAAAATTTTAGTGTAAGCAATGTTGATAGCAATTTGACAATTAAAGTAAAAACATTCAAAAGTGCTAGAAAGGGAGACATAGGCAAATAAGTATTTAAACTAATGATGGGCTAAGCAGTGAAGTATTAAAACATATTCAGCAAACCACGTGATTGTATCCAGTATTTAAATCTAACAGCTTAAACTTAACTAGCTGACAAAAAGGAAGTTGGCATATTCTGGTCAAGCCATGGTTCATAACCTTTTTGTGGGTCCTACACTCAGGAGGAGTGAATCCTTCTGTGGATCTCTTCTCAGAATCAGGTTTTAACGTGTAAAATAAAATACATAAAATTACAAAGGAAACTAATTTTATTGAAATTGAGTTATTAAAATGTTTTTTTAAAAAGCACAGGTTCACAAACCCTTAGTTAAGAGCCTCTGGTAATGAAAAAGAGCTCTAATTTTATAGCCAGAAACCTGAGTTTAACAGAAGGGCTGGAATTAAAGAATACTACCTCAAAGGACCCAGCTGTAACCATTGACTCAAGGCATTTGCATATATTATAGAGAGCAGGATGAATATTTTTATTTCAAAGTAAAATTATAATATCTGCCTGTAATGGTGTTTAAAATGCATTTGCTCAGATAGGAGAAGTTATTGTTAATTACAGGAAAATTATTTTTTAAACTATAAGGTATTTAAAATTCTTGCATTGATTATGCTAATTGATGCATCTGGTTTTTAAAATCCCCCGTGATTTTAAAACACTAGTTGCATCACCAAGCACAGGTCATTCCATCTTTCCCAGTCTGAGTTGAAAGAAGAGGAAGTATTTGCCTTGAATAAGAAAAGACCTATAGCAAGAAACAGGTAATTGATTTGATAACTGTCTTCCAATATTTGAAGGGCTGCTATGAGGAAAATTAATTTGATAAGAGCCATTCCCCAACTGATAAATGAGCAAAGGATATGATAAGACAGTTCCCAAAGAAAGATACATAAATGATCAACAGTCACATTTAAAATGCTCTAAATCAATAATAATTAGAGAAATCCAAGCAACTCTTAGATTCTACCTCATGCTCATCAGATTGGCAAAAATGACCAAAAAAAATGTTGGAGGCATTGTAGGGGGAAAAGGAATACTAATGCACTGTTGGTGAAGATGTCAATTGGTTTGGCAAGAATACCACCTAATTGATTAATCTTGCTTAAAACACAGCTCTCATTATTTCCCTCCTCCATCAAAATACTTTAAATGTCCTCCTTCTCCCCCTACACTCAGGATAAGTCCTAATTCAGCTTGGTTTTCAAGCCCTACTCCACCCCAACACACACACACACACACACACACACACACACATACAAATAGTACTTCATTAACCTACTATCTCACTAATCCTCAAATTAAAACTTCTACTCTATCCCCATCTGTCTTATTATGAATCTAAGGTAGATTAATGAATACCCAGATCACCCAAGATGGAAGTATGTCTTCTCCCAGAAGCATGTCCATGGGGTCTTCCATATGTGAGCATGCACAAACCTCCATTATACTCAGGATAGTGACTGGATTTGAGATTTCACTGGTGTAGTAAACTCCTAAGTGAAGAAATATTCTCTACCAGTACAGGTAGGCATAATTTGCAATTTGTTGTCTTAGAGTATTGCTTAGAGTACTGAGAGTTTAAGTGACTCTCCCAGAGTCACATAAATGGTATGTGTCAGAGGTAGGATTTTAACCCAAGACTTTGAGGTTGGCCCTCTATCCAACCTACATTTTCTATGCAGAAAATACCATGCTTATCCATGCCCCTCTATCTCTGCTTATGCCACTTCCCCTCCTTGAAATAACCTCTATCCTCCTCCACCCTACCCATCTTTCCAGATTCAGATCAAATCTTTTCATATCATCTGCCTTCTTTGATAACTCCAGGTTCCACTAATAACTCTTCTCTGAACCTCTGTAGAATTTATGGTCCTTATTATTCATTTTGGCAAATCCTTTGATTTGCAATTTTTTTCATAAGCCTTCTTTCTTCAATTAAAAGCATTTTAAGGAAAGGGACTATGCACTCTGTTAATCTTGTTTTCCTGTGTTATGTCTAGCACACATAATAAATATTTGTTGAATGTATAAATCAATAAATCAATCATTGAATTTAGGAGAGTTTTGGATTAAAAACTTAGGAAATGGCTGTGGTTAAATTTGCACTGTGAGCATTTTCACCTAGGAAACTGGCAAGTGCTACCTGGGAAAGTGATAGAGAATAATGTTAATAATGTAATCTCAAACTTAAAACTTAAAAGTTGTTTTTCATACTTTTTCCCCCAACGACCCTTTGGTTAAATATTTCCCAGTACACCACTGCTCCAAAGTCGCCAAATCCAATTCCCTCTCTGAAACATGAATATTTTCTGCATCCTCCACAATGGGTCATATAGACTATACTTGAAGATCTCAAGTTTCTAAAAACAACTCAAATTGTTAGGAATTTGTTTCTTCTATTGTACCCAAATTTGACTATCTATAATTTAAGCCCATTGATCTTATTTTTGTGCTCTAGTGTCAAGAAAAACAAGATTAATTCCCCTTCCATGGGAGAGCCCTTCAAGTAACTGATGAAAGAGAACTTTGGGATCTTAGAATGACTCTTAGTCTTTTCTATTGCATCATCCTATAATGTTCCTCCCCCTCCAAGTTTTCTCTTCTTTAGACTAAACATTCTAAGTTTCTTCAAGAGAACATGTGTCATGGTTTTGAATCTCCTCCCTTTTGTGTACCTAAAAGGCTTCTCCACTATAAAGGCTCAGAGCCAATAGTCTCTAATAAAATTGACTGCAAAGCACTTAGCAAATTTAGAGCATACCACAAGAGTGTGAACTAGTAAACAGAGCTCATTATATCTTCTTGAATCACTCTTCTACCAGGAGGCTAATCATAGAACTCACTCTCTGCTTCATTTCCTCCCCTGAAAGAGAATTAACTCACAGGAATGCTGAAAGGAATCCTAGTCAATCAATAAAGCACTTTCAACTTTTTGACCAAGCTGCCCAATTCTACCTAAGGACATGGCATCATTCTATGTGTTGACACAGACTTTTTGCTCCTGATATAGTCCTTTTGCCCCCCACAAGTTTGATCTTCTTCATCTTTCTTTGAATATTTTCAAAAGCTCAATTATCACTAAGCTTGGGATCTTAGAATGACTCTTAGTCTTTTCTATTGCATCATCCTATAATGTAATTACTACAATTCACTCAGAAATAGGATGTTCCAGCTAAAGGGAATGCTAGAACATGGAACATGGAATGCCAGAGATTTAAATATTAAATTAAATATTAGAATGTTAGAAATACAAAAGGCCTTAGATACTATCCATTTTACAGCTGAGTAAACTGAGGCCTGGTTGAGAATTATCTCTTATGAGTATCCATTGCATTCTAGGGTCTCTGAATTAAAAGTACCCAAAGAAGACAGACTGCTTCTACCTTCAAGAAAGGTTCCTCTGCTCTATCCATCATATAAGATCGACACATTGAAGTATACACTCCCCAATCAAATCATATAGGACCAAGTAAGAAAACAGAGATAATCAGCACATATCCTACAACATGTCCCTGATGGAGGCCTTGTTTTTTTTTCTCTTCCTCTTCCACAAACCACAAACAAAATCCAGTTTTATCACTTTATAGTCATGCTTTTGGCATATCTAATAACTTTGGACATATCTTAACAGCAAAGCTACATAGCAAAAATGTGTCTGAGGGTTTGTTTGTTTTCACAACTTGATTTATACAATTAGTCCCTAATGATATCTACCTTGTTTATAAATTTTTTTATCCTTAATTTATTTTTCTCCTTGATGTCAAGCATCCAATAGGCACATGCTCAGATAGCACCAACTTATTGTAGCTTTGTTGTAAGACAAATGTAAACACTAGGCATTAGGTCAGGAGACCTGGGGTCATGTCCCGGACCCACCATATTACAGCTGAGTAACAGTGAAAAAGTCAGTCTCAAGTTTTCTTTACCTCTGTTATTTTTTTAATCTAAAACTTGATGTTAGTCATACTTGCATTGTCTACATCATAGGGTTTTTGTGAATCAGATGAGAAGTGGAATGCAAAATGCTTGTGACTGCATTGCAAGACAGATGTGAGCTTATAACATAAAGAGCCCTGGATTTGGAGGCAGAAAAATTGGGTTTGAATTCCAGATCTGTTCTGGATTACTTGTGTCATCTTAGACAAGTGTTTTCACCTCTTTAAGCTTCAGTTTCTTCATTTGTAAAACAAAGGCATTGTTGACCAGACAGTTAAGTAGCTCTGTAGGTGAAGTTCTTGGATTCAGGAAATCTTGAGTTCTAATCCTGCCTTGGACATTTACTTAGTGCTTAGACATTATATGACTGGGAGACTGGGCCACAGTCACAGAGTCCTTATGAGTCAGAAGTACACCTTGAACACAGACCTTCCTGGCTTTAAGGCCAATCCACTCTCCAATATGGCCCCTCTGCCTTGAATATAAAAAACACTTAATAAATATGTATTGACTTGAGTTTAACTGAATTAAGATGAGGGGCAGTGTTAAGAGTTCTGTCATGGAAGGCTTTGTGGAGAAGCTGGGATGTCAATGCAAAAGATTTTACAGTTATATCATGTGTAAAATTTTGCATCATAACCACCTTCCATGAAGGTAGGATGTGCCAATTTGGGGAATTATTAAAGAGGGTTTCCATTGTTGAAGGAAAAACAATGACCATGCAGAAGGGGTGAAGATAGAGCAGAAAAGAGATAGAGAAAAGGCAAGGTGGAAAATAAAAGAGGGGTTCTCTAGGATCAAAGTTGTGTAAAGGTAGAGGGGCTAGAGCTGAAAGGGGCCTTTGAAATCAGTTAGTACAGGACAATGTAAAAGGAAAGAACAACCACCACAAAGCTACTGCCAGTGAATGTTGCAAAATTCCAAACAAACAAGGATGGCCTCAAAGAGGAGCTATAAATGGACATCTGCCCTCTCTCCTTTGCAGAAGCAGGAGGTCCATGATTCTGAAAGACTACTAATATTTCCAGATTTTTTCAATGGATTGATAAATTTTGCTGATAATGTTTCTCATCTTTTTCTTTAAAAAATATTCTTTGTTACAAGAATGGCTTTCTTAGAAAAAAGAGGGGAAAGAAATAAAAGAAATACTTAGATGACACAAAAAAAAGATATTTAAAAGTCAAATATTTGAAAAACTAATTTTAAAAATCACAGTGCCTGGTACATACTAAGCACTTAATAAATGTTGGTTGATTGATTGACTCCCTTGTTTTCACCCATGAATCTAAACCAGAGAGGTTGAGAAAAAGGCTCAAAGCCAAAGTGCTAAGACTTGTTTCTAGCTGGAGGCCTCTTTCTACTTTGTGACTCTGCTTTTTCAGATAGGGAGAAAAGCCAAACTCTCTGACAGGTGCAATGCTCTGTAAATATTGTCCTACTGTTTTCATGGTATTGAGCCAGGATTATGTAGGGGGAGTGTATGCTCTCTCTTCACCACTTATCCTTGTGCTATAACCATACTATACAACCTCCCAGGGCCACCAACTTGGGTCTCAAGGTCATCACGGCACTCTTTTCCAGTGCCTACCTCAACCCAATCTTTGCAAGCATGTAAGAAACACAGTGTAGGGGATAGGCCACCTCCCCTCCATGTGAGACTGTAGCAATGGGTAGATTATCCTCTGTTCTACCAATATCACCTCCTTACTGGCACCCAACTGAATATGTCCCAGGCACAATAATTTCTAGGGGAGCACAAGGCTCAGATAAATTTGCCCTCAGGCATCTACTGGCGTATGCTTTGCCATGGAATGAAACACCCATAGACATGTTGGCCTCCAGCTCTCAAGCCATCTTGAACCCCACAGGCCCAGCCCTCGTGCAAACTTGAAGAGTTTCAACCTTAATAAGCATCTACCGTGAAGCTTTTAAAACCTATGCTATCACCGCTGAAAATGTGCTGAATTTAATGCACCTTCTTTAAAAATGCTAGTGGATTTATCACGACTAGGCCATTCATCTATTTGAAACAGAATGACATTTATTTCCAACTGCTGGTTTTATGAGGAAAAAAGAAACTGGGAGACTAATAGGCTTGGTTAATTTTTTCTTTTATGGCTCCAGCAGCTGTACTAAATGCTCGGTCTGGTTTCCTTCTGCTATTTGAAGACTCTTCTGCCCTTCAGAATCAGGAATAGGCAAGATTCAGCATGGAGCTCCATCCTGGAAGCCATTCAACTATGCACAGTAAATATAATGACATAACTTAGCCAGACCTTGACCTTGGATCTGACATTGTGGTTTCAAGTCAGATTTCTTAAGCTGTGATTTAACTTGGGAAATCAGCCCATATTCTCTCTGGTTGATTACTTATAGCCATTTAGCTTGAGGGAGCTCCAAGGGACCTGGTTCCTCTCATGTTTTAAATGTATTGTAGAATCATGGGCTCTTAGAGCCCAAAAAGATCATAGAAAATAGACCCTAGACTGTCAGGCCTAGAAAGGACCTTAGAATAAAGAACACTATCACTGGAAGCATAGACTATCAGAACAGGAAGGGACCAAAAACAAAGAGCATGTACTAATAATCACAAGAGCTAGCACTTAGGATGTGATAGGCACTGTGCTAATTGCTTTTCAAATATGATTGAACTCGAACCTCCCAACAAGTTTAGGACTTAGGTACTATTATCATGCCCTTTTTACAGTTGAGGAAACTAAAGAAAAGAGATCAAGTGACTTATCTAGGATCACACATCTAATAAGTATCAGAGGTCAGATTTGAATTCAGATCTTCCTGACTCCAAGCCCAGTGTTCTATCCACCACTTCTCCTAGCTTTGAGCTCTTAGAACAAGGAACTGAAGAGTAGGTATAAAGAAAATCTTAGAGAAAATTAAGCATGAATCCCTATTTTATGGATGAAAAAACTGAGGCCCAGAGAGAGTTTTGACTTGATGTTCATGCAACTGAAATAGGTGGGACAGTGTGATTCAGTGGGAAGAGTACTTGATTTGGGGTCAGAAGACTGGTTTGAGCCCCAGCTCTGCCATTAATATCAGTAGACCTTAACCTCAATGAGCCTCAGTTTCCTCATCTGTAAAATGTGGAGGATTTGACTAAACGACCCCAAAATCTCTTCCAGTTTCAAATCTGTGTGATCTTCTGGGTGTAGATATTTGCATGTATGTCTACATATAAGCATAGAATAGGTGGTATTTATATAGCACTTTAAAATTTACATTTAATTTAATCTTCACAACGATGCTGTAAGATAGAGATTACAGATACCATGATTGCCATTTTACAAGGGGGAAAACAAAGTTCACATAAACCACGTGACTTGCCCATGTCCACATATTCTTGTCAATTAGTCCAGATAACGCCCCAAATAGTACTGCCCCCCCCATCCTCACCCCCCACGGAACGCTCCCAAATTGTTCTTTAATTGGTGCATGACTGGCTGTTTCAGACCAGGCTTCAGGGGACGATATTAACTATGTTTGTCACGCTGCATAAGGATGAAGATCAGCAGTTGGCCTGAGGCAACAGGAAAGTAATCAGTCTTTGGGAGAACTTTTCTAGGCGTTGCCAAGAATTTTCTGCATGAGGAAGCCTATTAACCTGCATCATGTGAGAGAATATTTACAGAAAGTCAGAAAATGCTGACCTGGGATAAGGAAAATGGCCAGTCTAAGTAGTTTCATGGTTGATTAACTCCCTGATATTCCATTGAGGGGTTTTATAGATAAGGGTTACTAACTAACTACCTGAATATATTTTCAAATGGGAACTGGGGGGGATCCAGCCAAAGAGATCTGATGCAGTGTTTCCAAAGGGCAGAGGAGACTTCTTTAAATACTTCATGGGTAAATGTAAAACTAGATCCCCCAGAGACAAACTCCATGTTGAATTTCTTGAGTCTTAAATTCTCTCATAATGCTGTGACTTCAGGAACACGGAAACTATCTACGATGCTGGAGAATCAACCCATTTTGGTGGGAAGGGGGAAAGAAATGAGCATTGATTAAGCATGTGCCTGCCTGCATCCAGGGCCATCTCCAGTCTATTCTTGTCACTGGACGCAGATGGCTCCGGAGGAGAAAGTGAGGCCAGTGACTTTGCATAGCCCTGACTCACTTAAATCTAATTCACTTGCCTGTGATAGCATCACCTCCCTGATGTCACTGTCCTCTTCAAGAATGAAGGACAGACAACAACAACAACTCTGTGCCAGGCACTGTGCTAAGGGCTTTATAAGTATTATTTCATTTGAAAATTGATAAGCATGGTGCTCATAGTAAGAGCACAGGTTCCAAGTCAGAGGACTTAGGTTCAAATTCTACCTCTGGTGATCACTACCTGTGTGAGCTTTGGCAAGTGACTTAAACTCCCTGGGCCTCAGTATCCCCTTTTATAAAACAAGGGGTCACATTAAATGGTCTTTGTGGTTCCTTCTAATTCCAGTTTTATGAGCCATCTTCTGAAAGTGGTTGATCCAGGATTCAAACTCAGGGCTCTGACTCTAAAGGCAGCCCTCCTTCCATTGACCCAAAATGAAAAGCAAGGAATAAGGAACAAGCAGGGCTGCCTTAATCTTTGTTCCAAATCCATGACCAATCAAACACACAAGCATTTATTCAGTGCAAGTTACTGCGCCAGGGACTGGAGATATAAAAAAACAAAACAATCTCTTCTCTCAATGAGCTTGCATTCTACTGAGGGAAACGAAGGCACCTATAATTATGTCCTGAATAAATAGGAAATAAACAGAAGATGGAAAACAAGGCCAATAACAAGCCTCTTGTTGCTTTGAGCTGCCCTACAATTATTATTTTTGTCCAAAGCTAAATAGCTAGTAATTAGCAGAGGCTAGATGTCCTTGGATTGATAACAAAGAAGAAAAAGAGAGAGATGTGTGCAGCTTCTGAGAAGTAAACTTGACGGTTCGGTTTGATAGCTTCATTTCAAAGAAGTACCATAGTGTAAAGCAAGACAGCCAAGACTTGGGATCAGAAGACCTCAGTTAAATCTTCAGCTCAGCTGAAATGAGCTTCGCTAATTGGTTGGGGCAGCTGCGTGGCGCAATGGATAGAGTGCTGGGCCTGGAGTCAGGAAAACTCTCTTCCTGAGTTCAAATATGGCCTCAGACACTTACTAGCTGTGTGACCCTGAGCAAGTCACTTGACCCTGTTTGATTCAGTCTCCTCATCAATAAAATGAGCTGGAGAAGGAAATGGCAAATTACTCTAGTATCTTTGCCAAGAAAACTTCAAATGGGGTCACGCAGCAGCAGCAACCACAACAAATTGGTTTTCTGTCTATCAGCAAGTACCTGAGTTTCTTTGAACCTCTATTTCTTCTTCATCTGCAAAATGAGAATAGTCACAATTATTTCACAGGGCTGTTATAAGAGAAATACTTTATAAGCTATAAAGAGAAAAAGAAATGTGAGCTGTTTCTGTCAAAAAGGAAAGAAGCTGTTCTCCTTTAAACCTTGACTCAGGGAAATGTTGTTCCTCCCTCTCTGGTTTCTGCACTCTTTCCTTCTCCACTGGCATCTTCCCTTTTGCCCCCAATGCATACACACATCTCCTTCATGTTGAAATACCCTTGATTCACCCCAAGGACTCCTGCTGGTCACCTTTCGAGTTTTCTTCTCTCTTCCATGGCTGCCTGACTCAGTTCTGCCCTTTACTCTTCATTATTCCCAAGACTCATTATTCAATTTGTGTTGCACTAACTTTCCCTCTGTGGGAGTGCCTTTAGCCCACAGAATGCAATGAACAAAAATAGATTCTGCATTTCTGAATCACAACAATAGAAGAACTTTTGAGATGATCTGGCTCAACTGCCTCCTTTTATGAGTCAGTCAAAAAGCATTTATTAAGCCCATTCTTTATGCTAGGCACCGTGTTAGGTGCTGGGGAAACACTGATGAGACTAAATAGTATCTTCCTTCAAGGAGCTTATATCCTCTCAGAGGAAAGGTAAACAGGATAGATAGATAGATGACAGATAGACAGATAGATAGATAGATGGATAGATGGATAGATAGACAGACAGACTGACAGATGGACAGATGGACGGACAGATGGATGGATGGATGTAGAGTCAGGGACAAAGAAAGAGACATATAGAGAAACACAGAGAGACAGAGAGAGGAGAGAGAGAAAGAAGAGAGAGACAGAGAAAGGAGAGAAAGAGGAAAGGAGAGAAGAGGAGAGGAGAGGAGAAAGAGAGGAGAGGGGAGGGAAGGGGAGGGGAGAGGAGGGGAGGAGAAAGTGAGGAGAGGGGAGGAGAGGGAAGGGGAGGGGAGAGAGAATGAAAACACAAGGTAATTGATGGGGGAGAAGATTTATTCTAAGAGGTGACAGGAGTTGAGCTTTGAAGAGAGCTTGGTACCCTAAAAGTATATTGTATGCCTAGGTGGCCCATCCTACAGAAAAGCACAAAATAGAAGATGTTGTACATGTGGAACATCACACATATGAGTCTGGCTAGAAGGTAGAGTGCTTGAAGGGGAGAAATGTGTAAGAAGCCTAGAAAGATAGGCTAGAGTCAGATTAGGAATGTCTCTGAATGCCAAACAGCAGAGTTTGTATTTTATTCTAGAGGCAATATAAAGCTGCTGGAGCTTTATGAAGAAAGCACTGGAATGGCCAGAACTACGCTTTAGGAATATCAATTTTGCAACAGTGTAGAGGCTAGAGTGGAGAAGGGGGAGACTGCAAGCAGGAAGACTGACTAAGAGACCATTGCAGCAGTCCAGGCCATAGGGCCCTGGCCTAGGGTGGTAACCTGGGAGCCAAGACAAGAGGCCAAGTAAGGTCCAGATCACTTAGCTCATTAGTGGCAGAGCACATACTGGAAACCAAGTCTGACCCCCATTATAGTATTCCCTCTCTTGCATCCCATTCCTTCTCAATTCACATATAAATAGTCCCATGTAACAGCATGGGATAGTAGGAAGGCTACTAGACTTGGAGTAAGAAAACCTGCATTCAAATACTAGCTCTACCTACATGACCTTTAGTAACTCAGCCACTTTGGAGACTCAGTTTCCTCATCTGTAAAGTGTAGGGATTAGACTTAATGACCTCTGTGGTCCCTTCTAGCTCTAGTAGATCCATGATTCTAGTATTCTTCTACACTGTGGGCCCAAATGTCTTCATTGATGAGTACTTCCAATGGCTGCTGTATCTAGGTCAGCACCAGCCATGCTTCTTTCTAGTCCAAGGCCATCAACATAAGAGCCATCTTGCCACCTTGCATGTAGCTTCTGTTGCCTAAGACCCTTTCCCATTCTGGAACCATAATAAAATCAGTCACTAATGGATGTCAATCCACTCTTTTATGGCTCCACTCACTTTCCTCAACTTTCTACTCTGTACCGGCTCTTCTGTCTTATTTCTTTTTTTTTTTTTTTAAATGCAGCTATTTTTATTTTTTTTTTACAAATCTTTTTTTTAAATTTTTTTTTAATTTGATTTGTTTATTTACTTTTAATTTACAAGACTCAGTTCCATAATCTCTTGAGTTTCAAATTTTCTCCCCTCCCTCCCCGCTCCATGACAGCATGCAATCAAGTATTGGATCTGCAAATATTTTCAAATTGGACATTAGTCTGGTTGTATAGAAGAGTTGTAAACAATGGAGTGAACAATGGGAAAAAAGAAAGAGAACCAAACCTGAAAAAGA
>CM053592.1:131834003-131869780 GCA_028646515.1 Pseudochirops corinnae
AATTTCTGCCTCTGAAAATTGCCTGTTCATATCCTTTGACCATTTATCAATTGGGGAATAACTTGTATTCCTATAGATTTGACACAATTCCCTGCATATTTTAGAAATGAGGCCTTTATCAGAGACACTGGTTGTAAATATTCTTTCCCAATTTCCCACTTCCCTCTTAATCTTGGTTACATTGGCTTTGTTTGTACAGAAACTTTTCAATTTAATGTAATCAAGATTATCCATTTTGCATTTTATAATGCTCTACAACTCTTCTTTGGTCATAGTCTTCCCTACTCCATAAATCTGACAGGTAAACTATTCCTTGCTTCCCCAGATTATTTACAGTATCAGACTTTATACCTACATCGTACACCCAATTTAGACTTGACTTTGGTGTACGGCATTAGATGATGGTCTATGTCCAGTTTCTGTCATACTATATTCTAATTTTTCCAGCAGTTTTTGTCAAATAGTGAGTTCTTATCCCAGAAACTGTGGTCTTTGGGCTTATCAAACAATATATTACTATAATCATTGACTATTGAGTCTTTTGTACCCAATCTATTCCATTGATCCACTACTCTATCCCTTAGCCAGTACCAAACAGTTTTGATGACTGCTGCTTTGTAATACAGATTAAAATCTGGCACGGCTAGGCCACCTTCCTTAGCATTTCTTTTCATTAATTGCCTTGATATTCTGGACTTTTTGTTCTTCCAAATGTAAGATACCCCTCCCAGATTAGACCCATCACCTCTCATCTCCTTACTAACACTACCTCCCTAAGCCTACTTTTGTACATTGTCTCCCCACTACCACCACCCAAGGGCAGCTAAGTGATGCAGGAGAAAAAGCCCAGCCTGGAGTAAGGAAGTTGTTGGTGGTTGTTCAGTTGGGTGTCCAAACTCTTTGTGACCCCATGTAGGGTTTTCTTCACAAAGATACTGGGGTTGTTTGCCATTTCCTTCTCCAACTCATTTTACAGGTAAGGAAACTGAGGTAAACTACCTCCACATCTGGCACTCTATCCACTGTGCCACCTAGCTACTTTGACCTGAGTTCAAATCCAACCTCAAACACTTTACTAGGTATGTGACCCTGGGCAAGTCACTTAACCCTTTTTGGTGCTTTCTTCTACTTCTAAGAAGTAGCATAAGCTCAAATAATAGAGGTAGAAAGGACTTGAAGTCTTCTAGTCCAACCACTTCATTTTAAAGGGGATGAAAGAGCAGTGCAGAGGAACCAAGTGATCTACTCAAAGTGTAGCAGAGTAACTCTGTCAGGACTAGAACTCAAGTCACCTCACTCTGCAACCAGGGCTTATTCCATTATACCACACTGTGTGTGATAGCTTTTAGAAAAAGAGAAGAGACACTTGATGAACATAAGATGTCTTTGTTACTATTGAGCAGACACCGAAGGACTCGTGCCAAAGCCTCTAATAGCAATTCCCCCTCCCCTTCTCAGGACTTACAAGGTCAATTTGTCCTGGAGACTTGATGTGAGGCAGAAACTTTAGGAAATTACTACAAAACACTTTTTTTCTGGGGCTATGGTACCATTTATCACTGCAAATTGTTAATCATGTTTTACACATAAAATTAGAGTCTTGGCCCCAAAACTTTTTAGCAGATTGGTATCGGGTAAACTTCTTGCTGTTTTTTCAAGAGCTCAGTAAAGAAGCCAGCATCTGTATCTCAGATAAACATCCTGAGAAGACAGCTGACTCTACCTATTGCTCAACAGTGCCCTCAGCTGGAAGTTAGCAGCCCCAACTATTCTCTTTTTTCCACTGAATGGCCTCAAGACACCTGGGAATTCTCCTTACTTGGTGCATAAGAAATTGCTTCATTCTCAGAGGGTTTAATTCCCCTTACATAAAGGAATTTTCACCTAGAGAACAGAAAGAAGACTAGACAAGATAATTGTTTCCAAGTACTTACAGGGCCATCTTGTGAAAGAAGAATTAAATTTGTCCTGATAGACCCCAGAGGGCAGAACCAGAAATAAAAGATGGAAGTTATAGAGAGGTAGAATTTGACTGGATAGAAGGATACTTTTTCTGAAGGTATCCAAAGTGGACTTAACTCACTCAGAAGATAGTGAAGGTTCCCCATCGCTGGAGTTCTTCAAGAAAAAGCTTCTTGACCTCTTTTGTCAAGGATGTTGTAGCAGAGATTTCTGTGAGTATTCTCTCTCTCTCTCTCTAAAAATTAGTTCATATTTCTTAATCTGGGTCCATTTTGCTTCTCATAAGAAAATAGGCTTTCTTTGAAGGAAAAAACTGTTTCAGGTTGTTCTGTGTATATTGAGCAAAACAGAGGGACAAGGATTGGTCCTTTGGACACTTCATTAGAGACCGCCCTCCAGGTTGGATCATAGATTTGGAACTGGAAGGGACCCAAGATGATCTACCCAACCTTCATGCTTCACAGATGAGGAAAGTGAGGCCCAGGGAGATTAGCTGACTTTGCCTAAGATCACATAGCAGAGCTAAAATTTGGACTCAAGTCCTCTGACTCCAAATCCAGCATTCTTTCCCCCACATCACAACTGATTGATTTAAGATTGGAAAAGGAGTAAGACAAGGCTGTCTATTATCACCTTATTTAACTTATTTGCAGAGTATATCATGCAGAATGCCAGACTGGATGAACCAAAAGCCAGAATTAACGTTGCTGGGAGAAATACCAACAATCTCAGCTATGCAGATGATGCCACTCTAATGGCAGAAAGTAAAGAAGAATTAAGAAGCCTCTTGATGAGGGCAAACGAGGAGAATGTAAAAGGCTAACTGGAAGCTTAACATAAAAAAATAAGATCTTGGCAAGTGGTCCCATCACTTGCTGGCAAGGAGAAGGAGAAGAAATGGAAGCAGTGTTGGGTTTTATATTCTTAGGATCAAAGATCACTGTAGACTATGACTGTGACCATGAAATTAAAAGATACTTGCTCCTTGGAAGGAAAGCTATGACAAATCTGGACAGCATACTAAAAAGCAGAGATATCACATTGCCAGCAAAGGTTCATATAGTCAAAGATATGGTTTTTCTAGCAGCAATGTATGACTGTGAGAGATGAACTATAAGAAAAGCTGCAGAATTGATGCTTTTGAATTGTGATGCTAGAAAAGACTTTTGAGAGTTCCTTGGACAATGAGATCAGATTGATCAATACTTAAATCAATTAAGGGAAGTCACTTGAAGGTTAAATACTGTAGCTGAAGCTTAAATGCTTTGGCCACATAATGAGAAGATGGGTCTCATTGGAAAAAGATTCTGATGTTGAAAAGACTAGAAAACAAAATAAGGGGACAGTGGAGGATGAGATGGATAGATAGTATCATGGAAGCAATGAAGATAAGCTTGGACAGACCTCAGATAGAGGGACCTGGCATGCTATAGTCCATGGGGTCAATAAGAGTCGGACATGACTGAACAAGTGAATAACATCATATAACAATATGTTGATCCATTAATTGATACTCTGAATGATGAAAGGCCAATGCTGTATAAAGTGCTTTGAAGGAATAAAGGGATATGAAAGCCACTGTCTGCTGTTACAAGAGGCTTACTAAACAGAATAGGGAGAGATGAGCTACCAAAAGGTGATTAGTATTGATCCAGAAGAGTGAAATTGCCAAATACTGCCAAAGTCAGTATACTCTTCATTTTAGTCTTGGCCTTTCTGCATCATTATTTGGTGCTTTGTGATTGCTAAGCCTGAACAGATGATCTTCAATTTCTCAATCTTTGGGACTTTCATTGATCGACAATCATGACTTCATTGATTGTCCCTGACTGACTCTGCCCCTCTAGTACAGGTGATGGGTTCTCACATCTCCCACTCACATCCTAAGGTGCTCCCTGACCGTGAAGGACAGCCAGGATCCCCTCCCTATGAGCTGTGCCCTTGGACAGAATTGGATAGGGCAAAAAAGATAGGGTCCCCACACACAAAGAGCTTATAATATAACCAATTTTACTTCTCTGTATTGCACCAATTATTATAATAAACTTCAGGGACTTAGCTTTGTTTATCTTTAAGACACTTAGAATATCTCTGTAAATCTTACAATATTATTTCTACTTTACAGATAAGAAGGCAACCTATAAAAGAAGTAAAGCCAGAATCAGGACTAAGGCAGGCTTCTTGGGTCTGGGACTAAAATGTTATTACTCAACCAACCTGCCTGACCCCTGTGGATTTTCTTCCCATGATCGGAAAAGAGACTTTTTAGTTTATGGAGCTTTCTATTATGGCACATAGTATAAAATTCTCCTCTCCTCATTCTTCCTTGTATAGGGAGTTGTTTGGCTATAATAATCTGTCTTTAATCTTGTGTGTAAATGAATACAGAGGTTAGTCAGTGAGTGCATATTAACACAAAATAAATGAATACATTTGAATTAATCAGGCCTTCAGTCTATGTAAATTGATGATTTATAATGATATTAGCACAAATTGGAACTATAAATCATTTTAAAATTAGATCCAGTATTCCTTAACCAACAAGGACCTTGGGGATTTCAGCTTAGCAGGAAACAACTATAACTCAGGGATTGGCCTGGTGATGACCTTTAGGACTGAGATAGGGCAGGAAAAGGCCAAAAAGGAAGTTCACAGCAACCAAATGGAAAAGGTCAATTAACAATTCTGTCAGTCAAAAAGTAAGGAAAGGTAGAGGAAAAACCCTTAAGTCTCCAGAAAACCAAGTCAAAGTCTTTGGTCTAGCCATAATTTACTGAGTGACCTTGAATATGCCTCTTAAACCTTCTCTCTGGCTCAGTTTTCCCACTAGGGATCATCATGCTGCACATTGCTGTTGTTTCCATCATGTCCAACTCTTCATGAGCACATTTGGGGTTTTCTTGGCAAAGATGTTGGTGTGGTTTGCCATTTCCTTCTCCAGCTCATTTTACAGATGAGGAAACTGAGGTAAACAGGGTTAAGTGACTTGCCCAGAGTTACACAGCTAGTCTGAGACCAGATTTGAACTCAGACAGATCTTCCTGACCCAAGGCCCAGCACTCTATCCACTGTGCCACCTAGCTGCACCTGCAATAGAAGACAAACAAGAACAAAAGAGGAAAAGACATGCATGAAGAGAACACGTGAGCTGAATAGCACAGCTGTCAGAGCAGAGGATGCTAGGAATGTGGAAGAGGTTCAGGTATAACTGTCTTCTGCTAATCCCCAGGGAGGTGTGATGAAAGATAAGAAGGAAGAATGATACATAATAAAGGTGATTTTACCCACTGCTAGAGCAACATAGTGCAACTTCTTCACCATCAGCATAGAGGTGCAGAGATTAACTCCAAAGCCAGAAGATTTCATTTCAACCTTTATTATGACCTTTAAGTAATTCATGGAAGAAGGGTCAACCTTAAAGAAGACTTGAACTTGCAAAGCCAACAAAAGCACAGAGTATCCAGTCCTGGTCATCAAATTTTAATGAAGAGATACTTTACAACTATGATGAACTACAACTATGATGAACTTGATGCTATTTTAGCTTGATTGCCATATATAGATTTAAAATAACTGCTCTGTAGTATTGTTTTGATTAACTACTGAATGTCACAATCTTGCTAAAGGGGGAGAAGGAGAGAAGAGAAGACTAAAGAGTCAATTAATCTTCAACCTAAATTTAAAAAGGAAAATAAGAGAGCAGAAAAATGAAAACATGAGATGTGTGAATGAAAAAACACCAGAGCAAAACTCATATTTAACAAGAAAATAAAGAATTAAACAATCTTTACCTGCCTCAGTTTCCTCATCTGTAAAACAGGAGATAATAATAGTACTACTTCCCAGACTTGTTGTGAGAATCAAATGAGATAATATCTATCAAGTGCTCAGCACATAACAACATTTAATAAATACTTAAGTGACTTGCTTAAGGTCTGCAATGGTAATGGGAACTTAAAGATCTTCCCTGCCCCTTGATAGGCCTAGGTGAATTTGAAAATAAACTCTGAATTGAAAATTTGATTTGAAATATAACTGATTTGCAAATAAACTCTGCCCCTTAATAGGCTGCACATGGTCACATGGAGCCTGTGGTGAGAAGCTTGTTCATCAGGAAGACACAACTTTTGTTACTTTGTAGTCAAGTGGGTCAGAAGGGTTGTGATGTTCTCTGACCCTGGAGAATGCTATATGCACCCTGATGTGAGGTTTTGCTTTGGGGCTCACTTTGGGAAGAGTTGTGTGATATGACCAGATAAGACTGGCCATTGAGCCCCCTGGCTTCAAAAACCCAGATGTTGGTTCTCCTCTCTGGTGACGAACTGTATGTATGTGATGGTCAGACAGCTGGAAGCCCTGTCTGTTTGTCTGCTGAATTATGTTATTTTCTCTGTCTGTATTTTTGTCTGATTGTAACTTCTGTTTATATCATCTGAAGTTCAGGATGCTGACTTTTTCCCTTGAACTAGGTAAATGATATATGTTTGATTGATTAAAGTAAGACTGTTAACCTTTTTGAGTTGCTTTCCTTTAGAAAAGCAGATCAAAGAACCTGTGCTAGCAGACATATGGGTATGGTGGGGTGCTTGCTACTATAGGGTCATACAGCTAGTAAGTATCTAAGGTTGAATTTGAACTCAATTTTTTTTCATTCAAGGCCAGTGCTTTATTCATCATCCTACCTAGTTGGTAGGTGGCTATTTTCTATACATTTCAAACAACTTTTAGAGTTATTAGCATAAAATAAAGTATTTTGTTTTATGTAGGTGCATGTATGTAGATATCTGTATGTCTACAATTTCCAATTTCGGGAAAGATTGACATTAGTAAAATAAGATTATATTCTCTTTTGACAAAACAAAAAAACTTTAACAAACAATAGTAGAGGCCAAGTCAAATGCATAATTATAAACTTTAATGTAAATGGATTGAATTCTCCTTATTTCCAAAAACATTATTAAATGGATTTAAAAAACAAGTTTTCCTCAGAAAACACACATGGATCACTTCTAACTACCTCCCCAGGTCATATTTGTAGGCAACATTCATTCTTTAAATAGGTTCAATAGATCCTGAAACACATAGCCTGAAGCAATGCAAATAAGCAAGCTTTATTGTGGGAGCATATTCATAATCATGCAGGGTTGAAGGCAGTTTTTCAACTGACAGACTTTTCTACCACTGTACTGATGCCTAGAAAACAGAGCTAAGCCAGCAAGATACTTCAGTGCTTATATTTATAGGGTTACTTATCTAGGCAAACTGACCTGACTAACTAGGACACTGAGACAAGCTAAGTCCCGGCTGCTAGTGACTCAGCAAAATACCAACTGGTGCTTTTAAGAGTAAACATATACATAGCTCTCTTTGTACACACTGGACACTTGTGAAAACCCAAGGATCCCTACATGTTCCCTTTGAGATAACTCCCCCAGGTTTGAGGCCTTGACTCCCTCAACTATAGTGCACAAGCTCGTACAAGTTTCTCTTTCAACTGTCAGCTAGAGTACACCATTATTTCAACAGAAAGGCATTAACTGAAATGGAAATGAGAAAAATAGTAACCAGATATCTCTCCCATAGTCCTGGGATGCATCTTCTAACAAATATATGAAAAAACAAGAGGTGGCAAGCAAAGATACACAGGTGTGAAAAGCTTCTATGAACAAGGTATTTGTGAGGAGGAATAACTCATACATCCTGAGGTCAAAGGAGTGCTGATATATTTGTGCAGTTGCTACTGGCCTTAATCTGTCTCCCACAAATGCTGTTATACTAATTGTTTAAAGTTGCTTCTCTGCACTACCTCTAACTCAGCCAGTTTCCCCAGCTAGAGTACTGATATGCTCTTTGAGAAAGGGAAGGCACCATACTTACCCTAGGACCAGCAGAAGCCTCCACAGTTCTATTCCTTTAGAGTCTCAGCTCTGAGCCTTGCTCTCGTTCTCTCTCAAGCAGATCAAAGAAAAGGGGCAGCCCAGGAAACTGATACTCCTAGAATCATCCTTTTTTGTTTTGCTTTTTGGAGGGCAGGGCAATTGGGGTTAAGTGACTTGCCCAAGGTCACACAACTAGTAAGTGTCTGAGGCCATATTTGAACTCACAAAGATGAGTCTTCCTGATCCAGGCCTGGCACTCTGTCCACCACACCACTTAATTGCCCCTCTGTAGTTTAGGCTTCCCCAGTTCTTAAATTCTTCAGGTTTTCCAACATAAATGACACAGTTGTGAAAAGGTACCAAGGCAATGAATGACTTAGGAACAAGTTTATAGTCTCTGTTAACAACTCAGTTATATACCTGACCTTTTCACATGGAAATAGAGCCATAGAGTCTGAAAGGACTTTTTGACCTGTACTCTTAACAACTGCAAATTGGCCAAAGTCTGAAAGGGGCACACCTTTATCCCAGGAAATACCAAAAGATAGAACATATTTCATATACCTGATTCAATTAAAATTTATCACGCTGCAGCAAACTCCATCAAATCTGGAGTAGCAGTGATGATATTTGACAAAATTTGATCAAAATTAGCAAACATTAAAAGTCATAGACAAGGAAATTACACTAGAATTAAAGTATCACTTATGATAACAGGGTATCAGTATTAAACATCTATGCATCGAAAATATAAACTAATTTGTAAAACAAAAGTTACGTGGCAAAAAATAGATACAAAATCAATGATGATGTAAGATTTTAACAGCCTACTAATCTATCATAATAAACAAAAGAAAAGGATAAACAATAAAGAAGTTGCAGACTTAAAGAGAGCTGAAGAAACTGAATTTGCTGTGAATGTATCATTTCACATTTTGCAAATTTGAGCATTTTGCAGACTCAATAAACTGCATAGATAATTCAAGGTAATCTGTACATTATTCTATGATCTCTGTGACCTAGATGGAAAGGAAAGTGTGGCAGTAACAACTGCATTTTGGGAATAACACTTAACAACAACAGTAACCAACAAAGAAAATAGTCTTAAAAGGTGTGAGTCTACAATGAAACTAAAAATGACTTTTTTAATTATAAATTGAGAGGTAGAAAAAGGGTCCCTACAGGTTATCTGGTCCAGAGGTGTCAAAACACAGGAGTCCCACTGGAGCAGGATTAAAAAATAATTGGGAAGTAGTTAACAAAATAAATAAAAATACAATATAATAGATAATATTACCTTTCAAAACTAAGTCACTGTGCAGCCCCCCAGGGATCTTTATGTACAGATTGGTGGATCTTGTTTCTATTTGAGTCTGACACAACTGATCTAGTACAGTCCCTTCACTTTACAGATGGAAAAACTGAGATCTGAAGAGAGTAAGTGACTTGCACTTGAACTCATGTCCTTTCATTGCAAAGCCAGTTCATTCCCACTACCCAATCCATGCTGCCATTCATTTGAATAATGCCTGGGCTAAAGAAGACATGATCGAAACAAGATTATAGGGTGTCCCCAAAATCTTAGGGCAGTTTTTGTTGTATCATGTTTTGTTTGGTTCTTAAAAGTATTAAACCTTAAAATTTCACTGAGACTTTTGGGACACCTTGTATTGAGATTAATGGGGTTATGCAAACAGAACATAATGGGATTTAGAACTGGAAGGAACCTCAGAGACCATCAAATCCCACCTCCTCCTCATGTTACAGATTAGGAAACTGAGGCTGAAAGAGTTTAAGTGACCTGCCCAGGATCAAATAGCTCTTAAGGATCATAGGCCAATTTAAATCTAAGTCTCCTTGACTCCAAGTACAATGCCCTATTCGCTGTGTCATGCTAGAGATGTAGATATAGATATATACATCTCTATACATTCTGATGTATACATAAAACATATATATCAAGATGTATAGAGACTCAGTAAAAGCTCAGAGACAATTTATATCCTTAAATATTTATATTAATAAGATAAAAAAGAAGAAAAATAATGAGTTTGTAGCTAAAAAACATGAGAGTGAAAAGAAGAAACTATTAAAATAAAAGGAGAAATTGATTCAGAAATTAAAGAATGATTAAAATAAAGAACTAAGTTCTTGGCAAAACCAACAAAATTGACAAATCATTACAAAATTTAATAGAAGATATTAGGAAAGTTAAATTTTAAAAATTAGAAATAAGGAAAAAAAAGATCACACTATATAGGGAAGAAATAAAGAAAACTATTAGAAACCATATGCCATATGCACAAAAACCATACACACACACACACAAAGTAACATACACAAAAAAACCAACTCCGAGAATACAAAATAAATGGATAAAAAATTCACAAAAATATTTAAAATATAAATGGACAAAACAGGAAATAGGTAACCCAAATGAAAGCATTTCAGAAGGTATTAAATAGCTTATTAATGGACACAAGTTTAAAAACTCATATATATTCAAAAGTAAATTATATCGAACATTAAAGGTACAAATAATTCCTATACTATGTAAACTTTTTTCAAAATTAGAGATAGTATTCTACTTAATTTTAATATATTTGATTTTGTTAGATATGATTCAGTTGGTAAGATCATAAATTTAGAGTTAAAAAGGACTTCTGAAGTCACTGAGTTTCTTGCAGCTAGATGGCAAGGTGGATAGAGCAGTGGCCCTGAATTCAAGAGGATTCAAGTTCAATTCTAACTTCACACACTTGACACTTACTAGTTGTGTGACCCAGGGCAAGTCACTTAACCCTGATGGCCTGGCCAAGAAAAAAGAAAAGAAAAGAAGAAGTTATTGGGTATAAATCTCTCAGTTTATAGATTTTAAAACCTGTAAGGTATAAGGCAGAAAAACAAAACTAAAGACAAACATAATTAACTAATTTCCATATTAATATATTAAATAAAATAATGGCTTTCAGAATACAATAGTAAATCATAATAGTTCATTATGATCAAATAAGATTTTTAATATAAATAGAAGAATGTTTCAATACTGGGCAAATAATGTAATACGAAATGATATAAAGAAGAAAAATCATAATAATCTGTAAGTATATAAATAGAAGCAGAAAATGATGCTGAAAGCAAAACAAGCATATATGCAAAAGTACCCCAAAACATCAAAGATTCAAATTTTTTCTGAAAATGATTTTTTAAAATATTTTGAAACCAAAACCTAACATAAATCTAAGGGTTTTACACTAGGAACAAAGATTAGACTGAGCAATCCATGGTGCTCATTTCTCTTTACATGTGTAACTTCCCAAATGTGATCCAAGTCTTCCTTCTTCTTCCTATTTAACTCTAGTTCCAGATCCAGGTATATAAAATGGGCTGAACATTCAACATTCCAGGAAATCCTCATTATTTTTCCATTTCTCTCTTTTTATACATAGATAGCTAAATTGATTTTTTTTTTCCAGTGACCTCTGATGAGGTCTTAGAGTATTCTAAGAACTAATGCAATGAGTATGTCATCCACAAGCAGCTAGAGAAGGTTAGGTAGAGCATTAGGACCAGAGTCAGGAGGACCTGAATTCAAATCCAGTCTCAGACACTTACTAATAACTCTGTGTCCCTAAATAAACCACCTAACCTCTGTCTGTCATGGTTTCCTCATTTGTAAAGGGGGGAGGGGGAAGAATAATAGCACCTACTTTTCATATTCACTGATCCAGCAACACCCCTACTAGGTCTGTATCCCAAAGAGATCAAAGAAAAGGGGAAAGGACTTATGCGTACAAAAATATCTAGGGCAGCTTTTTTTGTGGTAGCAAAGAACTGAAAGTTGAGGGGATGGCCTATCAATAGAAGAATGGCTGAACAAGTATATGACTATGTTAGAATACTATTGTGCAGTAAGAAATGATGAGCAGGATGCTTTCATAAAAACCTGAGAAGACTTATATAAACTGATGCAAAATGAAGTGAGCAAACAAAGCCCAACAGCAAGAGATAGAATAAGAGAAATTCCCATTTAAAGTTACTGTAGATATTATAAAATATTTGAGAGTCTATCTACCAAAACAAACCCAGGAACTATACAAACACAATTACAAAAAACTTTTCACACAAATAAAGTCAGATCTAAATAATTGGGAAGACATAAGTTATTCATGAGTAGGTCTAGTTAATATAATAAAAATGATAATTCCACCTAAATTAATTTACTTATTCAGTGCCATACCAATCAAAGTACCAAAAAATTATTTTATAGAGCTAGAAAAAATATTATCAAAATTCATCTGGAGGAACAAAAGGTTCAGAATATCAAGGGAATTAATGAAAAGAAAGACTAGGGAAGATGGCCTAGCCATACCAGATCTTAAATTGTATTACAAAGCAGCAGTCATGAAAACTACTTGGTACTGGCTAAGAAATAGAGGAGGAGATCAGTGGAATAGGTTAGATACACAAGACACAGTAGTCAATGATTATAGCAATCTACTGTTTGATAAACCCAAAGACCCCAGTTTCTGGGATAAGAATTCACTATTTGACAAAAACTGCTAGGAAAATTGGAAAACAATATGGCAGAAACTGGGCCTAGACCAATATCTGACACTGTATACCAGAATAAAGCCCAAATGGGTACATGATTTATATATAAAGGCTGATACTATAAACAAATTGGGGGAGTAGGGAAGAGTTTATCTGGCTGATTTATGGAGAATGGAGGAATTTATGACCAAACAAGAGATAGGGAACATTATGAAAAGCAAAATGAATAATTTTGGTTACATTAAATTGAAAAACTTTTGCACAAACAAAGCCAATGCAACCAAGATTAGGAGGGAAGCAGAAAACTGGGAAAGAATTTTTACAACTAGTGTCTCTGACAAAGGCCTAATTTCTAAAATATACAGAGAACTGAGTCAAATTTACAAGAATACAAATCATTCCCCAACTGATAAATGGTCAAAGGATATGAACAGGCAGTTTTCAGAGGAAGAAATAAAAGCTATCTATAGTCATATGAAAAAATGCTCTAAATCACTATTGATTAGAGTTATGCAAATCAAAATAACTCTGAAGTACCACATCATACTTATCAGATTGGCTAGCATGACAAAAGAGGAAAACGATAAATAATGGAAATGTGAGAAAGTTGGAACATTAATTCACTGTTAGTGGAGTTATGAGCTGATCCAACCATTCTGGAGAGCAATTTGGAACTATGACCAAAGGGCTATAAAATTGTGCATACCTTTTGACCCAGAAATACCACTTCTAGGGGTGTATCCCAAAGAGTTCATAAAAATGGAAAAAGGACCCACCTGTACAAAAATACAGCAACTTTTTTTGTGGTGGCCAACAAGTAGAAACTTAAGGGATGCCCATCAACTGGGGAATGACTGAACAAGTTGTGGTATATGAATGTAATGGAATACTATTGTACTATAAGGAATGATGAATAGGCAGACTTCAGAAAAGCCTGGACTGATGTTAGTGAAGTGAGCAGAACCAGGAGAACATTGTACACAGTAACAGTCACAATGTGCGCAATGACTGACTTTGATAGACTTAACCCTTCTCAGCAATGCAAGATCCTAAAACAATTCTAAAGGACACATGATGGAAAATGCCATCCATATCCAGAGAACTATGGAGTCTGAATGCAGAGCAAAGCAGACTATTTTCTTTTCTTTTTGTGTTTTGTTTTGTTTTGTTTTTCTTTCTCATGGTTTCTCTCATTCATTATAATTCTTCTAAGCAACATGAATGTGAAAATATGTTTAATGTGAATAATGTGAAATGTTTAATAATGTAAAAATTTGTTTAATAGGGATATATGCATGTAGAGCCTATATCAGATTACATGCCATCTTGGGGAGGGGGGAAAGAAGGGAGAGAGAAAAAATTTTAAACTTATGGAAATGAAATGTTGAAAACCAAAAAAAATTAATTAACTTTAAAAAAAAAGGGAAGTAAGCAGAGCCAAGAGAAAATAGTACCCAGTAATAGTAATACTGTATCAATGATTGACTGTGAAAGACTTAGCTACTCTAATGAATACAATGATCCAAGAGAATTCCAAAGGACCCATGATGAAAAATACTATCCACCTCCACAGAAAAAGATCTGATTAACTCTAAATGCAGACTGAAGAATACTTTTTTCACTTTCTTATTTTTCTTGCTTTTTCTTTTTTTTCTGCAACATGGCTAATATGGAAATATATTTTGCAAGACTTTACATGTAAAAAAACAAAAGAATGTTAGAGCTGGAAGAGACTTTGGAGATCAATTAATCCAATATGTAGGGCACTGTACAGACAAGAAAACTAAGGTTCAGGGAAATGAATGCCTCAGCTCATAGAGTAGCAGGGCCAGGACTTAAATCCGGACTCATATCATTTTGCATCTGATGCCCTGCCTAGTTCCTACTCCACACAACGGGATATGACTGGCCAGGTAGCCCATGGTTTCCCTATCTCCTCATCCCCTTCCCTGATTCCCTGCCTCCTTTCATGTGTTGTCTTCCCTTTTAGGTTGTAAACTCCTTGAAGGCAGGGACTTTTTATTAATTATATCTCCAATGCTTAGTATAGTGCCCGGCAAATAGTAGGAGCTTAATAAATGTTGATTGGATTGCACTGGGAAAAAGAAAAGTAATGCTTTTAAAGAGCAAACATTCTATGAGATGCTTGGGAAGTTTTAGTTGCAACTCAAATAGAAAGGCACAATGGCCCCTCAGGGTGCAGCCAGCAAAGCAGATGTGCATGTGTTTTCTTGTCATTTCTATATCTAAAATCACATCCAGTGAACTCTTTACTGTGATGGTGGGAACTTTGTATGAGCTCTGGCTACTGAGGAGGCACGGGCTGCTGTCCCTGCTAATGTGCAGCTTCACTGGGGGACGTAGGAAGGTGAGAAAGGGAAAGGAGAGTAGGGTGTGGATCCAGAGCAGAGTGGCCTAAAGGTTGCTGCTGCTGGTATCCTCTGAGCTCCTGGGATTACCTGCCAGTAATTGGCAGGTGGTGGCAGCTTCCCAAAAATCCTGAAACCAGGATATGAATCCCTGCTTTTCAACTTCAAAACCAATGCCCTGTCTAAATGAACTGTTGGTGACTTTTTTCCCCCAGGAGGATTTAGGGCTAGATGGAAGTGGGGAGAAGGGGAAAGGAGCAAACATTTATCAAGTTCCTACTATGGGCCAGGCATTGTGCTAAGCATTTTATAATATAATCCCATTTGATCCTCACAAAAACCCTAGGATAGTATTATTATCCCCATTTTGCAGTTGAGGAAACTGAGGCAGTCAGAGGTTTGTTTGGTTTTGTTTTTCAGTGACTAGCCCAGTGACATAGCTAGGAAGGATGTGAGGCAGGATTTGAATTTAGGTCTTCCCAACTCCAAGCCCAGCTCTCTGTCCAGTGCACATCTAGCTGCTGAAGGATAAAGACCCGGTACAGCAGCAGAGCTGTGGCTTCTCTGAGCCCCTGAAGAGCAAAAACAAACAATTCAACTCCACTACTGAAGTCCCAGAGTAAAGCCTTTGCTGCTGAACAAATGAGAAGTCAGGCTTCAAACCACTCTCTGCCTCTCGAAGCATCAATCAGTGAGCAGCTCAGAAAAATCAACCAGAGCAGGAGATGGAGATGCCCTTGACCTACCAAGTATTGATGTCAAGGACCCTGGGTGAGTGAGTGCAATAGGAAACTGCCTCACAGTCAGTGTCGGCAGGCCCCGGCCTTGCTGTGAACTTCTAGGGGGAAGGGAAGGGAATGTGCATTTATATGGCACCTGCCCTATACCAGACACTGTGCTAAGTGCTTTGCTACTTTTTTCTCATTTGATCCTCAACACCCTAGGAGGTAGATGTCTTTATTATCCCCATTTTGCAGTTCAACAAACTGAGACAGGCAGAGGTTAAGAGACTTGCCCAGGATCATACAGCTAAGAAGTATCTGAGGTCATATTTGACTTCAGGTCTTCCTGATTCTCAAACACTCTATCTACTACACCACCTACTTGCCTCTTGAACAGAGAGATAATAAGGCTGGATTATAAGGAGTCCATTTTCAGTTCAGAGTGTGGCTGCAAGGGATAGGCTGACATTTGGTGGAAGAGGCCTTACCATTCTTAGACCCTGAGCCTGAGGCTCAGTATATTTTAATTGTATTTTGTTGGTAGAAAGCTAATGCTATAATGGAATAGAAAAGTATTCATCAATCACTTACAATGTTCCAAGTACTGTATTGAGTGCTAGAGATACAAAGAGAAAATCAAGACAGTTGCAGTTCTCAAGGAACTCACATTACTTATATTCAGGGCAGACAACACATTTAGGAGGGTTCAGATACAAGGCTTATTAAAAGATCTGGTGGTCCCTGTGGTGACAGATGAGATGGCAATGTTTCTGAGTCCAGAGGACTTGGGCAGATGAGAAGGCCAAGTAGACCTTAGGAGTAATGGCAAGGCAGATAGATGGGGAGACCCAGTGAGCACCATCTTCCTGGGAAAACTGTAGTTGGTCACATTCTACTCATCTATGCTTTGTAATTGGCCACCTCTCAGACTTCTGATTTTTGGAAAGGGGATGGTGAACTGAAGGATCAGCGCAGAGATCTGGGTTACCATCCCCCAAAGTAGGAGTGGTGAGGGTCAATCCAACTCTAGGAAGAAGGGCATTAAGTTCCTCAAAGGAACAACTCTCTGAAATAAGCTCCTGCTGGGGCCCAGGCTCCATGGACTAGGGCAGGGGAAAGGAAAATCAACAAAATGCACCAAAACATATAGAGAAGAAAAAGATCAGAAGGGGAAACAGAGGACAGTGGGCAATTGTTGTTTTGTTAAAATCAATAAGTACTTTTTAATATTTTATAAATATTTTAGAAAATTATCCATAAAAATTATCATTTTTATTTTGCTCATTTGAAGGTTTGATTTTGTTGATGGATTGTTTAGAATTTTTCTTTAAAAGAAGAAAGCTGATGTTGGCTCTAAAAATAAAGTGTTTGTTTAGTCCCTCAATTACTCCTCCCCATCCCATTCCACTCCAAATATTTCATGTGTTCTTTATTTGGCTCTATTTCTGCACAAAACCCTCAATAGTTTTCCCCCTCAGGTACAAAGGGCATTCTGCCATATTACTTTCAATTACTGTTTAATAATTTATGAAATTCTCCAGGATCATACTTGCAATATTTCAGTCAGGCCCCATTACATTATAATGAGGTTTGATTTAACACAGTCATTATAAACGCTATAAAAGGTTAGTGGTGGCTGGGGCGGGGGGAGAGATTTCAGGCAAATATATTCATTTCTGACCACTTAAGAATAAAATAAACAGCTGTCACCAAGCACAAAGCTTCCACTCCATGTGAATGACAGAGCCTTATGAGCTGCTTACACATTCAGCAGCATGTGCTGGGGCTAGAAAACTTCAGCAGAGATCAGCAGGGGGTAGTTGAAGGAACAGTGTGGATTTATCAGCTGAAAGACTAAATTCAAATACTGGTTCTGCTAATAAATACCCATATGATCAGAATACTTGACCTCACATCCGATTCCTCATCTATAATTTGAACAGAAGGGTTATAAAAGTCCCTTCCAACTCTAAATCCTAAAGTAAGTTTTATCAGCTGTTTCTTGTCCATGAAATCATGTGTCCCTGCAGCTGGTGGCACTGATCCATCAAACTTGGAGTTGCGTTTTCCAGGAGTGGAGATGACCTTACCCAGTGAGCCATCCACACTCTTTCTTGCCTAGTCTCATATTCTGATGATTTGGTAGGAATTAAAAGCCCTAGGTTCAAATAGTGCCTCTGACATATACTGGCTGTGTGTCCCTGGACAAATCATTTAACCTCTCAGTGCCCCTCAATAACTCCCCAAGTCTGTAAATTGTTGATCAGGTGCCAATGAGCATTGATAGAGGGAGTTTCCCCCCTGGGAGGGCCTTTTACTAATGAAATCACAGCCCTAATTTAAAAAAAAATGCTGAAACAGTAGGAACAGCAAGAAATACTCTATCTATATTTCTCATTCTTTCTATTTTCAGCCTTGAGCAATCTCAAAAGGCCAGAGAGCAAGGGAGAATTTGGACAATAAACTTGGAGTCCATCACGAAGATGAACTAATTGGAGAAAATATACAACTGTAACCTCAGGTGTTTGCATTTGGAAGAATCTAAGACAGGGGTGGGGAAGCTGCAGCCTCAAGGCCACATGTGGTCCTCTAGGTCTTCAAGTATGGCCCTTTGACTTAATCCAAACTTCACAGAACAAATCCCCTTAATAAAAAGATTTGTTCTGTAAAATCTGGACTCAGTCAAAAGGCTGCACCCAAGGACCTAGAAGGCCACATGTGGCCTTGAGGTTACAGATTTCCCCGCCTGGGATCTAAGATTACCTCTAGAATTATAGTAAACTTTTAAGAAGTCTTAGAAAGCACTGATTCTAATCTCTCACTTTCTTTACAATGAGGAAACTGAAGCCAAAAGATAGAAAATGATGAGCCCAAGGACCCACAGCTAGTTAGTAGTAAAGACAAGAATCCCAGACTCCTGCCTCTCTGCCTAGCATTTCTTCCACAATATCCTATTTCTTGCATTATCCCAGACAAATCAGAAAAAGAACCAAAACTCTCACTTATGAAGATTTTTAGAAGCCCAGAATTGTGCTTGTCTGTAGACGGCTGGCTTCCTGTACACGTCATTTACTTTTATTTATCAAGCAACCACAAAAACCACAATCACCCTGACTCTGCGTCATGGGTCCTGGAGGATTCAGCAAATATCTTGCTGACTGATGGAGCACCATCAATATTTATTGAGTGTTCACTGCATGTAAGGCATCATCCTAAAGACTACCAGGATTTTATTAGACAGAGATTGCACTGTCCTTGAGAAGTTTACAATCAAGAAAATGTGCTGGGCTCTTTAACGGGTGCTATCCAGAAGATACAACCACTCCAGGAGGCAAAATACAGGACTATGGATTATGCACTTCTCAGAGATCTTTAAAAGAAAGACTTAAATGGATGTTCCTTGTCCTGTCTCACCTTTTTCTCAAATTCATCTTACCCACGTTGCTAGGGTCATTTCCCCAGGCCACAACCAGCAATAAACCAAAAAACATTTAATAAGTACTTACTGTGATCCAGGCACTGTGCTAAAAACTGGGTATACAAAGAATAGTAAGAAAAAAAAACAGTTCCTGCCTTCAAGAAGCTTACATTCTAATGAGAGAGACAACATGTAAATAACTGGTACATATAAGAACTATATAAATTAGATGGAAGGAAATCTCAAAAGGGAGGAGTGTTAGCATCCTAGGATTTGAGCTGAAATTTGAAGGAAGCCCCCCCAAAAAACAGTACTAGGTAGGAGCATAGATATTTCAACATTTGTTCAGTACCATTCTCTCTAAGGCAACCTTCTCTCAATTCTGATTTCTCCTATGTTATGGTGTAGACAGGTCAGTGCAAAGAGAAATAGATGGGAGTTACAGGGTCCTATGAGAGGCAGAGCAAGCAGGTCAGCGTAGTTCTTCATAGAATGAGATGAAGGACACAAAGTTCAAGAGTGGAAAGGGGTAAGGTCATGAAGAACTTTAAATGCCAAACAGAGGGCTTTATATTTGATCCTGGAGATAAAAGGAACTCTTTTCCTCCCTTGATGTCTCAAATATGACATGTCCACAATAGAACTAGTTATGTCCAGTGGAAGAATGCACTGGTACTAGGGTCAGAGACTCTGGGTTCAAAACCCAGCTCTTCCACTTACTACTTGTGTGTCCTCAGGTGAGCTACTTCTGCTTTCTGGGGATCAAATCTCTCATGTATAAAATGAGGGTGTTGAACTAGATGTAGTCCACGGTCCCTTCTAGTTCTTTCTCCCTAAATCCATCCATCTTCCAAATTCCCTATTTCATGCTGAGGGTTTCACCTTAACCCAGTCGTCCAGATTCATAACTCGAGAGGCACCCTTGGCTCTCATGCTGCCCCCCAACTCATAGCCTCTCAGTTACTAAGTCATCATTTCTGCTCCCACAACATACATTTCTTCTGTTGTCCCCTTCTTTCCCCCTACACACTCACCACCCTAAATTGGGCCCTCAGTTCTCCCTTGTATTCACTTTCTAATTGGTCTTCCTCTCTCTAGTTTCTTTCTGTCCCCAATACAATCCCCACACAACTGCCAAAATAATTTATCTAAGGTATAGGCATGACCATGCCCCCCAATTAAAAACCCTCAGGGGCCCTCCATTGTCTTTAGGATAAAAAACCAACTTCTTAGCCTGACATTTAAGGCCCTCCACCATCTGCTCCCCACCTACCTTCCTAGGTTGTTTCAAACTATTCTTCTTCAAGAACACCACGTTCCAGTCAAATTGGACTGCTCACTGTTTCCTGAAGTAGCAACTCCATTCCCTGCCCTGAGCATTGGCACAAGCTCTCCTTCGGGTGTTGTGTGTATCCAGCACCAAGCACAGTCATTGGCACAGCATAGACCCTTCAATGTTTATACAGTGCCATTCTCTCTAAGGCAACCTTCTCTGTATTCTGATTTCTCCTATGTTATGGTGTAAACACGTCATTTCCCTCATCAGAATGTAAGATCCTTGAAGGCAAGAACTGTTTTTGCTTTTTCTTTCTTTTTTTTTTAATCCTCAGTGCTTAACACAGTGTCTGATACACAGTGCTTAATGAATGATTATTGGCTGATTGATTGTTGATTGAATTGAGTAATAGCCAGATTTAGTGGGAAAGTATGTCCTGTATTCAGATCAGAGAATATACTGAATACACACACATACATATATACATTTGGGTGTATATGAGTATATGTGTGTATATACACATATAAATGCATGTACATATTTGTTATGTATGTATACATACATACACACCATTTTTGTGTATATGTGTATGTTGTATATATGTGCATATACATGCATACAAACAAACATATGGCCCTGTAAGGAATACAAATAAGAATGTGCCCTGTGCTCATGGGGTTCACAGTGTAGTAGAAAATAAGGCATGTACCCAAATTACAACAATAAGGTAAAATCTGAAAGTCAAATAAAGAGAGGTACTAAGAGCTATGGGAATCCAGAGAAGGGGTCCCAAAGATTGGCCAGTCCAACCCATACGTGACCAGGAACGTCCTCTTTACCACCTCTACAAGTGAGAGCTACCCTTCCCTTGAGAACTTCAACTGAGGGGGATCCCATCAGAAGCAGCCTGTTCTACTTTTTGACAACTCTAATTGTGAGGAACCTTCTTTCTTCTATTGAGTTGAAATGTATTTCTCAGCCGCTTTCTCCTATTGTGCCCAGTTCTGTCCTCCAGGACCAAACAAAACAAGCTGAATTTCTCTTCTACGTGACAACCCTTTGAATATTTGAAGACAGATATCTATCTTATCACCCCTAGGTCTTCTCCAGGTTATACATCTGCATTTCTTTTAGCTAATATCCACATGGTGAGACCTCTAGACCTTCTCTTCTGAATTAAAATTAACTTCATGTACCATACTGTGATCTTCTGCCTCAGCCCTGTTACATTTCTCAGGTCAGGGAGATGAGAAGCTCCTTGAGGGGGGAGATTGTGTCGTACTAAAAAGCAGTCATATAGTGGAGGTTTAATCCTCAGTCTTTTAATTCTTTTTCCACTATACCATGCTGCCTCCCTGAGATTAGACTCAAGGGAGTAGTGCAAAATCATAAGATCTAGAGTCTGAAGGACCTTAGAAATCTTGTTGTTGAACACTAGGTAAAGAGGTAGTTCCATAAATACATTAGGAAAGTCTTTCCTAAGGGCAGAGTTTAGTTCCTGATTTATTTTCTTATACTGGAATGGGTTGATTTCCATTCAGTGATCATTTATGAAGTACCTACTAAGTACAGGGTACTGTAAGAGTACAGGAGGAGGAATCGGGAGACCTGGTTTCTAGCTTAAGTTTTATACCTAAAAAACTTCATCATCCTGGCCAAATGTTAGCTGTGGTTTTCCTTCTCATGCCTAGAAAAGAGCTTTATACATAATAAGACCTGTAAGTGGTTGGACTAAACCGAATTAACCTATGGACCTTGATTTCCTCATCTACAAAATGAAGAGATTGGGATCAGGGTGGGGAACCTTGGACCTCCAAGCCACACGTGGCCCTCTAGGTCCTCAAGTGCAGCCCTTGATTCAATCCAGACTTCACAGAACTAATCCCCTTAATAAAAGGATTTGTCCTGTAAAACTTGGACTCAGTCAAAAAGCAGACCCAAGGACCTAGAAGACCACATGTGGCCTCCAGGCCGCAGGTTCCCCACCCTTGGGATAGATAGATGGTTTCTAACATTCTTTCTGGCTCTAACATTTTATGTTACATATTTTTTTTGTAGCTCCCACAGGGCCTACCACGTAACTGAACACATAACAGGTGCTTAATAAATATTGATCGGCTCACCTCCTTCTCAATTTTCTCCATGGCAAATGCCTCTGCCAATGTCCTCGTATAAGGAAATAAAATAAGAACCAAACTCTGCCCCTAGGAAAGACTTTTCTCTTCGATTTATGGGACTACCTACTACATAATGTTCAATGAGATGATCTCTAAGGTTCCTTCAGACCCTAAATCTTATGGTCCTACACTCCCATGAGCCCCTAATCTCAGGGAGGAAGCAAGGTATAGTGGAAAGAGAATTAAAAGACTGAGATTCAAATCCTAGCTCCACTATCTAGTTTATGTGACCCTGGGCAAGTCATTTACCCTCTCTTGAACTCATTTACCTCATCTATAAATAATAAGGTGGACTAGATGAACTTACCTTCCAACTCTAAGTTCCTATAATAAGTATATGATTTAAATGGCCCTGAAGAACTATAAAGATGCTAGACTTTCACATTTCTCTACAGGTTAATGTAGAAAGAACACTGAACCTGAGTCAGAAGTCCTTGGATCAAGGGAGGGATTTCATAGGGGGGGAAGGATATGGGGGGGACGGTAAGTTAAGTAATAAGAAGGCAAGGTAACAGGTAGAAGAAAAGCAGAAGAATCAGGAGGGATAGGAAACAGGAGATACAAACATAAAGATCAGGAGTAGAATTTATTAGGGAAAAATAGCAGGGGTAGTAATCATGATCTCAGACAAAGTTAAAGCTAAAATAGATTAAATCAAAATGGAAAAAAAGGGAAACTACATTATATTTTCAGCTAAATTCATCAATATTGCTTTAGACTATTTAAAATAACTAGATAGTATAAGGTTGGAATATTGCTGTGGTATAGGAAATGATGAAAAATATGGAAAGACTTGGACCTATGAAGGAAGATGTTATCCACCCTCAGAGAAACAGAGGAGAAACAAGTATATTACGGCATTACATAGATGTGTATGAATGTATATTTCTATATATGAGAATGATTATAGATATCCAAGTATGTGTATAGTATGTATATATGTCGATGTGTATGTATATATGTCTGTGTATCTGTATGTGTACATACATATATGTGTGCATGTATGCACATACACATATACACAAACACACAGACCCTCCCTTAATTGTAGGGGGGTAGGAGAATGGGAGGAAAAAGAACAAAGTAAAAAGTACACAGCAGAGAACAAAAGGAAACTTAGAAGGAAGCAAAGATGGACAGCTCTGAACACTTTGTGTAGTATTTGTTATATAGGTTTTCTTGAAATGGAAATTTATTGCTGTATATTTTAAATCCTTTCATGTCCTGCTGTATATATGAAAATGCTTTTTTTAATTTAAGTTTATAATGTTTCTTTTTTTATTGTATATAAAATTATCTTTAAAAAGAAAAATAATTTTAAAAAAATTTTAAGTTCTTGGATCAAGTCTCATCATTGCCACTTACTGAAAGTACTTCTGTGTATGGAGTCAGAAGACCTGAATTCAAACCCTGTCTTGGTCACTTACTACCTATGTAATCTTGGGACAAATCGCTTAACCATTCTGGGCCTCAGTTTCTTATTTTTAAGCATGAGCCGGCTGGACGGCTGGACTTTAAATTTTCCATATGATCTTATGATGTTGGGTAAAATGCTGAGCCCTTCTGACCTTACAGTTTCTTTCCTCATTTGTAATATGGGGATAATAATCTTAGCCCTATCTACTTCTTAAAATTATTACAAAGTTCAAATGATATATGTGAAAACTCTTTGTAAATTGTAAATGCAAGATTAATATCCAAAAACGTTCAAAAAACCTTTATTGAATGATTAGCAACACAGGAGAAGCGATGAATGAGGAGACCCACCCTCAAGAACCTTGTTCATGGGATTGAGTTATAATCTCTGCAGTGACAAGGCCAGTTTAAATGCTATTACTGCTACTTGCTTAGCTGTCCTTGGGGAAGTTATTTAACCTCTCCCACTATAATTTCCACATCTGTAAAATAGGGGAATGGGATGATATCCTTGCCTACCTCATAGAGTTGTCTTAAAAAAGCACCTTGTAAATCACACAATATGCAAATGAAGACATTAGTATTACTATGAAGCACAGCGACTTTTCCCTGCCAATTTTCAGGCTGGGTTTTTGTTCCTCATTCAATCTCCCGTGGAAAAGAAGTAGAAAGGACTGAGTTAACATTCCTTCATTCTGGAAGAAGGTATGTTATGCTGGTGGCACTTAGTGGGTTAATCTAGGGGCTACAAGGGAGAAAAGCAGTTAATTGTGTATGCCGAAATAGCCGGGGCAGAGAAAGGGGACTTTTAGACGAGAAAGCGCAATTACGACAGGACCAAGCTGAAAAGAGGTGGGCGGGGGGAAGCGAGAGGAGAGGATGGGGATGAATCATGGTATTGATGTCAGAGAAACAATATTATGATTGCATGGGTTTAATGGTCACTGATAGCTTTAGTGACAGGTACTCTTCTCATCCGTTGGGACCAAGTACTCGTTGCGCTTAAAGAAAACCTAGGGACAGTGATTTAGCGCAAATCTCTCGAGAAGATTATATGTCCTAGCTCCTTTTCAGTGGGGAGGCGGGGGCCCTTCTGACTGTGCCAGTCGATGGCTCACGATTTGCGCCCCCTCACCCCCGCCCCCAAACTTATTCCCTTCTCCTTCTCACTACTCTTCTCTCCTAAGTCTGGTACAAACAGTCCTTGCTCCACCCTAAATGGACAGTGATGGAGCATTCAAAGATGAGGGGATTAGGGGTCCCCTTGATTCAATACTCAATCCTGAGTGATGATTGCTTTTGTTAGTTTACCAGAGAGAACAAAAACAGAAAACAAAACAAAACAAAACCAAAAACAAAATCCTGTAACCTCTTCAGCTCCCGGCTGCGCTTGACAAGCAGTCATCCCAGTGGGGAGGGCTCAACTAGGGTGGGCAGATCTCTGCTTCCTATCTCCCTGCTCCCGCACCCAGCCTGCCGGGACAGTCCTGGAGGGCTGCTGGAAGGAAGGTAGTCTATAGGCTGTCCCCCTCCATCCCTCCTGGGTTGCGCCAGTAGGAATGCCCTGGGGTACCACCCCGTGACTCCGTCAGCTTAGCTCAGCTTCCGACTGTAGCCACCCCCGGGAGTCAGCCGAGGGCCCCCCAGTTCGCTCCCTCGTGTTTGCCGTTCGGCGCAGACACGCACACATTAGCCGCGGCTGGTTGGGAAGCCCTCCCCGGGGGGATTCGACAGCCAAGTTGCCTGGTAGCACGAGCAATCTGGGGTCCTCAGATATGCAAGTGACTAATTTTCCATCCATCAGAGATGAGACTTAAATAAATAAAAAGATACTTCATGGGGAGGCTGTACTTAATGATAAGCAATTATCCCAAGTCAAATTAAGGCAGCTCTTTGTGCCGGGCCTGTGAAATTGGTTAAGCAAAAAGAATAACGTTCCCATTTTGGTGACTCATCCCCATTGCTCATTTCAGGGGGCGCATTATCCCAGGGAACTGATGCAATTAATATGAAAATGAGAAAAATCATTGTTTAAGGGAGACGAGGGAGGGGGGCTGACGTGACAATGGACAATGGTGAAGAACCCGGCCTGAGGAGGGCTATTTGCATAGGTCAATGGTAGTGTGGCTCCTGGAGCAAGGCCGGGCAGCTTCCCTTGCACGGTAATACTTGGCCATTAAATTCTCATTATGATGACCCGTGTCCAACACAATTCAATTTTTCTAAATCTTAATGATAAAAAGTTAATTACGCTAAGGTGAAAACCTTTAGTACTGAGAAAGGGCACTGCAATGATCTTTCAAGCATCGTCACTGAGGCTCAATTCACTATTTTATTAAGCATGACAAGATCAGAAGTTGGAGCTTTTTGTGTGTGTGAGCAATGCAGAATTTTTTTTTCTTCCCTCTGATGCAGTCCAGAGAGGAGCAAACCTTTTGTTTCTGCTGTTTTAAAATTCAGTTGTGGTACTTTTCCCCTTGGTGGCTCTCTGATGTCATTTCTTGAAGGCTGTTCAGAGGATTTGGAATTAGGTGCCCTGGGTTCAAATTCTGGGTGTGTCACTTAGCTGCTGTGACCTTGGGTAACTCACCTCTCTCTCAGAGACCCAATTTTCTCATCTGTAAATAAAGAGGGGGAGGAGAGTACTAGATAATCTCTAAGATTCGTTCCTGCCCTAATTTTTGCGTTTTTTTGATCCAAAGATCAAAGTGATTCCTTAGAAACTGATGAGTAAATCAGAACTTGACTTTTCTAGCCAGGCAAGGACTTTTGCTTTGGCCAGGTGGCCAAGGTCTGTTTGGGCCTCTCTCTCCTAGGATGCTATGGTGTCTGCCCTCCCCACCTCTATTCTAGTCTCAGAACAACCTTTTATCTCTGGCTGCTTTTCATAGCTCACCAAGTCCCAGAGGCAGAAGATGAGTCTCCCTGGCTGACACAGAGCCTGGGAGGGACAAGGCCTGCTGATCCTGTGTCCTAAGATAACCATCACGCTTTAATAAGCTAAGCTAATGCTGAGCAGAACACAAGGCCGTTTTTGGTTCCCTGAGAGGGGGGTGAGGGGATCAGAGTCTTCCTGCAAGCACTGATAAGCCCATTGGTAAAAAAAAAAATTTAGGACAACTTCTCCAGCCAGCAATTGTAAAAACAGTGACCATGGACATTTGCCTGTCCTTTATTAATTTAAAAACTTGATAGGTATGCAAACTATACACATATCACTAGAAGATCAGTTCACCTATGCCTGAAAGTGAAATATGCCTCCCATTTGAAAACTAGAGAGCAAAACACCCCAGGAAATACACTGGACCTCAGAGGTCATCTATAGAAGCCTAAACATGAAGCATGAATTCACCCTATAACATCCCTCTCAAGTGATTATCTGCCCTCTTGAAAACCTCCAGTGATAGTGAATTCACTACCAACAAGGCTATACATACCATTTTATATAGAAATCATTAGGAAATTCTTCCTTATTTTGATCTAAAATCTGCCCACTCACAACTTCTATAAATCGAACTTAGTTCAGTACTCCGGGGGGCAAAGAAGAATAAGTCTAATCCTTTTTCCACATGGAAGGCAATCTATTAACCAAACTAGTATTTACTTAGTGGCATTGTTCTAGGATCTGGAAAAAAACAGTGTCTTTAAGAGACAGTTTCAGAGAAACCAAAGAAGACTGGTATGACCTGATGTGGAGTGAAGTGAGCAGAACCAGGAGAACAATGTATACAACAGTAACTATATTGTAAAAATGAACAACTCTAAAAGACTCAAATATTTTGATCAACATAATGATCAAGCACAATTTCATAAAGAATTCTGACAAAAAGATGATGAACTCAACATGAAGAATAATGTATACTTTTTTTGATTATGCACATTTGTTAAAAAAAAAGTTCTTTTTCACCTGGTGGGAAAGGGTGGGGGAAGGAATATGGAAGGCAGAAAAGATAATTACTTGTTAACTGAAAAAAGTTGATTTTTAAAAATTGAAGCCAGAGAAGTCTCTTTTCCTAGCTAAGCTTTCTCCCTGTAGCATTAGTACCCTTTAATAATTCCAATATTAGACCTCCCCTCCAAAAAAGGGCCATCCTCACAAATAGAAGAAAAAATTCATGTCCTCCCTTCCATGATTTGGCAATGCCAAGAATGCCTCTGGCCTGAATATGTCTTCTCTACCAACCTGACACAGTGACTGAAATGATATCACTGATATTGCATGTCCTGCCCCTTCCACTAACCTTTTTAAAATATGAATACCAGAGGGAGGCATATGAGATTATGTGCAAGGATTTTATCCTAATGAAATCCCAGAAGCATTCATGGGACACACAAAAAATGTAAGCAAATGGAAGGGTATACCTGCATAAGTTTCAAATTCCCCACTGTGATTACTACAAGTTGAGTCTTTAACATTTTAATGTGAATTAGTTTAAGAGATCAAATTTTCTCCCTAAAGAGAAGTACTTGAGGTAGTAAGTATAATGCCTCTGGGGCTCTATCAAACAAGCCTTTAGAAGAGAAGAGAAAGAATGTGACTGCTTACACTCAGATATGCAGCCTACAGCTGAATCTGAATTACAGGGTCATCACCTGAGTTGTTTTTCTCATAATCTAAACCCCTAGGTTCTAGGTGAGTATCAAGACTAATGGATGACATCCCCAAAGAGAATAAATACAGTGGCTCCCCCAGTTGCCTTCCCAGTCCATGAATGCGTCAGTGGATAGATCACACCAAACAGCAGAAAAAGTCTTCATCGCCCACCAACTACAGTCTTCCTTTTTTCTTATAGTCCAAAGGCTAACTGTAGTCTATCCCTTTTATACTGAATAAACCCTCAGACACACACATCCAAAAACCAGTGGTTTGTGTGTGTTAGGTGTTTGTATTGTTGCTGTTTTTATATCCAGCCAACTTCCACAGACTATGGAAATTGCTTCCAATTGACAAGCTGCATGTCACATCTGCAGGCAAGGCAAGTATTATCCCTATTGGGCAGGTGAGAAAACTGAGTCTCCAAGAAATTAGGTGACTGCCCAAGGACTCATATTTAATAAACTGTAGAACAAGGACTATAATTCAGGTCTCCTGATTTTAAGTTCAGCCCTCTTTCCACTATCCCATATATTAATGAGCTAGCATTGTAAAATACAATTATTTTTCTAGTCAACCTTTCTTTAGTAGACATAGATTGAAACAGCAAGACAGATTTAGAGAGTAACAGAAATATCTAATTCTTACCTGAAGCTAATGCCTGCAGGCAAACGCCAGAACAACATAGATTTCCTTATTAAACAGATTCTCTCTCTCTTTCTTTCTCTCTCTCTCTCTCTCTCTCTTTCTGTTTCTCTCTCTACTCAGATTCATTGAAGATTAAGGCAGATTGTTGAATACTATGCATGTGATTCTTTCCTATTGAAGATGGTGTGTGTATGGAAAAGATGCTAAGCCTTCAGTCATGGAAAAGGTCCTTTGTGTGTGATACACGGACTTCATCAAGCTGTAATTTTCCCTCTTCAATCTTATTGTCTTCCCTGGCTTTCTTTAAGTTTCTACTAAAACGTCATCTTTTACAGGAAGCCTTTCCCATCCCCTTTTCGTTCTACTGCCTTCTTCTATTCATTATTCCCTATTTATCCTATATATAGCTTGCTTTGTATATATTTGTTTGCATGTTGTCTCCCCCACTAGACTGTAAGCTCCTTGAGGGAAAGGTCTATCTTTTGCATCTTTTTATATTCCCAGTGCTTACCACTGTGCTTGGCACAAAGCACTTAAAAAAATGTTTATTGATGACCTGAATGATTAATTATAGCTGCCTCCCCAGCATCACTGTTGGCCTCCCCTTTTATAAAGAGCAGCCAAGTCAATGAATTCCCAGTCCGAATGAGCATTTTTTAGAGCAAAAGCTGACATTCATAGGTAGCCAGAAAAGAGAATGGGTAGCAGGGATAGGGGGTAAGGAACAGTACTATGGTCTCCCCATGTTGGAGAAAACCGTTAGGACCAAGCTAAATCTATAGGATTCTAATCCAAGATTAGGTTTGAAAAAGAAGACCATGTAAAGATATAGCTTGAGATGAATATGATTTTGTTCATTTACATATTTTAATTATAAATGATGGAAGGATATGGTTCTATGTATACTTTCTCGCTTCATTTGTTTTGTTTGGAGATTTGGATTTGATGAAGGTGTTCAAGTTAGTAATAAAAATTATTTTAGTGTGCATGTATATACATATGTATGTATATACAAACACACACAATAAAAATCTAATATATACAACTAATCTTTTAAATCTATTATATATATATGGTAGATTAGTCACTATTCATTTTGAATCTTGGTAATTTTCTATGAAACACACTTCTAATTACCTTATTCTAAGGAATTGGTTCTGAATTATTATGTTCTATTTTCTCTTTTATTAAAACCTAGAAAATGTCCTCTTGTGGTCCAGACTGTTTGGCTGCAGGGGTTAAGAAGGCAAAGAAGAAGGGATTTAAATCAGGCATCCAGTTATAGGCAGAGAGACAGGAAAATGAGGGAGGTAATTAGGAATTCAGGTGCAACCCACTGCAGAACCCAGGGAATTAAGCAGGCTTAAGACACAGAAGTTGAGGGCTCAGCATTTTAAAACAGGGGTTGGAGATCAAGCAAGATTTAGAAATTAGTAGAAGGGCCAAGGCAAGGCTACTATGCCCATCTATAACTAAAAATCCTTTCACTTAGAGTAAAAATAATTGAGTTGGGAATAGAGGGAACTGCCCTCCATTTTTCTAAAGGATGGTCTGACTGTAGGTTCAGTTCAATGGAAGCAGGAAATGATCCCTAGTCAATCCAACTTCCACCTCTAGTTGGGGTTGTATTGGAAGGCAGGGCCCAGAAAAGTGGTGCCATGGGAACTGGATCCTGGGGGTGGCAGCCCAGGGCCAAGAGAAGGAGTGGATTTACACCTAGCACAAGCTGGCAAAGGATCACTAGCACAGAGATTGTTATCTCCAAAAAGCTGTGATAGGGAATTATGTCCCATCCTCACAAGGAACGACATATTTTGGAAGGAAAATATTAATAATAATAAGGCAGCTAATGTTTATATTGTACTTTTAAGGTTGGTAAATGCTTTGTGTACATTATTTTATTTCAAAGTAGTCAACAAGCATTTATTCAGAGGCTTCTATGTGATCCTCCTGTTCTTTCAGTTCTTACATCCTGAAGAAAACCCCAGATTGTCCTTCCCTTGTGATGGCTCTGATACCCTGGATCAGCTTTTGGAGCAGGAATCCCAAGAAGAAAACAGTGGTCAGCAGCACCTAAAGCTGAGGACTGGCATCCTTGACAATCCTTGACTAATCACTAAGACTTGCTACCTATTCATAAGGAAATGGAGCTTGGTCTCATCAAGGGCCATGAACTTCAAACACTACCCAACTAAATTATTGGTCACCTAAGGAGCCAAACCAAAGAGACACAGTCCTGGGCCCTCTAGGTCCCCTGGAGCCATTCCACTCTGCTAGAAATGCCACTAATCATAACTTAAATTTCTATAGCACTTTCATAAGCATTAGTGATTTAATCCTCATTACAACTTGTGAGGTAGGATTGATAATAATAATAAATGACATTTGTAGAGTGCTTTTAAAGTTTGCAAAGTAGTTCACACATAGTTTCTCATTTGGGATATGCCACCTTCTACATGAAGATTTTCTTGATCCTCCTATCACTATCCTCCCTATGATGATCATGTGTGTATATGTGCATATGTACACACACACATAAGAGGTATAGATATTTGTGTATGGATACATGTATGCACATATAGATTGTATATATTCATACACACACATATAAATAGTTTCTACCAATAGAATGAAAGATCCTTGAGAGCATGGACTCTCCCTTTTGTCTTCAAATCCCAATGATTTAAGATAGTGTCCAACATAGAGTAGGCACTTAGATAGGTTGATGGATTGATTTGAGCTTCACAGCAATCTTGTGAGGTGGTTATTATAGGTGTTATTATTTCAATTATACAAATGAGGAAACTGATGTACAGAAAGGCCAATGATTTGCCCACGTGCATATGGCTAAGGACTAAAAATGTGGTGTCTAGCATAAACCCTTTTCCCCTTCTGGACCTAAACTGTGAGCCAGGAGAATTAGGCAATTTTCTCAGTAAAGGCAAGGGTCAAAAAGAACATAGTGAGATTTAATGGCATCTGTGTCCAGGGAGAATATTAAAAATGGGAAAAGACCAAGTAACTAGACAATTGTCTTGATTTATTAAAGAGACTAGAAAACTGGGATATTAATTTAAGATCATTATATTACCTAATAATGGGATTAAATTGACTTTATAACAAGTTATAGTGCTTAGTTTCTTTTTCTTTGAATTGTTCATTGTACTTTTTCATTTTTGCTGTTGCTAAATTATAGGAGATGTTGTAGATATAAATGAATAAGGTGGATTTATATATGTTGTACAATTGGGTTTTATAATATAAAATGAAATGTAAAATGTTCAAAGCAAAAATGAGAAGGCCAATGTTATTTTCCACCATTCATAATTCCAGTTCCCCTGATAAGCATTACTACTAAAGGCAGTGGGATTCTACTATCCTACTCTACAATGTGAGACGTGCCACAAAACCTTGCCTATCTTTAAAATATCACCCCTACTAATCTACCAGGGTATCTCTATTCCCTCTCCCTGGCCTGAAATCTCCACCATTAGAGTCCTTCTTTTGGAAGGACTGTCTCTGGAAGGTCACTGTTTAAAAAAGCATGTACTTGTCTACTAAATAGAGTCCAAACTCCTTAAGTTGACATTTAAGTTATTCCACAATCTACTAACTCCATTCTACTTCTCCAGTATTACTGCTGACTATTTCCTTTCATCCATTCTATCTGTGCTCCAGTCAAACTTTCAGGAAAACATGCCTTGACACTTTCCCAGGTCTAGACTTTTGCACATATCATTCCCTATACCAATATGGTTGTCGGTAATTGCCAATTCCATCTATACCTTTCTACTTCTATTAATTCTTCAAGGTCAAGTTCAGAAGCCACCTCCTACATAAAGCCTTTAGTAATTTCCCCCTCTCCAGGCAGAATTTATTATTCCTCTCTCAAAACTCTAATAGTTCTTTTCTTCTTAAGTAGCCATCAAACAATCATTAAATGCTTATATTCTACCAGACACTGTCCTAAGTATTGGGAATGCAAATACAGGCAGAAAGAAAAATGGTCCCTGACCTCAAGGAGCTTACATTCTAAAGGAGGAAGACAAGACATAAAGGGGAGCTGCAAAGTGGGGAGGAAGTGAAAGCACTCAACACAGGAGCACGGCAGAGAAAATCCTGTAGAGAGACAGGAGTGCAGCCTGGAGAGGAATGAAAACCTGTTTGGCCTGGGTCTCCTTCTTCAGTTAGAGGTTCTAGAAACAAGCAGCCAATCAGAAGCTGGGACCACAGGACTAGAGGTACTCTCAGTGTGAGAAACAGTCCAGGGGTGAAGTGAGATTCCAGGTGAAGAGATCTCTATGGAAGGCTAGAGACAGTCCTTTGAAGATGAGTCAGTAGTGCAGCCTGCCCTTGTGGTCTACACACCAGGAGTCCACGCATAATAGCCCCATGGAAGCTATACTCAAGTTCAAAATGACAATAACAAGAAGTAACATATATATAATACTATGTGCTCACTGTACTAAGCACTTCATAAATATTATCTTTTTTCATCCTCAAAACAACCCTATGAGATAGGTACTATTATTACCGCCACTTTACTGATGAGGAAAATGAGGCAGAAAGAGGTTAACAGACTTGCCCAGGGTTACACAGCTAGTAAATATCTAAGGCTGGATTTGAATTCAAATTTTCCTAACTCCAGGTCCGATACTCTATTCACTGTCTGCCTCAAATACTTTTTGGGTCAGCATCTATTCAAAACTACAGCCCAAGAATTTTTATCTAATATTTCCCTTTCATCACACCAAATCAGAGGACACTTTAATTCAAAAGAAAGACAATTCACTAAATTGAACAGTGAAGTAAATAACGACTACAAAACAACACATACCCCAATACTTGCATAAGGTTACATTCTCATTCATATCCCTATACTATTATTGGAGGATGGAACACTGCGTCCAGACCATTCATACTCCTAGTGGTAGGTCCCAGCTGGAATACCTGTGACTCCAAAGATGCTGCTCAGTGCTTTCTTACAAAGCTGCCACTATTAAGTGCTGAGCTATGAGTTGCTGTTGTTATTGGTTGGGCTGATTTCTCCGTTGAGCTGTTACTGCCATCTGCTGTTTGTTTACCTAATTGTAACTAGGCTGCTTTTCTGCCGAGATTGCTCCAAGCTCTTTTGTGAGCCACCTCACAGCATCGAGATTATTTCATCTCTTTTGTGAGTTAGACACATTGCCACACCCAGTCAGCATGGCAAAAGTCTATCAGATCTGCACTGGTCTTTCTGACTTCTTTATTTCTCGGTTAGTGAAAACTCTCCCAAGTCCACTTGAGTTTTGGATTACTATAAATACTTTTCAATTCCTATCTTTCCTCTGCCCATTAGCATCAAGGATATTACCCTAGAGCTTCACTCAGCCATACCAGAAGAATGAAGCTGGAAACTGCATTGTTTTACATTCCCGCAGCTATCTTCTTGCTAGATCCTACAGAAAATGGTCATATGTTCTCTGGTCAATTGCATGGGAGCAGACAGCATTGCTGTGCATCCTCTGTATAACCCACAAGGAAGTACAAATTTGAAGATGCTCCATGTCCCTCTGCAGTACACTTACCATGTTTTCTTTTTCTATCATCATAGTTATTTCCCTGTATAGTTCCTAGGTTCTTCGAGAGAAGGAATTATGTCTTTTTTTTTCTCTGTATCCCTAGCATTGAACATAGTGCCTTGCCCATAATAGGTACCTGAACAACATTTGAAGAAAGGAAGGAAAAAGGAAGAAAAAATAGAAGAAAAGGGAAGAGGAAGTATTGGGAGGAGAGGAGAAGAAAAGGAAGATCTCTAAAATAAGGAGATTGGATTGAAGGACCTCTAAGGTACCTTCTTGCTCTAAAGCTATAATCCTATGATCCCACATGGGGAACTAATAACCTCACTGTATTCTACCTAGGTAGGGATAGTTACAGAGAGCAGTGGAGGAGTGCTTCCCAGTCTACTCCTATTAAATGATTAGAACAAGTTTGGTTATTAGATTGACTGAGTGTTACCTTGGCACAGGAAGAGGTCACAAAGGTGAGGTATATCCTCATCAGGTATAAATTGAGAGAATAATGGGAAAGACACTCCTAGTATGCCATATAGTACTTAGGCATCCCAGAATGGGCACCTAAGGGGCAGCACCAAAGACAAGCCTCAGCTATAGCTGGTCCTGTCAGTGGCTCTCTGAATACTGATCTTCAGTGACACACATGATCTTGGACAATGCTCTTGAACATAAGCCCCAATCTCTGGTCTCAGGTAATGAGGCCTTGTCCAGGAAGCACCAGCTATTGTGACCTTGAAAAAATTTATGAAGGGTGAAGGGAAGAAGGTATTATGGAAAAGGCAGGATAGTATTCCAGGAAATGCACTAAAAATAAAGTCAGGAAGGATCTAGATTTGAAGCATTCCTCACACACTTGCTAGTCTTGTGACCATGAACAAATCATTTAATATGTCTGAGCATTGTAGTTTCCTCATATGTGGAAATGGTAGTAAGGATATCTGTAGCCTTTACTTCATAGGGCTGTTATGAGATAATCTATACAAAGTCCTTTGCAAACCTTGAAGCATTACATAAATGCCAGTTATTATTAATTCAGGTTACTCATAGATATCAAGAGACCTGAGAATAAGATTCAGTGTCCATTATCAATATCACTCTTCAGCTAAGAACCTAGGAAAATGCACTCTCTCCCTCCCTCTCCCTCTTCCTTTCTCCTTCTCTATATATGTGTGTGTGTATATATGTGTGTGTGTGTGTGTGT
>CM053592.1:131870280-131931496 GCA_028646515.1 Pseudochirops corinnae
ATATACATACACACACATAGTGCCTTGCCTATAGTAGGAGTATATCTGTATGTATATATACATATATAGATAGATATACATATAAAGTCTCCCTGTCATGGTTAATTCACACCTGATAAGGATGTACTTCACACCTCAACACTACTTTTCTTTACAAAGTAATACTCATTGCCCAAATCTGTCTGTCTCTGCCTGTCCTCTTTCTCTCCTATATTTCTCTCTGTCTATCTCTCTTTGTGTCTCTCTCTGTCTCTTTCTCTCTGTCTTTCTGTCTATCTCTGTCTCTGTCTCTCTCTCACTCTGTCTTCTGTATCTGTTTGCCTGTCTGTATGTTTCTCGGAAGGTTAGGAGAAAAGCATTCTTGAAATAAAATTATTGCTCCATGGCCAATATCCAGGCAGTAACCTTCTCCTTTTGCATCTAACATTTGAGTCCCCTTCCTGTTCTTACAGTCAGGGATGCTCAATCCTTTCTGGAAATGTCACTGAGCTTTTTCTCTTGGAGGGAAGGTGATGCTGACATTCTACTTTTTTCCTGTGTTTCCCTGGAGAATGTTTAATATTAGTGACCTTGCAGATATTTAAGGAAAGTCAGTCTCTGGATAGCACTGTCCTGTGACAGCCTGCATTTTGTCTAAGGGGGCCGAGGGCATCATCCAGCTAGAGGCAGCAAGGCAATGGTTTTCCCAGGATTAGCATTCATCAGTAATGCTCAAAGACTCTAACACCAGTACTATTACTTCTAGGAAAACTAAAAGCTCAAGTATTTGCCTGACAAGAAGTGAAAGAGGACAATGAAAGTTCTTTTCAAAACTTAAAATAATATGGTTCTCTGCCTCTGTGATTAAGTGAAGCACCTGAAATTGGATTTTATATACAAATTAACAAATGTAGCCCAGTCAATTTGACTGTTGAGTAGAATGGCAGAGACAAGAAGTCTTGTATATGGCCATTTCCTCTCTGAAAATGGAACTGTGTTCATGTGATGGAGAAAAAAAGAAAGAAAAACTACTTTGATTTTGTCCTGATAAAGAATTTCTTAAATAGTGTTATCAGTGCTATAAAACACAAGCTCACATAACTTCTTCAACTGATAACAAGACCTGCCCCAGATCTTTTTAGTCTTTTTAGTCCTTTTCTGCTCTGCATTTTGAGAATGAGAAGGAAGAGCCCTTCCTACAATATTCTGAAACTCAGCTTGATGTTGATAAGTGGCCCCTTACAATAATGACAATCATTATGCCATCCAGACTCCCATTGATGAGTGGATTGGAAATTTAGGAAACAATGAATCCTATTGGGGAATAACCTTTCATTTGTTTGTTTTTGGAGACTGTTTTCCTGTCTATCCCAGGTTGGAAGGGCAGTGGCCATTCAGGGGCCCAACCCCATTGCTAACTGGCACGGAAGCTTTACCCTGATCTATTTCCAACCTGAACCAGTCCACATTTCTTTAAGCAGCCTGGTAGCCTCTAACCACCTCTAACCCCCACCACCTCCCAGGATTCACCATCTTAGTACTAGTCTCAATGTAAACACCTGATCACCTTTGGCACAGCTCAGAGAGATCTATTAGCCTCAGTCTTCACTCAGTAGCAGGGAATACAGAAGTAATAATACCATGTTGTTGTTGTTGTTGTTGTTCAGTCATTTCAGTTGTGTCCAATTCTCCATGACTCCATTTGGGGTTTTCTTGGTGAAGATACTGGAGTGGTTTTCCATTTCCTTCTCCAGCTCATTTTACAGATGAGGAAACTGAGGCAAACAGCGTTGAGTAACTTGCTCAAGGTCATACAGCTAGTAAGTATCTGAGGTCACATTTGAACTCAGGGTCTTTCTGACTTCAGGCCTGGCATAATAGCTTCTACTACTTGAAAACTCTGTGTGCCAGAAATTTAAACAAGTCTCAAAAGTGGGCCCCATTTGGAGTAGGAGTGACAAAATTGGGATTCTCTGCCATATATTTCTATATTATCCTAAGCAAATTCCTTTGTCTTCCACATGACAGAGGAAGGGTAAAGAAGGGTAAAGGAGGAAAGTTTGAAAAAAAGGATCTCTAAGGTCATAACTTCGTAACAGACAATTGGGTATAGAGGAAACCTTGGAGATCATCTATTCCAACCTCTGCATGATTCACATAAGGCTGTACATCACATTTGTGGCAGACTTGGATCTCAAATCTGGACTTTTGTTGTTGTTGTTTTTACACCAATATCAGTGTTCTTAATCCTAAACCATGCCTGTTCCCTTCCAGTTCTAAACTTCTGTGATTACTAGTTGTGAGTGTTTTAATCATAGAAGCTAACAAAATTTGAAATACTAGATAGTAAGAAAAAACAACTCATATCATGGACCCCAAATCATGAATATCATGTAGAATATGTCCCATCTTTTCTTCTTCCTTTTTAAAAAAAATTACAAATGGTTCAGAGAAAAGCGAGTTGCATGGGGTCATACCACAGTGCCTGATTGCCCTTTATCAGGTCAAATGATACAGAGCAGTGGTGTGCCTATGTCTTTTAGAGTCCAGCTAGAAGGCTAAAATATATGCCTCTGGAATGTTACTAGGGAGAACCAGAACTAAACACAAAACAGGGGCATAAGGGCTTGTGAAGTAAGACTAGAAATTCCTGTGCCCTCATAATAGACAACCCCTAAGGAATGAAGGAGCAAAATCTAAATATAAGTGCTGGGACCATGGGTCACAGAAGGTTCTAAAACTGGTAAGTGAAGCAGAGAAGTGGTTGTTTGAGGGGCTGCATGAATGAAAAATAAGAACACTAGCTCCTTATTATAGGGTCAGCCATTGGTCATGGAGAATTTCCTAAAAGATAAGAGTATTTCTCTTTTAATTCACATGTGCTACTCACAATTCCCTGAAAGCCTTGATATTTTTATTAAATATCCAAAAATTTAAGCAATAATTTTCAAACATTCTCATTTTTTGTTAATAAAAGGATATTGAAAATGCCCTTCCTAAGTAATACCTTCAGTATAAAGTCACCCAGAGTCATGATGTACCCAGAGAGTCAGATAACAGACCACACACCAAAAGTTCAGTCAGGCATTTGTGGGAATCTGCATCTTACCATGGCTGCAGAACTCAAAGTCCTTATACCAGGGCATGAGGCAATGGTGGTAGTTCCTGGGCTATAGGAGAGGGAGAGGAAGAAAAGTGATAGAATCACAGAAGCAGCCCCCACTCCTGCCTCTTGCTCTTGCTCCCCTAGAAATCAGGGCTATTGACGTAGATTTCAATCAATCAACAAGCATCATTAGCCATGTACTAGGCTCCAGACATTGGAGACACAAAGACAGAAGTGAAAACCATTGGTCCCAAGAATCTTACAGTCTAACTATAACAGGAAAAGTAAGATACAACATAATATGGAAGGAAGATGGTAGCAGCTTGGGGGAAATCACCTCATGCCAAAAGAGAACACTTGAATTGGGCTTTAAAGTAAGTTAGAGATTCTCAGGCTTGGAAATGCAGCATAGAGGTGGTAGTTAAAATCATGAGAGTGGGTGGGCTCTCTGAGACAAAGAGTGGCCAAATAGAAGAGCAGGAAGCAGAAGGTAACATCTTAGAAACTGAGTACCTGTACAGACTGGTTGGTGAAAGAGGTGCCAGAAAGGGTGTTTGAGTGAATCAAGCACTGGCATTCAGGTGAGAGGGGGGCTGCATTCTAATTTATAAAATGAGAAGGTTGAACTGGATGACCTCTAAGATCTTTTTTTTTTTTAGCTCTAAATTTTAGCTCTAAATCTATGATTCTATAAGTCTACAAGTAATCCAGCATCGGGCCCATCCTAGAGAAAGGACTTTGAGACCTTGAGAAAATGCTTTGTGAATATCCAGGCAAACATTAAAAATAGCCTTTTATTGCACAAAATGGCCAGAGAGCATGAATCACTTGTGACAAATTTCTTCTTTTCAACAATAATGTTTGTTTTGAGTCCAGTTAAGTTTGATTAACAATTATTCATTGAACTCATATTTTATGTCCAGATTGTGTTAGGCAATGGTGCAGATTCAAAGGGAGCAAGTTGAACAGAGAATGCTTACATGTAATACAAATAGAGAACAATGAGAATCCACAAATAATCATGGGCTGAGTGGTGCAAATTTATTAAGAACAGTAGGAATATAGAGGTCTGTGAGTTCTATCAATGAAGGCTATGTGGAGGAGGCTGATCCTTGAAGCAAAGGGAAGACTTGGGTAGGCAAAAAGAATTGGGGTTGTGGGAGTAGCTCAGGTTATGAGAGCAACATGAATAAAGGGGGAAGAGGCACAATCAAGAAAGGAAGGCAAAGTGCCAAAGTGGAACTTCATTTTGGAACATAATGAGAGATAAGACTGACTCTGTAAGTTCTGACTGTGGAATAACTTGAAACCAGGAAAAGGAGTTGGATATAGTCAGCAATGGGAAAATCACTGTAGGTTACTGAAGAGGAGACTAACATAATGCAAGCAGTGTTTGGGGTAAACTAGAAATATTTAGGATGGTAAGAGATTGGGTGGAGCCCTTGAGGCAGGTTTACATGAGGACATGAACATGTCAATGGCATGGTGATGGCAGCAGAGGAGAAGCAGGATAGTGTGATATCATGGCACATGAGTGGCATCTTTGGAGCAAAATTCATATCTATGAGGTCACAGTGTGGGACAATAAAAAAAAAAACAAAACACTAGCTGTGGAGCGCAAAGACCTGAATTACAATTCTTCTTCCAAATGTTACTTCCTGGATGCCCTTAGGCAAGTCATTTTAATTTCTGTGATCCTCAAATTTCCTTTTCTGTAAAATGAGAGAGTTGACCTTGATGTTCTTAGAGGTCTCCTATAACCCTATGATCTTGTAAAATTTAGGACACATCAGAGAAGGAGGAGAGCCTAGAGGTGGAGTAGAGAGTGGTCAGAAACAGGCTATTCCCGTGACCCAATAATGAAATGTCAAAGGACTTGATTCTAAGTAGTATATGGCAACGGGAATGAAGAAGAGGAAAATCACAAACATTTTGAAGGGAGAATCAACAGGATTTGGTGGCAGTGACCAAAGAAATAAAAGAGAAAAATGAATCAAAAACGAGCCTATAGTTCAAGCCTAGATTGCTGCAAGACTGGTGATGCCACTAAGGAGAATAGAGAAACATCAAAGGGCAACTGGTTTGTGCAGGACGAGGAAGAGTTTAGTTTTGAATGAGCTGAGTTTGAGGTGGTGACAGAACACTCGAGTGGAAGTGTCTTAGAGCTAGTTGGACATATAGGAAGGACTAGGGTTCAAGTGATGGTCTGTGCTTGGCAGTATAGGTTTGGGACAGTAGAAAAGTCACCAAAGTGAATGAGTTCTTAAGGGAGCTAATTGTGGATCTCTACAGAGACATGATGGTAATGGCATTTATATGATACTTTGCAGATATTATTAACAACCATGGAAGGTAGGTACTATTATTATCCTCACTTTGTAGATGAGGAAACTGTGGATTTCTGCAGAAATATGCCAAGGAAAAATGTGACATGGTTCAAAGGAAAGAGACCTGGCCTCTCTTCCTAGCTCTATTGCTAATGAGCGGGGTATCCATAGGCAATTCACTTTACCTCTCCCAGCTTCGGAGGTTAAGTGACTTTCCCAAGATCACAGAGTCCGTAAATATCTCAAGCAGGATTTAAATTCAGATCTTCCTGATTGCAAGACCAGCATTCTATCCATTGTACCATGTGCACGTGCCATTTACCTGCAATATGGCAAGGAAAACATAGTACCTTGCAATGGAAAAAGCATTGCCCTAAGAGTGAACAGGGAGAAGAACAGAGAACCAAGGGCAAATCAAGTCAAGAATTATTTGTTAAGTATTTGCCATGTGCCAGATGCCGTGCTAAATGCCAAGACTACAAATACAAGCAGAAAGAACATCTCCATCCTCAAAAAGTTCACCTTCTAAGAGGGAGAGGCAACATTTAAAAAGCACCTGGAAAGAGTGAGGGGAATGGTGGTGCTGGTGAACATGCTGGTTATAGGAGGAGCAAGGCAAAAAAAAATTCAGTCAGTGAGTCAACAGCAGAGCCTGGCATGGAATGAGAAAATGATTGGCCTGGACCACCTCCTTAAATTGGAGGTTTTTGAAAGAGCTAGTCAATCTAAGGGAGAGGCCCCCAGGGTGAAGGGTACTTTCACTGGGAGCAATGGTCCAGAGGTGGAGTGAGCTTGGAAGGTGAAGAGGTTTCTATGGCCTGGGAAAGAAAGTCCTGTGGAGATGGGTCAGCAGTGATGCCTGGAGACGAATGAAGAGGGCAGAGTCTTGGAGTGTCCCCAAGCAGTGGAAGAACAGCTAAGGGGACAGAATAGTACTGGAGAGATAAGGTGGGAGGACAATCAAGACAGTGTGATGGCATAAAAATTGAAAAAGGAGTTGCAAGGCCAGTCAACAATTCCAAAGAAGGAAACAAGCATTTATTAAGCACCTATGTGCCAGGCACTGTGCTAAGCAAATATTAACTCATTTGATCCTTACAACTCCTGGAGGACATGTGCTATTATTATCCCCATTTTACAGGTGAGGAAATTAAGGCAAACAGAAGTTAAGTGACTTACTTAGGGTCACACAACTAGCCAGATCAAATTTGAACTCAAATCTTCCTGACTTCAGGTCCAGTATGTTACCCACTGTGCCACCTAGCTACCAAATGACTCAGGAGAATGCAGATTGAGAAAAAAAAAAAGGCATTGAATTTTGCTAAAACAGAATCACTGGTGGTCTCTTATCAAAAAATTTCATTAGAGTGGTATTGGTCCTCATCTTCATCCTAAGAGGAGAGAGAGGATGGAGGCAGCAGGGACAGTTCCTATATCCTCTGAGAGCCTGGTTGAGGTTAAATAGGACAGGCTCTAAGTGGCTTTTAATAAGATTCAGACCATGCCTAGATAATGATATGGCCTTAGTCTATATCAGAAGAGAAGAAATGCCAAGGAAGTAGCAGGCTGAGTGTGGTTCACCCCACCATATAGACAGCAGAGCATTCAGCAATGACAGACTGTGGAGTATATCCAGGCAACATTCTCAGGACCTGGAGACCCCTGTGGATCTCTATAGAGATATGCCAAGGAAAACTTGGCATGATTCAAAGGAAAGAGACCTGGCCTCTATTCCTAACTCTATCATTAACTATCTGTGTGACTACGGGCAATTCACTTTAACTCAGTCCTTCCATCTGTCAATGGAAATTGTTTTCCCTACCAATACCAGAGGGGTGCTGTGAGGAATTAAGATAAAAATAATTAAGGATCACAGGATTTAGACCTAGAGATTATTTCATCCAAGTTCTCTTATTTTACAGATGAGGAAACTGAGGCCCATAGAGGATAAGGGACTTGCCCAAGGTCACACAGGTAGTAAGTAGCAGAATCGGGGTTCAAACCCAGATACTCTGTCTCCAGAGCTAGTGCTCTTTTCCCTATCTCAGAGAGTCTCAGATGTCTCCGGAGGTATACTACCTCTCTACCTAGCCAGTTCCCACTATGCTGAGGGCCACAAGATGGTGTTGGAAGTTGGGAGTAGAATGTTTCAGTTCCAGTCCTTCCCAGAGAGGAAGTCCAATGCCCACAGGTATGAGCAGCAGGGCTGTCACTGTGCCTGGTTCACAAAAAGTGGCATAGGATATATTGTTACTTAATCATTTCAGTTGTGTCTCACTCTTTATGACCCCATTTGGGGCTTTCTTGGCAAAGATAATGGAATGTTTGCCATTTCCTTCGTCAGCTCATTTGACAGATGAAGAAACTGAGGCAAACAGGATTAAATGTCTTGCCCAGGGTCACACTGCTAGTATGTGTCTCAAGCCAGATTTAAACTCAGAAGATGAATCTTCCTGGCTCCAGGCAAAGAGATGTTATCCTAAAACTAACTTTCACTATAGCTCATGAATCACTGACAGTGTCTTCTCTAAATAATGTACTGTCCTGGGCACAAAAGGGTTCCATGGTGTTTCATGGCATTCTCCAGTGCCCAGAATCGGCTAACTCATTCACACGGCATGTATGCCGCTTCTGCTTCCTGATGCAGATATAATACAGACCTGGCAGGCTGCCAAAGTCAGAAAGAGGCAGCTGGGAAGAAGATGGAGGACAGAGTTATCAAAAAGCATATGCAGGGCCCAGGTACACTCACTTACTGCTAACATCTATCCCAAGGGGGATGAAAGAGCCAGCAGGGAAGGGCAAGGATCTTTTCATGCCTGGACTCGGACTTCGCTCGTGTGTGTTCACCAAGGCCAAGGCATATAGGGAATTGAGGATATTATCAATACTGAACAATTAATTATAGCCTTTTCACCCAGGCCCCTAAAAGTCCGGGGCAAGAGGAAACAATCAATTGTGTCCTTCAAAGAATATTATTACCTCTGGGCTGGCAGCTTAATTAGCAACACCTGAGCTTTCTGAGGCTGAACAGGGAATACCAGCATGAGCTTCTAAATAGAACATCAGGAAATACAGGGATAGGGCAGCCAGACATGGGGGGGAAGGAGGGAGGGTAGCATAAACTCGATATGAAGTCAGAGAATGCAGGTTCAAATCTTGGCCTTGACCCCTAAGAACTGGATGACCTCATCTGTAAAGTTAGGAAATTATAGTAGATTATTTCTAAATTCCCTAATGGCTCAGTTCTATTGGTCTATAATAACTAATAATAATAATTACTGTTATTATTGTTATTACAATACTTCATATTTATAGAGATTATTACAAAATCTTTTTCTTACAACACTGTGGGGTACTTGATATTATTATCTCTGTTCTATAGATGTAGCCAGAGTTGGATTGGAGTATTCCTGGGGAGCTAAAATGAGCTCCCCTGGCCACTTCTGGTGACACACGTGTTCAGCATTCAAAGGCTTGGTACTTTGGGATAACAAAACAACCCCTTGGTCCCTGTGACAGCAGCAAAAGGAAGAGGATGCATCAAAGGGGGTTTGCACTTTTGCACTGAGGCAGCAAGAGTTGACCCCCAGCAGACTTTAAAGGGGAAACAGACTGCTCTTGTTTCTTCTTTCTCTCTCTCTCAAATGTATAGTGTGAAATCTCTCTCTCCCTCTCTCTCTCTCTCTCTCTCTTTCCCCCTCTCACTCCCCCCTCTTCACTCTCTCATTCCTTTTTTTTTTGCTTTCTGGAGGGGAGAAGGTAGGGCTACTGGGGTCAAGTGACTTGCCCAAGGTCACACGGCTAGTTGGTTGTTTTTTTGTTTTGTTTTGTTTTTTTTAATGTGTGTGTGTTAAGTGTCTGAGGCCAGATATGAACTCAGTTCCTCCTGACTCCAGGGCCAGTACTCTATTTACTGCGCCACCTAGTTGTCCCTTTCACTCTTTACTGAAAGGAAGAAGAAGGAGTGGGGCTACTCTCCTCCCACCCTCCCACAATGGCTGCTTGCATATCCCATCTGTTCCTTAGTCTAGATCAGTGGTTCTCAACCTTCCTAATGCCACAACCCTTTAATACAGTTCCTCATGTTGTGGTGACCCCCAACCATTAAATTATTTTTGTTGCTGCTTCATAACTGTAATTTTGCTACTGTTATGAATTGTAATGTAAATATCTGATATGCAGGATGTATTTTCACTGTTACAAATTGAACATAACCCACAGATTGAGAATCACTGGTCTAGATGATCTTGAGTTAGAAGCTAACAGCACTGTCTGCCTCTTCTTTTTCCTTTCTCTGAGCACCAGTAATCAAAGAGTAATCCAGAGACAGACTTTTATAACAGTGAATTTAAGAGGTCAGACATTCCTGGATCTCTCAGTCAGTACCAGCTGCCCTGTGAAAGATATACCTTTCAGCTAATATACAGTTTCTGGGGCCATCATCCGTCGTCTTGACTTTTGTCTTGCCACTGGACTCTGGAGGAGAGAGTGAGGCTAATGACTTTGCACACCCCTGCCTCACTTAAATCCAGCTCACTTGCAAAATGAAGGATCAACAACAACAACAATGTTTCTAGAAGGAGAAGAAAGCTGAGTGCAATCCCTGACCTGATTTTCCAAGAAATGTGAACTCTGAAGGATAATTTCTTTTTTTGAACAGTATAGAGTCAAAGTGAACGTGAAATGCTCATTCAGCAGTCTCTGTTAGCATTTCATGCTTTAAGTACCAACCTCCTGGAAGGTTCACCTTCACCTTGGCTCTGAATGAGAAGTGTTTGGTTAAGGCTAAACCTAAGCAGGCAAACCAGTGTTTCAAGAAAATCTCAGAAGTTTGCCACAATGACTGGTTCTGATATCCAGGCTGCTGCTCTCCCTTCAGCTTATTTCATCTGAGAAATATCAGAGCAGGAAGAGCCTCAGAATTCATCTGATCGAACCTATAACTCTACAGGGATCCCCTTGGCAGCATCCTCCGGCATGTGCTTGCTCAGGATTCACTTTGAGATCACTAGTGAGGGGAAACCCACCCCCTTCTGAGGTCACGTATTCCATTTTTCAAAGACTCCAATCATAAGCAAGTTTTTCTTTCCTGAAGAGTGAATCTGCTTCTCAACAACTTCCATTGTTTTTTCTACTTTTGTCCTCTAGGGTCAAGCAAAACCAAGCTAAACCTTCTACCACAAGTGAGCCCTTGAAACAGTGATGGACAAGTAGCATTTCCTCATTTAGTCTCCTCTTCTCCAGGCTAAACTTCAGATGGCATATCTGTCCTTCACCAATCTTGTTGCCTTTATCTGGATGCTCTCCAACTTATCAATCAATGAACTGTCAATCATGAGGTAGAATTGAGGAGACCTTCCAGACAAGGGAGAATTAGGTTTTTAAAAAGTGATTGCCAAAAGCTCTCTGAAACCAGAAATGTTCAGTATTAATTTGAAGGGCTGAGCATTATCAAAGCATCTAACACTTTCTGGGAAAGAGTTACCCCTTCCTGGACAAAAATTATAATGATGGCCTTTCTATTCCAAGTAATTTTGCTAAAAATGTGATCGAAAAGATCAATATTTGTTCTCTAAACCCAATTATTACTCAGTACTCTAATCTTTTTCCATAGGGTTTCAAAATCATGTCTACTATCTACTCTTTATAGTGATGCTTTGAGATAGATTATCACTGCCACACTTAAACTGGGGAAAAGGTAGACAGTGACCTGGATACAGCAACAAACCTGGACCTGAATTCAAATCTAGGCACTTGCTAGCTATGTGACCCTGAGCAAGTCTCTGTCTCAGCTTTCTGATCTGTAAAATAGAGATAATCACTATCTCCCAGGGTTGTTGTGAGGATCAAATGACGTATTTTTAAAGCACTTTGTAAACTTTAAAGCACTATATTACTGCTAGTAGCAGCAGTAGTAGTAGCAGTAGTAGTAGTAGCAGCAGCAGCAGTAATAGTAGTAGTAGTAGTAGTAGTAGCAGTAGTAGTAGTACTAGTAGTAGTACTAGTAGTAGTGTTATTATGACTATTACCTAGAGAGATTAAGGTATTTACTCAAGGTTACATAACAAAATCAGAGCAGGAACTAAAATCTTAACCCCTGCTTCTCCAATCCCTTTATTACTACACTACTCTACCCCTACTAGGAACATCATCATTCTAAGATGGTATGCATGTATGTATATATATGTATAGAGAGAGAGAGAAAGAGAGAGAGAGATGTTAGATATAGATAGATAGATAGATAGATAGATAGATAGATAGATAGATAGATAGATAGATAAATTATAGATATATGTAATATATACTTTAATGTATTTTTTAAGAACAGTAGATTTTGGGAGTCAGAAGATTTGGGGTAGGGGTGGCTAGGTGGCACATTGAATGTAGCACTGCCCTTCCAGGTCTCAATTCCATGTATCTATGACCTCCCAAACCATCATCTTAGGATCTAAATCTTATTAAAAATGGAAGTCCTCTGAGTCCAGGGGTAATGAGTAGTTGGCTCTCTTGAGAACCAAAGTGGTAGTGCTATGTGCCAACTTCCCGGTGATGGATAGGGCCTTCAAAAGAAGGAAAATCAAGGAGAGTTAGAGGCAGAGCTGGAATGGTTATGGTCAGCCAGGTGTGGGCCTAAAAGAAGAAAGAAAAATAAATTAAAGTCTTTCATCTGGAAAATAAATAGCAAACTGCAAGTGAATTTGTGCCCTGCCTGAATGAGCTAGGGAGGCTTAATTCTCTAATTATTACCTCTCTTCTCTCCATGGAGATAAATAGCAGGTTGGTAGAGATAATCAGGGCATAAAACACTATGGCCTCTTGAATTCTATCTTAATGGAGTTTTTTCCCTTAAATTACCTTTGCCCTGGTGAAAGATTTGGGACCATATTTACTTTCCCCAACCCCTCCTTTGTCACACATACTCTCTTCCACACCATTAACCATTAAATGCTTTAGTGTGCTGGAGTCCAGAACTACTCCAGCAGAACCAGCTCACTCAGACTCACGATCTTTTGCAATTGGCTGACAAAGCAGACAGACATCTCTATTGTTGACTCCAACCTACCTTTCCAAGCTGATCATACATTCTTCTCCTTCACATAGTCTGCATTCTACCAAAGCAGTCTACTTCCCAATTCCAAAAGCTGGTATCTCGCCTTCCATCCATCACCCACCCATCCACCTAGCCCCATGTCTTTGGAAAGACTGCCACCCTGCCTGGAATACACTTTCTTCACGGTCTAGCTTATGAGTCACGGTCTCTCTGAAGCCTTTTTTGATTCCTCCCTGTTGTTAGGACTTTGTCTTTCCTCAAATGAAAGAAAATCAGGTCCAAACACTGAGCATTTCAGGGTTCATGAGTGAGTGAGTGAGTGAGAGAGAGACAGAGAGAGAGAGAGAGAGAAATTGAGAGAGAAAGAGAGAATAGGGGATGGGAAACAACAGAGAGAAATCTCTGTGACTTTGAGCAAGTCTCTTCACCTCCCTGGGCTTCATTTTCTTCCTTTACAAAATAAGAGAGTTGAACTAAAAGATTTCCAAAGCTCCTTTCAGCTCTAAAAATTTCTGTCTCTATGAGAGCTGGGAGATCTCTAGTCCCTTATTCTCTGATTTATTGGAGAAGCAGAAGAGCATGCCCTTTCCTGGACCTCCTATTTTATTTTTTTTCCTCTTCATTTCCAGTTCAGGAAATTCTCTTCCTATAGTGCTCTGCCCTTGATTGCTTTTCTTTTCAATTCCAGTTTGGGAAATTCTTTTCCTACTGTGTACTGCCCTTGACTGCTCCCTGGCGGTCACTGTGGAGCTGAATGCTACAATGCCAAATGAACGCATATCACTTTGGGGGTGGGGAGTGGGGGGAAGGAACAAGGCAGTCCTCCATTTTTAAAGGATATGACCATTTGTTGTAAATAGGCAGATCAACTGTCCCTTAAATCTACTCAAAGTATTTAGATATGGAAGGCACCTTAAAAAGTCATCTAACTAATCCAACTTCATTTTGCAGAAAGACAGAGGTAATGTCAACTTTTTCATTCAGAAAGAATCCATTCACCATCTATCTAAGCAGTGGAGTGGTATAAGTGCTGGAACTACATCCACTTTTCTTCCAGTTACTACACAGTCCTGATATTCATAAGAAAAAAAGAAAATTCCTACTTAATGCTATCACTATTATGGGACAGAGGTGAGGACCCTGGGTCCTCAAAGGCTGTTGCAATAAAGCCCAAGCTCTGGACATTTCTACCATTCTTAGAAATGTTTCAAGTATAGGCAACAGATTGTCTACTTTCTGAGAACTAGTCTGATTGAGTACAGAGAGGCTCACCACTAAGAAATCAGTCTCTCAGGCAGCTAGACAGTACAATGGATAGAATGCTGGATCTAGAGTCAGAAAGAGATGAGTTCAAATCCTGACTCAGATGCTTATTAGCTATATGAACCTAAGCATGGTCATTAACTTCTCTCAGTTTTAGTTTCCTCATCTGTGAAACGGGGATAGTAATAGCACAAATGGGGATAGTAATAACAACTGCCACACAGTTTGATGATGAGAATCGAATGAGATAATGTGAAAAGCTCTTTGCAAAGTGTCATCAACATTGTAGTTATTATTATTACAAAGTAATGAATTTCTTGGCCATGGCAACCAAAGAAACAAAGAAAAAATTTTAAATACTCCTCAAAACTGTGTGGCCCTCTTTGGCTATTATAGTGTCAGTGGTAGAATATGGGGAAGAGGAGGGTGCCAAGAATCAAAAAATTTTAGACTAGTCATAAACATTAATTTAGCCATTGGCATTCTAAATGAGATTTTTATCCAAAAACCAGTGAGTGGACATACTATCAGAGGAGTAGTACCTTAGTCAAACTGATATGTTTTCCATAAAAGAAACCAGAAGATATAAGTGCAAAATGGCACACAGGCAGTCCTTGGAGAGAAATACAAAGGACTGGGCAGAGCTAATTTCTTTGTCTTGCACCAAAAGGAGTTTTTAATGGCTGTCTTAAAGCAGAAGTACATGAGAGTAATATTCACTCATACGGTCCAAAAACATAATTCGTAGGCAATGTGGAGTTCTGGCCCCAGTCTTGGAAGAGTATTAATCTATCCTCTCAATCATGTGGCACCTCTGGAGAGGCAAATATGTGGACAATGACGACTGTAACTAGAATCTGGTGATGTGGCCAGAGAAGGGAGATTTCCTAAGAAGCAAAATCCCAGAATCTAGCCTTCTGGTAAATAAAGGAGGATATTCCAGGTGGTGCCAGCCTTAGAAATTGCCTCATATGTAATCATAAAATTGAGAGTTCAGACATTGGGCTTTTTAACAAAAAAAAAAAAGTATGAGAGTTTCCTGTGTCCCCTAAAGGCTAGTTCACTCCTGAGGATAATCAAATAATCCTTTAATAAATCAAAAGCATTTACTGTCACTAGGCATTGTGCTAGTGCTGGGTATAAAAAGAAAAAGCATTCCACTCAGGTATCCATGCCATCAGAATAACTTATTATAAGAATAATGAAATATACAGTATAGATTGTTCTTCCATATTGGGTCTCTAGTCCATTGCATCTTCCTGCTCCTCCCAGTACTCGATGATTCAAACACAATATTCTTTTACCAAAAAAGCACAATGTTTAACAAGTTTCTTTTCTCTAAATTGGCTAGATCCCTGAACTTTCAAAACTGGGACTCAAAGTAACCCCTAAGACAGGTGCTTCCCCTACAAAACCCCTTCTCGTTAGAAGACTATATTCTAAAATTATAATGTCTAAGAAACCCCTCATTTCTGACACATCTGTGGTTCTGCCCCAAGACAGCCATTCAAAGCTACTGTGAGGAGAAAAGGCCCTCCCACACATAGTCAGACACACAAGTAGTTAAGACCAATCTAGCTCTACTGATCTCTTAAAATCTCTACCGAATGAAAAAAAGACAAAGAGAAACAAATGTTTTGTTCCATAGAACAAGGCAAAATACTCCATCCCATAACAGTGAAAAACAATCAGGTTATCCTGGTGGAAGTCCCCAACAGTGAAAATAATGTTCCAACCAAAGTGGCCTTCTGTGTGCTCCTCACATACCTCATTCTGTCACCCATCTCTGTCTTTCCTTGACCATTCTTCATACCTTCACACCCTTCTCACTTCTATCTCAAGGATTCCTTCTCTTCCTTTAAGATGAAATTCAAGCATGACTTTCTATACCAAACTTCTCTTGATGCCCCTCAAACGCTAGTGTCCTTCCTTCCCTGCAACCTTGTATTTATTCTCTATACTCTACAGTCATACAAGTATCTCCCATGATAGAATGGAAGCTTTTTGAGAGAAGGGACAGTTTCATATTTTAGAATTTGTAACCCTGGTACCTACCATTGTACATGGAATGCAGTAGGTCCTTAATAAATACTGGTTAATTGATGGATTGACCCAGAGACATAGCCATATCCTTCACAGATAGCTGCAATACAAAGTCCAAACAGAGGCTCATCCCTTTGTAAGCTCATCAGACAAAACTGATCAGTTACTGTACCAGCAAGCATGCTAGCATACCCAGGATGGCTGCTAGCACAGGTTCTTAGATCTGCCTTTCCAAAGAAAAGCACCTCAAAATGGGTTAATAATCTTACTTTAATCAATCAAACATATATCATTTACCTAGTTCAGAGGAAAAAGTCAACACCCTTAACTTCAGAGAATACAAACAGAAGTTACAAGCACACAAAGAAACAGATCAGCAGATGGGCTTCCAACCATCATCCATATCTAGTCATTTACCAGAGATGGAAGCACCAACATCTTGGTTTTCAAAGCCGGTGGGGGTGGTGGGGGGGGGGGGGGGGCGCAGCTCAATGGCTTCCCAGAGTCTTGTTTGGCCAAATCACACAATTCTCTCCAAAGTGAGCCCGAAAGCAAAACCTCACATCAGGGTACATATAGCCTTCTCCTGGATCAGAGAATGTCACAGCCCTCTTGACCCACTGCCCAATCACAAAGTAAGAAGGTATGGGCATTCCTGAAAAACAAGCCTCCCGCCACAGGCTCCATGTGACCACTTTCAGCCAATTATGGGGCAGAGTATATTTTCAAATCAGGAAAGGTTCTCAGAGTCACTTAAGCCTATCAAAGGGTCTAGGGGCAAGGAAGATCTTCACATTCCCATAACAGTTACCCTACACTTACTAAAAATTTTGACCTAGAAGTCATATGCAGCCTTAAAAGCTGTTCTCCATCAAGGTATCTCCTTATGTGCATGTTAAAATCTTCTAGATCAGTGGTTCTCAACCTTCCTAATGCTGCAACCTTTTAATACTTGTATGTGGGTGGACCCACCTGGAGATGGATAGAGGGTGTCTCGGTTCCTAAGACCATTGGAAATATGTGCTTTCTGATGGTCTTAGGCAACTCCTGTGACCCTTGTGAAAGGGTCATTCAACCCCCATAGGGGTTGCGACCCACAGGTTGAGAACCACTGTCTAGATGATTTAGTAATTTCATTATTGGCTAATGCATCAGTTTGAGGGATCTAAACCTTGAACTGATTTTATTTTCTATGTGCTAGATATATAATCATTTTAAAGTTTTACTTTTCTGCTTAAGTTTCTGTTTCCCAGCAACTAGTTTCTCCCAACCTCTGGTTTTCCTGTCAGAGATGGGGAAGATATGTACAGTTTCTCCAGCCCAGTGTTTTACCTTTTTGGCAGATGTCCTGTGCCACGATCTGAGGAGGAGTTCATCTTGAAGTAGAGGTAAACCCCTAGACCAGAGTCACAAGTTCATCTGTACTCCTACACCCTGTGGGAACTCAGCTTAGGAAGACAACAATAACAATTAGTTTTATCAGTACTTTTCCACCAGGAATATAAACCCTCTCCCTAGTAGAAACATATTAAAGGTCTCAACATATAGGGCAATGGTCTTAACTGGCAAAAACTCAATCCCAATTAATTATTAATGGGGTTTCCAGTGCCCCCAGTAATCATGAATCTAGAGCATAAAGGGTTGACACATGATTCTTTGTATTGTTGTTCAGGGAGCTGCAATGAACTGTATTAGCTACATTTGAGGCTACTGGTTGACACCTGTACCTATGTATGCCTGCAACAAACTTCAGTTCACTCCATAAATATATATCATTGGTGAAGTTACTGCCTAAGTAGAAGCCTAGCTTTCATTGGCTTGTCTACAGGGTTTGCACGACTTCAACCAATGGTCTTCTAGTTATAACTATTAAGTGAGGAAATAAATGTCCATTAAAAGCATTTCCTACTGTGATGGAGGATATCCAAAAGATCCCCAATGGAATCAATCAACAAGTACCTGTTTCCTTGCAGACACAAAGAAAAATGATGGAACCACCTTTGTTCACAAGGAGAACGCATTCTAATGGGAAGACATACACATAAAAACACAGCACGAACACTAAGGCAATAAGCACAAACATTGACTACGTAGTTAAAGTAGTTTTGGAGGGAGAGCACTAGTATTCAGAGGGGTTTAGAAAGTTTTCATGCAAAAGATCAGGTTTGAACTCCTCAAGGAATGGAGGAAATATATGAAGTGAGGTAAGGAAGGAAAGGCATGTGGAAAAAAAGCCCAGACAAAGCCCATAGATGAGGGATGGGATGTTATATTGAGAAACAAAGAACTTTCTATAGATGAGATAATATAGTTATAGGTCAAAAGGAACAGAAACACTGCATTATATTTCTTAAATCTAATTAGTGGGTTTATTGATAATATACAAACCACCAGTGGTACATACAAATACAAAAGACAGAAGGAAATAATCAGTTGCACCCAATTTTTCAGCTCTCTATTATGGTACCTGAGTGGTAAAGCCACACATGTTGTGATAGCACCAGGATTTTCACCTTTTCTCCCAAAAAGGGATTAGTTTTCCCCAAAAGATAACAAAGCCATCTTTGGGAGCTGATTGGCCCTGCCTCCTGAAGCTTCCTAGTCACCTAAAAATATAAAAAGGTCCACTGATTTGAGGCCCCTCCAATGTAGTGGATATCTGAAGATCACTCAAGTCAATACCCTGACTTGCTGTCCATATGGAACCAAGGGAGGCCAGGTCCATAGAAATTAAGTACCCCTGTTTCTCTGGTGCATATCTTTGTTATGTTAGGACAAAGTAAACCCTATTTTGTTAACTGTTCAATGACTTCAGAGTGCCTAATCTCCAAATCAGACCTGACCAGGGTACTCCAATTAGGCCCTCCCTTAAACAACAAATCTAAAACAATCTACATGTGGTAGATTTATGAAGATAAGTCTTGTCCAAAGACTAGGCCAAAGTGTCAACAATAGTCATAAGGTTAGCACTATTTTATATTCAAGAAGGTAAAGGGAGTTGGAATCTTATTCAGATGTACTAGTCTAAAGTAAGCAGACCCCAGATCTTTGTGGATATACCAATCCAAGCAAATTCTAGGAAAGGATGCATAAAAGTGTCAATATAATTCTTTTGGTGTCAGGGAGCACTATTATGGATTCATTATTTATTATAATGGAGGCAGCTCAATTGTTCAGTGGCTAGTACACTGGGCCTGGAGTCAGGAAGGCCTGAGTTCAAATCTAGCCTCAGACACTTACTAGCTGTGTGACCCTGGGTAAGTCACTTAACTTCCATTTGCCTTAATCTACTGGAGAAGGAAATGGCAAAGTACTCCAGTATCTTTGCCAAGAAAACCACATGGACAGTACTGGCATGCTATGGTCTATGAGGTCACAAAGGAGCATGACTGATAGACTAACAACAAACCACAACAAAAGTCCTTATAACTGATTCAGCCTGCCAGTCCCTCACCTCCATCAGGTGAAGAGGTCCAGTATGTCCAGGTTACATCAGTGAGGTTCTCCAGATGCTCTTGTTTTCAAATATCATTCCACTGATGGATTCAAATATTGGAACATTATTGAAACTCCTCCATGACATTCAAGTGACTTTTTTTTTTTGGAGGGGGGAAGGTAAGGCAATTGGGGTTAAGTGACTTGCCCAAAGTCACATAATTAGTAAGTGTGTCAAGTGTCTGAGGCCAAATTTGAACTCAGGTCCTCCTGACTCCAAGGCCAGAGTCTATTCACTGTGCCACCTCTCTGTCCCTCCTACATGACACTTAAAACTAATCAAAAGGGTTTGGACTAACAATCCAACCAGGAAAAATCAAATTGATAAAAAAAAAAAATACTTCTTGTCCAGGCTATCATAAGCAATTGTACTGGTCTGTCAGGGTGTGTATGTGTGTGTGTGTGTGCATGTGTGTCCACAGATACACACACACACATACACATGTATACCTACTTATATATCAGTATATGTATATATATATATATATGTGTATATATATATATAGGTATGCTACGTATACATATGCATATATAGAAAATGAACAAAGCTCAAAGTTGAAAAAAAAAGAATGGACTGACCTGAATTTGTGAAATTCTCCAGCACTTTTAAAAATCCCAAGCTGCTCTCTGTTTCCTGTATTAAAAGCTCAAATTTTTAACACCAATATTCTTATTATAATAATACATTGCTATGAATCATGGATTATCACCCCTCCAAAGAAACAAAATTGCATATAATCCGAGGATCAATGGAGAAGTGATGCTGTCTGAATAGATCAAAGCCTATTATTTTCACTTTCTTCCTTTTTGTTCAAGTCTTCTTGTACAGAATGAAGAATATGGACATGTTTATGCCCATGTCTAATCTGTATTGGATTGCTTACCCTCTCAGGGAGTGGGGAGGGAAGGGATGGAGAGAGGGATAGAATTTGGAACTCAAAACTTTTAAAAATGTTAAAAATTGGTTTAATATGTAATTGGGGAAAAATAAAATATTATTAATTTTTTCAAAAAAGTGTATGGGGGTGGGGGATAAGTAGGAAACAATGACTTCTATCCCAGAAGAAACATAAAAAACATCCTCGAGAGGTGTGGAACTGGAAGAAGAAAGGAGACAGTCATATAGAGCAAGTGATAGATAACAACTGGACAACCCAATTGCTGCACCGACACCTATCTGATAGTAAAAGACCTAAAGGAATGTCTCTGATTTATGGGCAAAAGCATCACCTGGATGAAAAGGTATGGATAGCTTTGACCTGCATGACTGTAAAGAATACACACACATAAGAAATTAGGAATCCACAGAAGCTTTGAATTTTGTTACTCTAAATCAGTGGTTCACAACCTGTGGGTTCTGTTCAATTTGTAACAATGAAAATACATCCCGCGTATCAGATATTTAAATTATGATTCATAACAGGAGCAAAATTACAGTTATGAAGTAGCAACGAAAATAATTTTATGGTTGGGGGTCACCACAACATGAGGAACTGTATTAAAGGGTCGCGGCATTTGGAAGGTTGAGAACCACTGCAAGTCTGAAGGCTTTTCTAGACAGTATGGAATCAGGGAAAGTTCAAGACTTCTGGGATGGTGTCTCTAAATTTCCCCTTATACCACAACTACACAGATAATCATATTGACAATAAGAAAGCCCAAGAACCAGGTGAGACTCCATGTGGCAGAGTAATGAATTTCTGGGGGACCTATTAATCAGTTGGTCAATAAGTATTTATTCACTGCTTACTATGTGTTGGGCACTGTACTTAACGCTGGATACACAAAGAAAAGCAAATACAGAATCCACCCTCAGTTAGATTATTTTCTAATCGGCAAAAATACATGTGAATGATGAGGTATATATATACAGAGTAAATAGAAGGCAATATGAGAAGGAAAAGCACTAGCATCTGAGGGAATTGGAAAAAGCTTCCAACAGAAAGTGAAACCTGAGCTGAGTGTTGAAAGAAGCCAGAGAAACTAACCAAGTTGACGTTCCCAGTCCATCAATGATGTGTATCTCTGGGGGAAGTTCTGTGCATTTAATTGTACTATAATCTGACTTACGGACAAAGTAAATGAAAAGGATGGATTTGGGTGGCTCTGTGTCATTAAGTCAGCAATAGCTATACCCTCACATCAGCATATGAGCTCCTTCCTATTTTGTCAGACTAGCCTGTGTCGATGGCAGTAATCTCAGAATGATGATATAATATTTACAAAGTGCTTTCCCCACAACATCCCTGTGAAGTTCCTAATGCAAGTACTACTATTTACATTTTCAAGTGTGGAAACCAAGGCTCAGATGAGTGAATTAACTTTCCCATGTTCATATCACCAGGATTCAAAAACCAAGGGTCCCTGATTCTGAATCTCTTCTACCCCTATATCAAAAGTTTCTCATGTAAGTAAAAACTCGCGCGGAAAGAAAAGGATTATTTTTTCCAATATGCAGAATAGAAGAGGATAATTAGAAATCTAAGTAGTGATATATCCTTGAAATGACAGGGTTTTTATCATGCCCTCTATAACTCTACTTTTTTTTGTGTTCAATTCTAAGGGTCCAATCCTTCTTGGCCTTTTGTTCTAGTTCTTCAGGATGGTGGGAAAATGCTACATTACCTTACCTTCACTTCTTTATTGATAGGCACAAACAATTACAAAAATCAATGGATTTTACATTTTGAAAGATGAAACATTGCAGAGTTTAGGACTACTTAGTGTAGGATGGAGAGGAGATAAAGAACAATTGATTGAAGCATTTTCCATTTCAGAAACGCAGATCTTTCCTCAGCTTCTCTGATGAGAATGGGCTTCTATTCTTAGAGATGGCACTGTCCAGGGTTCTGATTTTAAAGGGGAAATAGGTATGTGTTGAAGATCAGAGCCTGGTCCACATTGGTAGAGATAGTTTCTTCTTCAGGAATTCCCTATGCCATAGTGAAATTGCCTTTGGTTCCATTCCATGAATCTTGCAGCCTGCCCCAATAGGTGAGTATATGAATATGTAAAGAGGAAATGATACATGGAACAGATGGGCTTTAATCAGAGGTGTGCTATAATCAGCCCTTACTGCTCTAAGCTGATTGTTATGTTTTTCCACGTGAGCATTTATACTTCCTGGGCTTGGTACATGTTTTATTGATTGTCTAGACTTAAGGAAGGGAAGCTGCATGGTACAGTGGATATAGTACCAGGTCTCAAGTCAAGAAGATTTGAGTTCAAATTCAAAGTCTCAGACACTTGCTAGTTCTGTGACCCTGAACAAATCACTTAATTCCTATTTGCCTCATTTCCTCATCTGTAAAATGGGGACACACTGGAGAAGACAATAGAAAAGCACTCTAGTATCTTTGCTAAGAAAATCCCAGAGTCCATGGGGTCATGTAGAATTGGACATGACTGAGTGACTGAACAATAACAACAACAGCAATACTTAAGAAAGTAATAGAGATAATGATGAAGATTAATTTTAAAAGCGTGTCACACTTTCCAGAAAGCCAGTCAAATATTTACCAGAATACCACTGGCTTTTATCAGAAAATTACTTTTTTTGTAAATTCTAAAGTAAGGTAGGAGTTGGGGTTAGTAAGCAAGCAAGGTTAATTTTCACAGCTATTTTTCAGAAACAGGAAAATACTATGACCCATAGTCATATTATGGGTCTTAAATCCCATAATTTAATGGGATTAAATTATGGGATTTAATCTTAAATGAAATGCTATTATATTAGGATTTATTATATTATATTAAATGAAATGCTATTATATTAGGATTTAGAAAAATAAATAATGTAAGCTAATATGAGAAATGTTGATGTACAACTTCATTTGTTAATTTGGTTGTAGACTTCATTAATAAACAATAGGTGTCAAGAATAAAATCATTCCAGTGACTGAAAATTCTCCTAGCTCTGTTTCCTCTATTGTAAAAAGTTTGGACTAGCTAACCTCTAAGGAAAGTTTTCCAACTCTAAATCTATGTTACTATGATGCTATTTTACTGTGATAGTGGAAATGGGCCAGTGAATAGCTGAAAAGAGAGGGGATCCTGGAGGCATAGAAACTTCAAATTGTAGTCACTTGTGTGAACAAGTCACTTCACCTCTCCAGGTCTTAGGAGCTTACATTAAAAGACAAAGAAGTTGGACTAGAGGATGGTTTGGCCCATTTCCCCATTTTGCCTATGGTCAGTCTTTTTATAGTAGATAAAAATCAAAATAGCAGATCCAAAGGCCAGCACCAAAGGAAGTTCTTACAACTGTTTTTGCCCTAATGAGCACTTTCAAGATGCCTTATTTTCTTATGAAAATCCCCAGACTAATTTAAGATGACAATTCTATCTCTGTCTCTTAACAAGGAGACCTCTGTCTCTCTGGTATCCAAACTCAGAATTATCTTGCATAACTTTGCTTTTACTAGCATAAGGAAATGTTTAAAGTTGAGAGTCCCATCATCTTCATTTTAAAATAGTTTGGTAGAATTGGAGGAGACAATACTTCTGCATTAGAAAAGAACTGAAGTAGATTGTCATTCCAGGAAGCAATGTGTGAAAGCCAAACAGTAATGTAAAGTTCCCAAGAGGGTCAAAATTAAGAAAAGGAGAAGGCATAATATATTCATAGTCAAAAGCAAATTCAAAACCTGACATCCATAAGGGTCATCAATAAGAGAGTAGTTTTTTTTTTCTAATTAACATAGGTTATCTTTCTTCCTTTCTTTCTAAAAGGCAATCAAGTCTCTGAGGAAGATCAATCCTCAGTGCCCTGGGGTACACACTTCTCCATAAGGTTTTCATATATTCTGGAAGAAGAGACATCTGAATAGATCAAGACCATCTGAAAGTTCTCAAGCTTTAAGCTTCAGTTGCTTGGAAATTGGTAAGCTTTAAGTTCTAATTATTAAATATTCTTTCTTATTCTTCCTACTTTGTTGACAAGGAGTTTAATCAAAACCATTGAATTCCCTTGGACTTTTCAACCTGACAGTTTTTGAGGTTTGAGTACTCATTTGGCAAGATAGGTAGCACACTTGAATCTCTTAGGGTTGATGCTTCAACCCAAATTTGGAGCATGTTTTTAATGATTCAAGTTCATTTGCACTTGGCAAAAAGGTATTATTTTCTGTTTCTGAGGAAAAGGGACTTCAAATGGTTTTTAGAAGAGGATCATAAGCTGTGGATATCAAATGAATCATCTAGATATCTTTTTTTTCAAGAGCCAAGTATAAGGAAATCAAACATGTGGATTAAATTTCCCTTGAAATATTTCAGAATATAAATGAAATGCTTTTAAAATACTCCAAAATTTCATAAACACCAAACATCCCAAGGACCAATAACCTTCTTAGTAGAAAAATCACATTTTATCCAACTGGAAAACTTCATATTTTGGTAGATTCATGATATCCTCTACCAATGGAAACATAATGCATCCATACCTTCTCATCCTGTGCAATTCTATCCATATCCCTCCATAAATCCTCTATGAAGGATCTACCCATAAATCCTCTATGAAGGATTCTACAATGAGTTAGAAGCTTTCATCTAGTTCCAGAGATTTACTATGACTTCTACAGAGGTCACCTATACACATCCTCAATGGGTTTATGATCTTTAGTATGTAGACGCTTCCTCCATTGGTCACCATCATCCTCTATGTTCTCTCATCTTGTGTAATACTAGTTCGTGTCTTTGTTCTTGAAACAAAGATGGACTGCTCTCCTGAGAGACAGGAATTCTTTCCTAGATGAGCTTGCTTATACTGTTGTTCAAGTACTTTTCTCTTTTTTTAAGAACCTCACAAAGTGAATGAGCTAAATAAGACTAACAGGAATTATAGTTCTCAATCATTTACTTTTTCCTTGAATCCCAGAATGTAAGAGTGGGAAGGGATCCAAAGGATCATCTAGTACAATCTTCTCATTTTATAGAGGAATGTGGATAGAGGAGCCCAAGACCACTTAGCAAAATGCAGAGTCGGGAATAGAATCTGGGCCTCTTTACTCACAGGCACTTTCCAATTCAGCATGTTGCCACCATCTTTTCCAGAATAATCAAATTTCTTTAATCATAGAATTATAGAAAGTTAGACCTAGATAATTTTTTTCAACTTAACTGCAAGACCAGAAAAAAAGATATTATTGGGAAATATCACTAAAAAAACTAGTGTTTTGGGGAAAGTCACATTCCCTCTTATTTCAATCTGTTCAACTATAAAATGAGAAATTTGTATTAAATGATCTCTAATGACCCTTCCAGGCCTAACTTTCTATAGGCATTGTAGCTTTCTTTCTCTTTTCTCTGAAACAAAGTGAGGCATATGCTATTGTTAGTATTTCTGGACACCAATGGGGCCATTTTTTTGGTGTTCCAGCTTGGAACTTGCTGCCAACTTGTCCACTGGGACCTCACAGAAGTATATCACTCTAGGATCATCTGCCCTGCTTGATGCATTTTGAGGATATCTATAGTACTTTTAGGATCCATTATTTTGTCCTTGTGGGTACTCTCTCCACTGATCCAAGTTAGAACACTTCTGTGATTTTGTAGACAATCTTAGAGCGATATTATACCTAAAAAATAGACTGCAGTCCATCATGAAGTCAATATTAAAATCCTTCTCAGTTTCATAGGAACTGCAAAAACTTTCATCTCCTTGATATATACCACTTATTCTCAAACTATTTGGTCTCAGGACTCCTTTAGGCTCTTAAAAATTACTTAGGACTCCTCCCTCTCCAAAGAGTTTTTGTTCACGTGGATTATAGCTATCGATATTTACCATATTAAAAGTTAAAATATCTTAGTATTATTGTGAAAATAGTTTTGACCTCACACATTTTCTGAAATGGTATCAAGGATCAAATGACTTGACCTCTCCAGGTTTCAGTCTCTTCAAACATAGAATGAGAGCATTAGACAAGATGATCCCTAAAGTTCCTTCAAGTTCTAAACTTAAATTCTTCCATAAATTATCCTTGGTTTTTTGAGAAAGAAGGGGTGGGCCTAAATGGCTTAGAAAGGCTGTGACTTAAGACCACAAAGTTTGTCACAGGTACAAGTGGGACTCAAACCCAATCTCCTGACTCAAATCACTATGCTTTCCTACTATGCCATGCAACTCTATCTGGATGAGTCATTGTCTTCCAAAATAAAGCTTTCTGAACATTCCTGAATCATCCACCCCAGCAGGTATGTGCTGTTTAAATGCTCTCTACTAATAACCATCCTTTCAAGCATGTAGGTCAGACTGTAAATTCTCACCTTGCCTCCCACATCAAAAAGAATTAACTAAGTAGAAAAATAATGAAGTACAGCTCAACTTGTCCACTCTATAACAAGCTAATAGCTGGTCTTCGGCACCCTCAGTCAAATTCCAGGCTGTCACAGGATCTAGAGATAGTGTTAGCTAATAGAAAGAGCATTAGGCTAAGAGCCAGCCTTGATTCTAAGTTTGGTTCTGTTATCATCACTTTAGGTAACCTTACCCAAGACATTTAACCTCTCTGTCCCTGAAAGTTTGAGATGATAATACCTGTCTTACTTGTCAATCTTCCATGTTTCTATACATCCCATAAGCCACCACAAAATGAAGCTTCCTTTTATACCAATTTTATTAACTTACTGGAAAACTTTCAATGACTTTCCATTGCCTACAGGACAAAAAGCAAATCACTCAGCTTGACATTCAGAGCCCTCTACAATGTAGCCTAAAGCTATTATTCCAACCTTATCTTCCACTGCACCACTAAGTGAAGTTTCCCCTCTCCAATACTATCTTTCAACAAACCTGAATGATTCTCACCTCTTAACCTTGATTGGTACCTTTCCCACTACTGAGAATATACTTTTCCTCTTCACTTACTGAAACTCTACCCATCCTTCCAAACACAGCTCATCTCATAACTACTCCATGAACCCTTTCCTTATCTTCCAGAACTTACCCTCTGAGCAGCTTATAGAGTATTCTGTGCCCATATGATTTAATTTGTCCTCAGCTTCGGCTGCCTGGTATCATGTAATTCTCAAACTTTTTGATCTCAGAACACCTTTACACTCTTAAAAATTACTGAGCACCCCTCAAAGAACTTTTGTTTATGAGGGTCATATAGACCAATATTTACCATACTAGACATTATAGCATCTTAGTATTGTTATGACATTGCAGGATTCCAGAGAGTCTCAGGGACTCCCAAGAGTCCCTGCACTATCCTTTGAGAATTACTGTACTATTGATTAGAGCATCACAGGATTTTATTAGTAGAGGGGAATTTAGAGGATATATAGCAAAACCCCTCCCTTTTACAGATAAGGAAACTAAGGTTCAGAGAGGGAAAGGAAAGTGCCTAAGGTTACATAGCCAGTAAGAAGCAGAATTAGAATTTAAATTTTTCACATGTGCATGGCTTGTCTCCCTAACTAGACTGTAGTCTCCTTTGTACATGACATGTACTTCTTTACAGTCATACAATAGTGGGCATGTCATAGGTGCTCAAGGTGTTAATGGATTTAAAATGCTTTAAATGTTTGGGCAGCTAAGTGACACTATGGATAAAATACTAGGCCTGGAATCAGGAAGACCCAAGCTCACATCTGGCCTCAGATACTTATTGGCTATGTGACCTTTGGGCAAGTCATTTAACCTGTTTGCCTCAGTTTCTTCATTAATAAAATGGGGATAAGAATAGTACCTAATTCCCAGGGTTGTTGTGAGGCTTTTATGAGATAATATCAATAAAATGATGAGTACAATGCTTGGCACATAGCAGGCATTATAGAAATGTTCATCGTCCATCATCATCATCATCATCATCATCATTATTATATAAGACCAAGAAGTATCCCCCAACAATGGATAAATGGCCAGAGAATATGAAAAGAAACAGTTCTCAAGAGGATTTCAAACTATTAATAATCAAAGGGAAATTGTTCCAAATAACTAACAATAAGGGAAATAAAAATCAAATCACATCAGAGACTTCGTCCCAACCTAGTACAGTGGCAAAGTCAATGTTGGAGAGACTGTGGGAAGACAGGCACACCAATACTCTATTGCTGGGGCTATAAATTGGTCTAACTATTCCAAAAAGAAACTTAGAATTATATGAAAAAAGTGACTAAAATATCTTCATCTTCAACTCAGAGGTTGCACTATTAGACATATACACTAAGAAAGTTAGACATAGACTGGGAAAGAAGAAACAAGCAGTCCTTTAGAACCCTAATGTCTTAAAGAGTTATTGAGTTATCTTAAAGAGTAATAACTTAAAGAGCTATTAAATAAGAAAAAGAAAAGACCAGGGGATAGATTGGTTCTTTAATATGAATTTTAACAGGGGAAAGAGAAGGGAGTGTATAAGGAATATACTAGTGTAGAAAGAAGGAAGAAGAAGATGTAACTTTCTATTTCTCATCTGCCAATCAATGGAATTTTGCTTTGTTTTCATTTCTTTACACCACAAAAATTCTGTTATGAATATTTTTATTTATATGGGAATTTTCTTTCTATCTTTGACATTCTAGTTTCATCTGTCATTTAAAAAATATTTCAGTTGCCCTCCTTTTTTGGTATTCTTATTGCTAACCCCTTCCCTTCCATTCCCTTCACTTGTCTTGCTTTCCCTCACTACACAAAGTATGATACGTGAATATACGGGGATATTGCTGTGCCTTAAGAAATGATGAATACAAGAATTCAAAGAAGTGAAGGAAGGCAGTTGATTTATTACAGAGTGAGGCAAGCAGAACCAGGAAAACAATATATACAATGCCTACAACAATGTATAAGGAAAGAACAAAAAAGTGAAACAGAATGTTCCATAATTAAAATGAACAAGCTTGTCCCTAAAGACTTAGAGATTAAGAAAATAAACCTCCCTTCCTTCCTTGCAGAAGTGGGAAGACTCTAGGGAAGATTGCATTCATTGTCAAACTTGGTTGATGTGTAGGTTCGTTTTGCTGGGCTATTTTCTATTTCTTCTTTCTTCTTTATTTGTTATAAGGGATGGCTTCCCAACGAAGTAAAAAAGGAGGAATATATCTGGAAATGAGAGTGATTTTTAAAAAGATACCAATAAAAATTTAAACGTTTTGGAAAACTGTAACACCTTATACATATATTGCAAGAGTAAGTCCCATATGTGTAGTGTGGCAAGGAGAGATCTATCATTTTGCAGCTAGAAGAAAGGCAGAATAGACATCTCTAGCTTCTTATGCCTTAAACCCCCACTCCTTTCCAAAGGAGATTTTCATTCCTACCTGGAAGGGAAGCAAAAGTTGGCATCAGAGGTAACTCTGCTCTTCTCAAAATCAGGGGGTACCAGATTAGGAGTCTATCTATTTGCTCCCTTAAATATTATTAGTCTAGGGGGTAGTATGATCATGTTCCATCTAATTTCTAATTGCTTTGTCATTTGGGGAAGAACATGGGCCCCAGGCTTTCTATCCAAAGCCTGACTCATTCCCACCTAATACCAGTTTCATAATGAACACACACAGCAAATAAAAAGGAAACTTATTTATCTAAATTATAGCAAAACAAAATCAGAGGAAAAAAATTACATATGTGGAGAATATATACTGGACAATATAGAACGAAGGATCTCTCCCATTGGGAGTAAGAAAATTCAGCCAACCAAGAGAGATTGTTCTTGATCTCACCCATGGGAAAACTCCCTGAAGTCTCTAGTGTAGCAAGATAGTGATAGGGACATAATGGAGACAGCCAGCTCCTCTCATGTTTTTCTAGTCTTTTCCTTCAGCAAATTGAAGTGGGGTTGGCCTCTTCCATCTCTCTTCTTGAAACTAGAAGTATAAGTAGCCAAAGTAAATTAATGCTAAAAGATCCCAAACAGGGACTGGATTTTGAAAATCTCAAAGGGGACTGGTGAAGGGTGGAGCTCTCTCCCCTTTCACCAAATGCTACCTTGCCCCACACTCAGGAAGGCAGGCCTTTCATTTCCAGCAGTAAGGAGAGTCCCATAGCAATGGGCTTTTGGACACGGATTATGAAAATGTAAAGTGTTATTAGCATTTTCTCCATATAATGGTGCATTTCTAGTATTTCATCTCCCTATCTCAGGCTCAGAGGGAAGAATCATACCCTAAGAGTCAGGAGATAAGGCTGAGGGAGCAAAGCTTAATCCCATCCTCCCCCAACCAAACCAGACACGAACCTGGATCCATAGTCTTTAGAAATAGCAGTACTTTATCATGTCACAGACCAATTGATCTTAACCATATCTGGAGATTTTCCTTTTTTGCCTCTAGCTTGTGAAGTTCTCTTTTTCCTCCAAGAATACCACAAAGGCTCAGAAATGAGTGATTCCAATATGCAAAATTTGATCTCACTCTCCTACCATTGCTCACAAAATCTGTTATCACTAAATTGGAGAGTCATTGCACCCAGAGCCTCCTCCTCTACTGGCTTGCTTGGCTTTCTTTAAATATCAATGAAAATTTCATCTTCCAGTGTAGAAGTCCTTCCCTGTTTTAATCATTTCCAATTTATCCTGTATCTAATATATATATATGTTTGCTTGTTGTCCCCATTAGACTGTGAGCTCCTTGAGAGCAGGGACTATGTTTTGCCTCTTTGTGTAACACCATGCCTGGCACACAGCAGGCACTTATTAGCTCACTGACCCAGTCTCAAGGTTCAAAGCAAAGGTGGGAGGCATGTCAGCCTCTTGTCCTAGCACCCACTGCCCATGTTCTCACCAATTGATAATGATAATAATAATAATAATAATAATAATAATAATAATAATAATAACAGCACTTCTATATGAAACTCCAAAGTTTGCAGAGCACTTTAGACATTATCTCACTTGATCCTTACAACAATACTGTAAGTCAGATGCTACTATTATTCCCATTTTATAGATAAAGAAACTGAGGGTTAGAGATAGTAAGGGACTTGCTCAGTCACATAACCCCAGTGTCAGAGGCAGGATTTGAATCAAGGCCTTCCTGACTCCGAGTCCAGCACTCTATCTACTAAGCCATTCTGCTTCTTGGTCAAGGATTATTGTTGGGGCAGGCACAATTCAAGGGGATTCTTACAAATTGCTAGAGTTCCATACCCAGGCATCCCCTCCCAAGCTGATTCTAACTCAAGTCACACTTAATTCTCCATCTTTCCTTCTCATTAAGACGTCCCATTTTACATACCACTCAATTCCACTGAATCTTCTTTTTCTCACTGTCTGACTTGGGGACTTGTCTCCTACACACTACACCAAACAATCACCAGAGTCCGAGGTAACTTTTAACACTCCTAAAGTAAACGTAAGAAATTGTTGCCAAAATTAACAGTTGTGGGCACTTCAACCACATTCACCTGTACAGCTGTTTGCCTTCCAACTTGAGTCTAACACACTGGGCCTCTTCCTGGTATTGGCTTGCAAAGTCTGTATGCCTACAGTTTGGAGCTAACAGTCCCCTTCGCTCTTTGCCTGAAACCAAACAACTTCTGTCACCCTCCCCTGTGTTGGAGCTGCTGCCGTTTTCTTGAGGTTTTTGCCTCCTTGGGACTCTCCTTAGAAGAGTCCCTGGGTTTTTCATTATCACCTTGTTACTAATGTATGCATCATTTCCAATGTCCCTCAGTTTCTGCATTTATTGGTGTCTCTATCATATGCTTATTTCTTGGCCCATAAAAAATTCCTGAATTAAAATATGAATATGCCTTCCATCTCGTTCACTCACATCTGATAGCCACTGCCCTCTTTTCAGTTCTCATTTTCTTGAGGTTAGTTCCTCATAGCTATTGCTTTTTTTGATCAAATTACCAGCACACCGATAATAACTCTTACCCAGCACTTTTCATCTTCAAAGTGATTTAGAGGCATTAAAGTCCATCTGTCTGTTCAGTGATTTTCAACTCTGAATAAAAACAACTTTTTTAGGCAGGAGCTTCAAAAGCTGCTGTAGGCTAATTCACTTCCTGGGGGGTTGTGTCAGCGTGCTTTAGGCATATTACATCCTAAACTAAGAATCCTAAAATTTGGAAGGGCCTTCAAAAAATGTGGGTGTGCAGATGGGATTTCCCCTAAGCTATCTTTGCAGACCGAGGATAATGTAATCATTGGGGTTCCTGTGAGGAGGGGGCTGTCTTCTTACTGTGAGCTGATAGGGACTATAATTACTGAGTATTTCTGAAGTCTTCCAGGGAAATTTCCCTCCAGTGGAAGTCTTGAAGATTATATAAGTAGAACCAACTCTGGTATGTCTGATCAATGTGAAGAGTCTTCAGTATCAACCCCAGCCCCTGTTATGCAAGGGCCAGTCTAGTAAACCACAGGCAGAAAACTAGCCCTAGAGCAACCGATTTTTTTTTTAACCTCTGCAACTCATGAAAATTGGCCATTAATGTGTGGAGGAATTGCACTCTCTGTTGGTGGCGGAAGCACCCACAAGAGTGGACGAGGAATTCTCAAAGCATTTATCAAATAAATTTACCAAGTATTTCTGAGAGGCTGCATGGCATAGTGAGAACTGGCCTCTAAGCCAAGATGTGCTGGGGTTCAAGGTTCACCCTTGATACATACTAGTTGTGTGACACTGCTCAAGTCTTTTATCTTCTAAGTGTTTTAGGAAACTTTTTAAGACTGCAAGGTGCAAAGAAGGTACCAACCTGCATTAATTATAAAGAGCTTCCTTCTTCTTGAGTTATCTAAACCAGTGAAATAACAGGTCTAGTTTCTTTCCTTTCTTTTCTTTTTTTGGGGGTTGGGGGTGATTGGGGTTAAGTGACTCACCCAGGGTCACACAGCTAATGTGTCTGAGGTTGCATTCGAACTCAGGTCAACCTGACTCCAGGGTTGGTGTTCTATCCACTATGCCACCTACCTGCCTCCCACAGGTCTAGTTTTTATCTTCATCCCTATATCTGAAATAGTAGATGTGAAAAATGGAATTTCGAGAGGCCATTCTTCTTGTAGAGAGTAGTAATAGGGACTGTGAATTCAGACTCATCAATAAATCTGGGAAATGGGTTGAGTTTTCATTTTAACCTGGAAAGGTATGAAATGTTCATTGTGCTCAAGATATGTTTGTTATCCAGGCTCTACCAGGGAATGCCCTTGGTCTGGCAGCCCATGCTGCATAGGAAGTACAATGGGAAGAGGTATTCAATAGGGACAGGGTAGGGGGAAAATCAGTCCCGAACAGAGGAAGAGAGAATGGCATAGAATTGACCTTCTCAATATCTCTCCTACCTATCTATACCCTCCTTTCCATTCCCATTGCAACCATCCTGCTTCAAGTCCTCATTTCTCACTGAACTTTAATAACTTTTATAATAAACCCCTAGCTGGTCTCCCTGCCTCAAGTATCTCCTTTCTCTGATCCATGAACTAAAAAATGGCTTTTACATCTTATAACTTACACTATATTTTCTCTGGTCCATATAGCAATCTTTAAAATGTTCAAAGAAAGCTATCATATTCTTAATTTTCTATAGGCTAAACATTTTCACTTCTTTCATCCAGTTCTCTTATGTTATGGTTTATAGTCTTTTCAGTGTTCTAGTAACCTTTTTCTGCATGGGATCCAGCCTATCAATGTCCCTCCTCAACCATGACACCCAGAATTGAAAATAATACTCTATCATACATGCACATGCGTGCACACGCGCGCACACACACACACACACACACTTTGCCTATTTTAAGGAAGTCTAAGTTAGAATTAGTTTTTTTGGCTACTATGTCAGTCACATCATTAACGGATATTGAACTCACAATCAACAGACTGCATGTTTTATGTCAATTTTTGTTTATTCGTATCTTCCCTATCTTTTGCTTGTCAAATTGATTTAACCTATGTGATTTTTGAACATTTATTCACATTATATTTCTTATTATATTCATCCCATTGTTTTTGAACTTCAAGATCATTTGGAAGCCCGTCCCCAAAAGATAGTCAAAGAATATGAATAAATGGTCCTCAAAAGAACTGCAAACTATTAACAACTCTCAACTGTTAACAATGCTCCAAATCACTAATAATGGAGGGAATGTGAATCAAAATAACCTTTAGGTTTCACCTCATACCAGCAAATTGGCAAAGATGACAAAAGATGAGAATAGTTCATGTTGGAGAGGTTGTGGAAAGGGAAGTATACTAATGCACTATTGGTAAAGCTGTGAATTAGTAAAACCATTCTGGAAAGAAATTTATAATTAAGCGAATCAGTAGCAAAAACGTCCATACTCTTTGACTCGGACATTGCACTGCTGGTTTTTTACCCCAAAGAGAGTACTAACAAAAAGAAAAGCATCTCATACAACACAAGTATTCATATCAGCTCTTTTATGTGGTGGGAAAAATCTGGAAATAAATTAGATATCCATTGACTGGAGAACTAATTGTGGTACATGGATATAATGGAATGTTACTGTCCCATAAAAAACAATAGATATGAATACAGAAAAACTTAGAAAGTCTGACAACTGGTACAAATGAAGTAAAAAGGTCCAGGAAATGATTATGATGACTACAACAATTTAAATGGAAAGAACAATGACTATAAAACAATAAAAAATGAATGCTGTAAAGAAAAAGATTGGCTCTAAAGAAGAGATATGAGAAGATATGGCCCTCATTTGCAGAAGTGGAGGAATTCACATGTATGTAACATTGCATATAATGTCAATTTTTTTGATATACTGATTAGTTTGATCATTTTTTCTCTTCTTTTTCTTTTAAAAATTATTTTGTTATTTTCTAGGAGGAGGAGTAATATTGAAAGAAATCTAGATGATATAAAAACAGAAGGTATCAACAAAAATTTATTTAAAAGTTTATTTTTGGACACTGACTTGTCATGCAAAATGTTAATTATGTCCCCCAGATTAGTATTATCTACTAATTTGCCAATATGGCATCTATGCCATCATGCAAGTCATTGATAAAAATCTTGACCATCAAGGATAGATTCCTGGTCACTCCAAGCTGACATCAAAAATTACTACACTTAAGAACTAGTTACTTAATAAACTCCAAATCCATTTAATTATACTATCATCTAGTCCCCATCTCTCCATCTTGTCCACAAAAGTAGCATGAGAGAATTTATCAAAAGCTTTTTTTGAAATCTATATATATTAATTGTAAGTAATTTCCCTAATGCCTCAGACTAATAACCTTGCCAGAAAATGAAATGAGATTAGTTTGGCATATTTGTTCTATTTTTAAAATGTTTTATTGATGGCTTTTTTCTGTACATCATATTGCTCACCCCACTCTACCACTGAGCATTGAATCCACCATTGTAATAAGGAAAATCAGTTAAAAAGAAACAATTTATACAGATCCTATCTAACAGAATATGCCACATTCTGCCCTATGATTACTCTTCCACCTATCATATAATCACTTTTCTACCTACTCATATAATCTACCTACTCATATACCCAATCATATAATTGAGAATAGCTTAGTCATTCACAGTTACTCAACAATATTACTGTTACTGTATACAATGTTTTCTTGGTCCTGCTCATTTTACCCTTCATTATTCCATGCAAGTCTTTGTGTGTTTTTTGAAAATCAATCCACTCATCATTTCTTACAGCAGAGTGGGATTTGATCATAGTCATATAGCACAACTAATTTAGCCATTCCCCAACTGATGTGCATTCCCTCAATTTCCAGTTATTTGCCACCATAAAGAAAGCTGATATAGATAATTTAGAACATATAAGTTCTTTTCCTTTTCCTTTGATTACCTTGAGAAATAGATATAATATAGTTTTATAGCTCTTTGGACATAGTTCCAAATAGCTCTCTAGAAGGATTAGATCAGTTCACAGTTCCATGGCATCTCAATTTTCTCTTCCAACATTTGTCATTTTCCCTTTCTATCATTTTTGTTAGTCTGATAGGCGTGAGATGTTATCCCAAAGTTGTTTTAATTTGCATTTCTCTTATCTATAATGACTGACAGCATTTTTATGTGACTCTGAAAAATTGCCTGTTCATATTCTTTGACCATTTATCAACTGGGGAAAGATTCATTCATGTAAATTTAACAAAGTTCTCTCTATATATACTTGAGATATAAGGCCTTCATCCAAGAGACTGTCTATAAAACTTTTTCCTCAACTTTCCTTTTCATCTTGGTTACATTGGTTTTATTTGTGCAAAACCCTTTTAATTTAATACAATTGAAATTACCCATTTTATATCTCACAATGCTCACTATCTCTTGTATATTCATAAATTCTTCTCCTATTCAAAAAATCTCCATGTTAGGTAACATGCTCCATGTTCTCCTAATTTACTTATGATATCTCCCTTTATGTCTAGGTCATGTTTCTCTTTTGACTTTATCTTCGTAAATGGCGGTATTGATCTATACCTAATTTCTGTCAAACCACTTTCCAGTTTTCCCAGGAACTTTTACCAAATTACAATTCTTTTATCCAAAAAACTTTAATATTTACATTTAACAAACACAAGGTTATGATAATAATTTACTGCTGTGTATTGTATATCTACTCTATTCCACTGATCTATCATTATATTTCTTAGCCAATAGTAGATAGTTTTGATAATTACTGCCAAATAATATAGTTTAAGCTCTATCACTACCAAACCTCCTTTCTTTACATTTTTTCATTAATTCCTCTGATATTATAGACTTTCCAAATGAATTTATTTTTATTTTATCAAGCTCAATGAAATAATTTTTTGGTAATTTAATTGGTATAGCCCTGAATAAGTAGATTAATTTGGATAGCACTGAAAAAGTAGATTAATTTAGATAGAATTGTCTGTTTTATTATATTGGTTTGGCCCACCTGTGAACAATTAATATTTCTCCAATTATTTAAACCTGACTTTATTTATATAAAAAGTGTTTTATAATTAGGTTCATATAATTCCTGGGTTTGTCTTGGCAGGCATACTCCCAGATATCAAATCTCTTATCTTCTCTTTTTTCAGGGCTTTGTTAATAGAAATGCTGATAATTTATGTGCATTTATTCCATATTCTTCTACTTTACTAAAATTATTGTTTCCAGTAACTTTTTAGTTGAATCTTTAGGATTTTCCCAGTATATTATCATATTTTTAAAGATGAGAAAAATGAAAACCAGAAAGGGAAAGGGCTTAGCCAAAGTCACAAAATGAGTAATTAATGGGAAGAGACAGGATTCAAACTCATATCTTGCAGGGTTCCTAATGTTTCACGAAAGACAAGTTTTTCCTATTTCCTCTGATCTTTGGTCTCCAAATCTTCAAGTGTGGAAAATCAACAAGTCTGATGGCTATCTAGCCAGTTCTGTATAGATGAACTCTATCTGGCGGGGATGAACTAACATCTATCCTGCTATCCACAGAAAAGAAAGTAAATTCATTTAAGAAGGAAATTTCAGATTCTTATGTGGAGTAAGAGTTATAAGAAGAGGGAAGGGAGATGACTACATATTGCTCATGAGCCAAATGACTTGTAATGAATAGGAAATATAATCAGTTACACTTTTCAATCTCAGGTCCAGAGCTCTGATTCTGGTCAAGGGACTGCCTGCCATCAAAACGTTTCAATTGTTATGCTTTGACAAGCACAACACCGGGATTTAATTTTACATTGGCATGCTTTGATAAGTCCAATGCTGTACCATCCATGCATGTTGGAGGGTCCTTGTCAGGTTTAAAAATAAAAAGATAACTGATTGATTCTGAGGGATAAGGGGACCAGGATTCTTCTAAGGAAAATCAAAAGTCATATCTGGGGAGGGGAACAGTTTAAAATCTAAAAGTTTGTCTATTTCAGAAGATTTGTTTGCTGTGCACAGAATTTTTTTTCATTCCATCTTTACTCTTTCAGAACAACCGATTTGTAAGTTATAAGTGAAAGAGTATGCTCCAAAGTTCTGTAGAGATGGCCCCATCATTTTCTATTTTATGAGGAACACTACTCATCAGAGTTCCTAGGGATTCCAGAGTATATGCACCAACAGAACAAAACTCATTTAGATCAGTAGCATGATATAATGGAAAGAACCTGGCCCTGGAATCAGGAGATTTCAAATCCTACTTCTGATGATCACTGGCATCTGACCATGGTTAACTCACTTAGCCTTTCATTATCTGTAAAATGGGGGAAATAGTATGCGTACAACTCATGGAACAAAACGATGAGAAAAGTGTTTTGTAAGCCTTAGAGAGCTATGGAAATGGGATCTGTAATGCAGATGTTTATATGAATAAACCGCATCTGTTTGTACAAACAAAAATGATACCATGCAACCATAGCTGAAGAATGTTAAACAAAGTTCTAATAACTGTAGGAAGTCAGCATAGTGAGAAATTTCTACAGCCCAAAGCATCTCTCAGGGAATACTTTGTAATTCAGCAATTCTTCACAGCCCCAAGTAGTTTAAAAGTCAGAAGACTTGAGTTCTAATCATGATATTGGTGTTTATTATGTGACCTGGGTCAATTCACTTAACCTTTCTTCGGTCTCAGTTTCTTCATCTATAAAATTAGGATTGGACTAGATGGTCTTTTAGGGCCCTTCCAGCTCTAGTTATAAAATCCTGTGATCCAAGGCTCAGGGTTCCCTTGAGATGTAAGCTCAGGCCCTGTCAGGTTTCACAGTAACTCCTTCTGTGATGAAGGAATCAAGAAGAAATCCCCCTCTTAAGTTCCTCTGAAGAGGCAGTAAATTTACCTAAATTCAGTCATTACCAATAAAATTCTAACCGAAGTCCTCCTTCATAGGCTGATCATTCACCTGGAAGATGGTCGTCTACCTGAGGGCCAGTGTGGCTTCAGAGAGGGCCGAGGAATAGTCATTAAGGTGTTTGCTACCCAACAACTCCAGGAGATACGCCAACAGCAGAAGTGGTCCATGCATAATTTGATCAAAGCTTTTGATGCCATCAATCATGAGGGCTTATGGAAGATTAAGGCACAATTTGGCAGCCTAGAGAAGTTTATCAGTATTGTACGACATTTCCATAACAGCACGCTTGTGCAGGTTCTGGATAATGGATAGCGCCTCTTGAGCTTTCCCAGTCACCAGTGAAATGAAGCAGGACTGTGTGCTTGCTCACTCCCATGCTTTTTTAGCAGGTCAGATGCCTTCCACAAGGACAAAAATGTCATCGAGGTCATCTAGCAAGACTGGTGATAAATTATCTAATTTGAAAAATCTACAAGCCAAGACTAAAGAGGAGGCAGAGTTGGTGCAGGACTTCTTGTTTGTAGATACACTCAATGCAGTCTCTGAGGCTGAGATGCAACAGAGTATGTATGGGTTGATACTCTGCTGCTTGTGCTAATGTCAGCCTGACAATTAACAAGAAAATAGAGGTTTCTACCAGCTAGTACCCCACTATCTATATGTGAATTTTGAATGTTGTGGATAAATTCACTTTCCTTGGCTTTTCCAAGGATATCCACATAGATGATGAGGTTGATACACGCATTGCCAGAGTTTACTCAGTGTTTGGGAGGTTCCAGAGGAAAGTGTGGAAGAGAAGAAGTATCAGGCTGCCTACCAAACTAAAGGTCTATGGAGCCATCATCCTGACCTCATTGTTGTATGCCTGTGAAACCTGGACAGTCTACCAAAAAACAGTATGCCAAAAAACTGAACCACTTCCATTTGAATTATCTTAGGAACATTCTGAAGACTACCTGGCAAGATAAGGCATTGGATACTGAAGTCCTTTCTCCAGCTGAACTGCCAAACATTCAAACTCTACTGCCAAGAGCACAACTTCAATGGACTGGCAACATTGTTCAAATGCCAAACATACATTTGACTAAAAAGCTTATTTCACGGTAAAGTCACACGAGGCAAGGGCTCACACAGAGGTCAAAAGAAGCAATACAAGGATGATCTCAAAGTCTCTCAGAAGAAGTTTGGAATCTATTGTCAGACATGGGGGACACGGGCACAGGACTGTCCAGCATGGTGTGTCCACATCAAAGAAAGCACTGTACTCTATGAACAAAGAAGAATTTCAAAAGCTCTAAAGAAATAGGAAAGGCACAAATTTAGAGATATCACCACTCTCAATGTTAGTATTTGTTCTTGACCTATGGTAGAGCCTTCCAAGCTCATATTGGTCTGATCAGCCAAAAGAGTACAAGGTACCTTGACTCTGACATAGTGCTAATCATTTTGGTCCTCTTTGAGCATGGAAAACAACCAACCAACCAAATTTACCTAGTTTCACTCAAGTAAAAAATACAAACTGAAGAGATTAGACGTGAATGTGATACCACAGAGATCTAGAGAATGTTAAAACTGAAAAATAACATAAAATGTGGGGGCTAGAATGTACCTAGAATAAAGAATATTAGTGCTGGAAGGTGTCTTAGAGCATAAAACATTAGTGTTGTCTGGAAGAGGTTTAGAACATAGAATGTCAGAGCTAGGAGGCATCTTAAGTCATCAAATGTTGATGTTAGAAGGAATCTTAGAATACAGAGAGTGAGAGCTGGAAGGGACCTTAGAATATAGCATGATAGTGCTGGAAGGGGGCTTGACTCTAATGCCCCTTTATAAGTCTCATTTTAAAGATAAGGAAACTAAATCTTGGAGTTGAGAAAATTGACTTGCTCAATGTCACATAAATTTAATTAATAGCAGAGTTGGGATTGGAAAGTATTTTAATTTGTAGTCAATTCTTCATTATGTGTTTTCTCCTTTGTTGCTACAATATTTCCTCATTGTGATTTATTAAATAATAGTAAAACAAAAATATAAAAGATCACATTTATTGAGAAATTTTTCATTTTAAGATTTTCAAGATGGAACAATGTTCACGGGGCTTCAACTCTGAAGAAAGAATATAATGCAGCCCTTTACATTCCCTTAGTACAATTTCCTCACCTATAAAACAAGAGGAGAGAGGCAGCCTGGCAAAGAAGATAGAAGGCTGCTTTGGAATCAGGAAGACTTGAAATTCAAGACTTATCTCTGACATGTTCTAGCTACAGGAAAGTCACTTAACTGCTCAGTCCTCTAGACAACTTTTAAGACTAAGATATAGACAAGATGATGGTTTGCATAGTAGGCATTTAACAAATACTTGCTGACCGACTGAGTGAAAGAAATTTCCACCTCCCAAAGGTTCCCTTGCTGATGAAATCCCTCTCCTACATACTTCCCCCTTGAAAATGAGAAGACTGAATTACATGAATTCCTGAGTGTCTTCCAGTTCTGACTGTCCTAATGCCCCTTCTAGCTGTGGAATTCTATACTTGAAGTTCTAAAGCCATTTCTAAGCTCCAACATTTTTATGACTCTACACAGATGACTATCATCTTGACCAAGGTGGGATATATAGCAGCCAAAGGGGAAAAAAATGGGGGTAGGGGTAGGGTTAGGGAACTACAGCTATCCTTTCTATATGATGATTTTCCCCATTGTGGTTTCAATATATCATGGGGCAGCCTAAAAAGTGAAATGAGAATTTGGGGGGAGTTTTACAGAAGTCACAGATGACATACAAATGCCACCAAACAACACAGAAAAAGTTTAAAAACTCAGAAATGAATAAAATATATGTACAGTATTATATAATATCGACCTATTTTATCTTTTAATACCATAATAATTCAGACTTCTTCTCTGGTATGAAAGGAAGACCAAAAAATTTTATGCAGATTTTCCAGATTGTAGGGACACCACACCCCTAACCCCCATGATATGGAAGGGATAACTATACTATGAAAATCATGCCAGGTAAAGTAAGCCCATTTCCACCCATGCCCCCTCATCCCAGAGGAAGGGTCACACCAGCCTCACCATTGGAATGTCAAGGAGAGAAGGAGGGACTTGCAACAGTGCCACCAGGACATACATAAACTGAAAATATCCACCAGAAGGAAGACAAAGAGCAACTTTGCACATTGGTCCCCAGGACTACTCCCAGGAAGTCTTCCATGGAAAAATCTGGCTGCCAACAGGTCACCAGCTGGTATCTTTCCTAGACTGAGACACCAGCCACAAGCCCAGCCATGCTCACACACACAAACAACTTTTATTTGCGACTGAATTTCCTTTTGCTCACATCATGCTAAATGAAGTCCAAATCTAATGGAAGAGAACATGCTAACAACATAAAAGAGGCTAACAGCAGCCAGGCTATAGCCTCTGGCAAGACTGAATTGATGAATGATCTAAAGACTGTCCACCACAGGAGCCTCATTATACTTGCAAATCCTGTTTACCAAATAAATTAGCCCCTCCTGGTGTCTCTTTCAGCTTTTATCACCGCTGAGTTTACCTTGGGCAGTAATTGCACTAACCCTACCACCCAGCTCTTTTGTCTCTCAGCAGCCTGGGCTCCTAGGATGAGCACTGGAAGGAAATGATGTAGAGACTCATTAGCGCCTAAGGAGAAAGGGCTAAAAGTCTGGTATTCCCCAAGAAGCTAAGTGGCAAGTGACCAGCCTTCTCTACCTCAGCTGCCTTCAAATATTAGACTGATTTTACAACTGCCATTTTCATCCCCTCCCTTCAAATTCTATATGATTGCAAACTCATTCCTTGTCTCCCTGCTATTTCTCTTTCAAAATGCTCTAAAGGGGCAGAGACCACAGGAAGGAGTTTCAGTCCTGAAGTCACTCTGACTTCCTCCTCTCATTTCTAGAACATATTATTTTAAAAGATGGTTAATGAACATCCAGACCCTATCAAATCCACCCCTTTTATCTTATAACTAAGGAAACTGAGGCCCAGAGAAGTAAAGTCATTTGCCCAGATTATACAGGTAGCAAATTTCAGAAGTAGGTTTATGAGTCTAGGGTGTCTGAGTCGAGAGCTAGTAAGTGATTTTTGACATCACATACTAGTTCCTGCCAGTCTAACTCTGTTTCCTTCTTCAATACATTTAGAGCATTGGACTTGGAGTCAGGAAGACCTAAGTTCAAATCCAGCCTCAGATGATTATTAGCTATGTGACCCTGATGAGGTACAAGCTCTGGGAGCTGCCTTGAGCTCTCCTTGAATCTTCCCACATAAGGCATTTGCCTGAGGCCACAGGCCTTTCATTGTGGCTCTGCCCAAGTCTTTAGCTAGCCCTCCTGTCCAGCCTTTCCTACCCTTGATCCTTTGGTTCCACCCTTGAACTGGCCTAGCCCACCATTGTCTGTGGTCTCCAGGTAGCCTCCAGCAACTTCCCTCTGGCGTCTGACCTCATCTGACTCCTCCTGAAGACCCTCCCCAAACTCCTCTTCTAGACCACCCCTAGATTCCTCCCACAACCTTTCTGTATATACGATCCCATCTTCCCTCCATGGGGTGTGAGAGGGCCACAGAATGACTTAGCACAGACTTGCTCTGACACAGACTTACTCTGTGTCAGATAATTCTGGCCTGCTTGCCCAATGCAAGCAGCACAGATACCTAGGCTCCTTAAGAGTCTACCCAATATGGCAAACTTCCAATAAACTTTACTTTTCTTTGGCTGAGAGAAGATTTGAGTCAAATTCTTTCAGCAGGACCCAGCGTGTTGGTATTCTGGGGTCTCAAGCACCCGTAACCCTCTTTAAGGGTAACCACATCAACCCTGGGCAAGTTACTTAAGCATCTATCTGCCTCAGTTTCCTCATCCATAAAATGGGGATAATAATACCTTGAAGGGCTTTTGTAAGGATCAAAAGAGAAAATATGATGTTATGCAAATACTAACTCCCTTTTCCTTCCCCCTATTAGTAAATCAGGGGGAAATTGCAGATATAATTTACCCAGATTTTAACAACTCATTCAAAAAAAATTTCAAAGCATTCAGGGAGAGGATTCTGGGAAGATGGCAAAATGGGTCAAAAAACTTTCAGCTCTCCAAATCTCCACAAAAAAAAAAAGGAAGAATTTTACCTCAGAGCAGCAGAAATAAATATGAGGGAAAGTAGCCATCCTCCTAAAACAATCTGAGGATGCCCCAGGAAAGACCCAACCTCCAGGGGTGGAAGTTCGGCCAGAGAGAAGTGCAAATATCCCCAGGCTAACTCTACCAAATCAACAAACAACAAGCCCTGAGGGAAGGTTGGTTGAGAGGCAGCCTCAGTCTTAGAAACTTTCATTTTGCATTGTTGAGGTTTGAAGACTGAGTAGAAGATTAAAGAACTTTGGAAGAGACACCAAGCACAGTGGTGCTAACCAAACACTTCTCAGGGTGTGGCTGCACGGAGAAGGAGTCACTACACATCTGGTGAGTGCAGTAGTAAGGGGTGAGGATCCTGTTGGCTATGGGCATTTGCAGGAGAACAGAGTCCCCGGTTTCAGTGCAGGGGCAGAGAGGACAGCTGCAGTTTGCAGCCACTGGAGGGAGGGCAAGGAGTAAGATCAGTCATGGCACAGTATGGCTGGGGGCCCTAGCCATGTCTGGGAGTGGAGAAGACAGCCCAAGGTTGAGATCTGAGAAAGATCTCAGAAAATAACAGTAAGAAGTACCTGAAACTCGGTACATCATTCCCCATACCTCAGGACTACAACTTGATTACACAAAAAACAAAATAAAACAAAAAAAAAAATGAATAAAAATGAGTAAGCAAAGGAGAAAGAACCCAACCATAGATAATAACTATGGGGATGGAGAAGATCTGGGTTCATATTCAGGTAGTTAAAATAATGGAACTAAAAAAAGTCACTCCTTTTTCAATGAGAAGCATTAAATGATGCCCAGCACAAAAGGAGTTCTTGGAAGAACACAAAAGGGACTTTAAAGATCAAATAAAAGAGTTTTTTTTTTTTAATAGAAAAAATTAAGAGCAATCCAAGAAAATCAAGAAAATTATGAAAAGAAAGTCAACCAACTTGAAATACAGAATCAAAAACTTAAGGTGGAAAACAATGCCTTGAGAACTAGAACTGGGTAAGGGGAGGCTAATGATGTTCTAAGACACCAAAAAATTATAAAATCAAAAGAATGTAAAAATAGAAGAGAAAGTAAAATATCTCATCAGAAAAACAACTGATCTGGAGAACAGATTGAGGAGAAAAAATATAAAAATAGTCGGACTACCTGAAAAATATGATTAAAAAAAGAATCTTGATATAACATTACAAGAAATTATCAAGGAAAGTTGCCCTCAGGTTCTAGAACAAGAAGGCAAAGCAGAAATAGAAAAAAAAAAATCCACCGATTACCACCTCAAAGAGATCCCAGGAAGAAAATTTATAGGAATATTATAGCCAAGTTTCGAAGCTCCTGAGTTAAGGAGAAAATACTAGAAGCAACAAGGGGGAAAAAAAAAACAAATTTTAATATCATGGAGCTACAATAAGGATTATATAAGATCTAGCAGCTACTACATTAATAGTAGTATTACAGAATATTAGAATAGAGTATTCCAAGACCCCATTTCAGTCTATCCATTCAACCACCAAAGTGATTTTCCTAAAACACAGTTTCCATTATGTCACTCTCCTACTCAATAAATTCCAATAACTTCCTACTGTCTCTAGAATCAATTATATAAAATGCTCTCTTTGGCATTCAAAGCCCACCTCCTATCTTTCCAGTCTTCTTACACCTTATTCTTCAACATGTACTTTTCAATCCAAAAACTTCCTGGCTATTCAAGAACAAGATACTCCACCTCCAGGCATTCTTTCTGGCTGTGTGCCTCATACCTGGAATACTCTCCCTCTTCTACTCTCACTACTAACCTTCCTTGTTTCCTTTAAATCCTGTAAAACCTGTTTGAGCCCCTCATCACCCAAAAAAGGCTGAAAACCTGGACTGGTCGGTCAGAGAGGACGATTTGAGCCTTTCTGGACTGACATACAACAATCATCTGCAATGCCTCCTGAATGTATCCTCCTGCTGTACCAGCAACCACAAGACCAGATTAAGCTTCTACAGAAATCCTGACTAAGGGACACTTCTTGCTTTATGGCTTTATAATCCCCCTCCTCTAACCCTTTCACAAGTTCAGTTCCAACTGCATCTCTGTTTGCATGCCACCAGCTTGAGAGAAATAAAACATGCATACAACCTAATTCTGTTCATCTTTCTTAGACCGAACTCTGGGATTGACAGTCCAAACTAAAATCTCCCCTTCTGCAGGAAGCTTTCCCCAACCTCAATTAATTCCAGTGCCTGCCTTCTGTTAATTATTTCTTATTTATCCTATACAAACTTGCTTTGTATATATTTGTTTGTATGTTTGTTTGTATGAACCCCTGGTCATAGATGACCTTTGAGACATCTTCCAGATCTAAATCTGTGACCTGTGACCCTAGGTGAAGAGAATTGTCTTCTAGTCCCAGTTCTTCCTATACCTAACTAGCTATGTAACCACAGGCAAGTCACTTAACTGCTCAGAGTTTCAATTTACTTTTCTGTAAAATTAGTAAACTGGGTCTAATAACCTGTAATATCACTTCCTAACATCCAACGATTTAAGTCTCTGGAAGGGTACGTGTTTTTGTGGGAAGCACATCTGACTTGCTGTCAAGGAGATCTGGATTCAAATTTTACTTCTAATGCATAATGTCTATATAACCAGTTATCTTTGCTGAATATCAGTTTCCTTATGTGTAAAATGAGTATAATGATCCCTAAAGTATTTATTTCACAGGATCATTGAGATCAGTTGAGAAAATGTATCTTAAAGTACTATACAGAGCAGCGGTTCTCAACCTGTAACAGTGGTAACAGGGGTTGCCTAAGACCATTGGAAAATACATATTTCTGATGGTCTTAGGAACTGAGACACGGCTCCTCTGTCCATCTCCAGGTGGGTCGACTCACATGCAGAAACGTCCACATATGAGTATTAAAGGGTCACAGCATTAGGAAGGTTGAGAACCACTGATATAGAGTATGTTATTATTTTAAAAAATCTATGTGCTGGATACTGTTGAAGAAACAAAAAATAAGAGGCACAATCCCTTCTTATCAGAAGAATTGCAATTTAATTAATATTGCTAACACTATACCTCTCCCAAACTTATGCCTGTAGCTCCAATCATTTCCCTACTGGAATTTTCCTTGGCTTACTGGATTCCTCCAACTAAATGTACCAGCAGACCTCAAACTCACCTTATAATGAACCAGGAGTCAGGTGCATCTGACGGATTAATGTTGAAGACATCTCTGTACCCTCAGTCTCCATATCAAGCTCCCATTAACCAATCAGCAATTAATTAGATTATAGAATTTAGAGCTCGAAGGACCCTCAGAGATCACGTAGTCCAATTTTTGTATCTTACAGATGAGAAAACTGAGGCTCAGAGACTTAAGTGACTTGTGTGTCAGTGGTGGGACTTTAACTCAGGTGCTCTAACTCCAAATTCTTTGTCTGGGGAGTAAGATCAAAGCAAGCCATCTCTTCAGGCTGAAACCATTTCTTTCACTTGGCCCATGGCACATGACATGTAGATCTCATCTACATCTGATCCAAACAATGAGACTGAGGGCAGAAATGTGTTTGGAGAACCAGAAAGACCTCAATACCAGCTATCAGTTCTAGCTATAGATCATTATTCACTCGTGAATTTTAATTTTAAGGTAACTTCTGTCTTCAATTTCCTCATCAGTAAAATAAAATTTTAGATGGTATTTAAGTCTTCCAATTCTAAACAAAAGGATCCCCTGATTCCCCTGACAGGACTATACATGATGGTAGTTAAGAGGAATCAAGGGCCCTAAGGGGAAACAACAGACTGTTCTGCCAGTGATGTCAATCCTCCTGGAGGAAAGCGGATGGGTCCAGTTTCCTTCTAAGACAGTATGTGCTGTGTTGCCCCTCCCCTCAAATTCACTGGATTACCAATTCTATCTCTAGGTGGGGGCTAGAAAATGGAATTTGCAGCAGTGGTCTCAGAACCGTAGGCAGTCAGCAGGTAGTGTGTCAGGGTCAAAGTATACCCCTTCCATGCTGCACTGCTGACATCATGGGTCAACACACCAGCTGCACCTCTTCCTCACTTGCTGGCAGACTAGACAGTCTGATTCACTATATTTTTCCAAAGTATACACTGGTCCTAGATTAGTTCTACAGAGCAGTGCTGTGGAAAAACCAGCAGAACTCCAGCTGTCCACCTGTTGATGATTTATCATTATCATTCATCTTTCCCTCTTGTGATTTACATGTGCCCTGTCCTGGGGCCAAGGCTTTATTCTCTGAGCCAGAATGAAGGCTTTATTTCCAGTGTCCCAAAGAAAGCAGGGTTCGATGGCATGCTAAGCTGGTGTTATGGGCACTATGACAAAGCAGAGTTAATAGGACTGAGTTGGAAGGGACACTGGAGATTATCTAGTCCAATCCTTTCATTTTATGGATGGAAACTGAGGGCATGGCATCAAAGGAAGCAAACATCTTGCAATATCTTTTCACAGAAAAGCCAAACAGCCTCAATGAGAATAGGTAATGTTCAATAATAGCTAACATTTACATGATGCTTTAAGGGTTTGTAATGGCAAGCAAAGAAGTACTTAGCACCTTTTAATTAGCACCTTGTTTCATTTCAAGTTTCTTTTGAGCCTTGCCCACGATTATATCAAGACTTTACTAAGAAACAGAACTTTGTGAAACCCACAGTGGGAGGGACTTCCCAAAGACAGGAATAGGAAGCATGTAAGTGGTGGGCAGAATAAGGAGGAGCTAATGACAGATAAAAAGCTGAGCACCAGCTGGGAGAGAGCAGAATTGAGAAGGGAACACTTGTGGTGGTGGCATTCTGTCTGTTCTGTCTGTGTTGATTTTTATTTGTAATACTTTGTACAGAAGCCCTGGGACCTTACTGGAAGCTCTGAAAGAGGATTTTCTTGTTATCTCTTTACAGAGGTCCTAGAGGAGGGTTTCAGAGGTCCTCCTTTCAGAGTTCCTATATTGACAAATTGTGTTGAGTTCTCAGACTTTATTTGTGAGTCTATGTTGATTTCACAGGCAGAAAATGAACTGATGATGTTGCTGGCAATGTGTACGAATGTTGTTTTGGCTCTGTTAAGCTTTGTCTTTCCAGAAACAGAAACTATGAAGGACTTAAGGTGGACTCAACACTGTGAGTTTCAATATGGAACTGGATAAGTAACTGGATGAGGAGCTGGACAAGAAGCTGGATGAAGAGCTGAGAGCTGCCTACCTGTGAATCCAGGTGACAGTTGGGTAAATTCAGGCAAAAACTAGGACCATGGAAGAGGAACCATGGAATCTGGGAGCCATCCTCAAGTCAAGATGAAAAGACCTCTCCTTGGGTGCTTAATGCTAACGAAGATCATGATTTACTGTGGCCTAAGGGTGGGAGAACTTTGTACTCTTGTACCTTGTACCTCTTTAAGATGATTGGAAACTAATCTCCAATGAAGAAGAAAGAAGACTTTTTGACTGAGAGATTAAGACAATGTGACCTAGGGGTGGAGGATTTTTACCTTTGTATTTTGTGTCCCTTAAGGAGGCTTGCTCCTTAAGGATGATTGAGTTAAAGACTTACTGAATGATATCTTTTGCTTAAAACTATGTGGCCACTTTAGTGATAAGTTGTTATGTTATAACACTGTGAATGATGTACTTTGGTTTCTGAGAATGGTTTGCTTTAATTTACTGCTGAATAAATAGAGAGTTCATTATACTATGTGATCAGAACCTTAGAGCTATTCACAGCAGCAGTCCTCAGGAAAGCTTGTGCTTGGCTTTACAGGGTTGTAAAGCACTAGAGAAATATTATCTTATTTTATCCTCACAACAACCTTGGGAAGTAAGTGCTATTATTTTACACATGAAGAAACTGAGGCAGGCAGAGGTTAAGTGACTTGCCTAAGGACATGCAGTGTGTGAGATAGGATTCAAACTCAGGTCTTTCTGACTAAAAAGATGACACTCTATCCATTATATCACCTAGATGGCACAGTGAATAGAGTGCCAGGCCTGGAGTCAAGAAGACTCATCTTCCTGAGTTCAAATCTGGCCTCAAGACACTTAGTAAATGTGTGACCCTGGGCAAGTCACTTAACCCTGCTTGTCTCAGTTTCCACATCTATAAAATGAGCTGGAGAAGGAAATGGCAGGATCACTCCTGTAGCTTTGCCAAGAAAACTGTAAATGGGGTCATAGAGAGTCAGACATGACTCAACAACAACAACCTGCCACTGATAAGAGGCTCTCAAAGCAAGATCTGAGAAAGAGAAAACCCATCTTTTATAGTCAAACTGGATACACAGTAGAGGAGATTAACAAAACCTGGCAGGAAACAAAGCCCTACACTTTATTGGGATAGCCCTTACTCTGCATCCCACTAGGAAAGACCTCGCCCAAGTTCCCTAACTTACCTTTGCATTTCCACACCCATCTTTACATGAGCAACTATTAATCTTGTGACTGTCCCCAGTCTATGGCCAGAGCCATGTCTTTGAGGGTACATGGAGTTCCAATAACATTTCTTTTTTTGTTGTTGTTGTTTTTTGCAGGGGAAGAGAGGAGGGCAATTGGGGTTAAGTGACTTGCCCAAGGTCACACAGCTAGTTTTGTGTTAGGTGTCTGAGGCCAGATTTGAACTCAGGTCCTCCTGACTCCAGGGCCGGTACTCTATTCACTGTGCCACCCAGCCGCCTCACCCAAGAACTTTTCTAAGGCTAGTTCAAAGTTTGCATAGGTTACTCTTTCTAAGTCAAAACTTAATCTCAGGAACTTCTCCAGTACAGACCTTTTGAAATGCCATGACTATACTGGGATGATGGTATAGTGGAAAGAAGACTGCATTTGGAGTTAGAGGATCTTGGTTCAACTCTCTAGTCTGCCACTTACTACCTGAGTGACCTCAGACAAGTCACTTTTCCCCAGTCTGGTCCTCAGTTTTCCTCTTCTGTAAAATAAAGGGCCAGGACTAGATGACCTCCAAAATCCCCTTGAGCTCTCTATCCTCAGAGCAATGATCCTAATAATTCTGTTTGCTGTACTGGGAAACAACTTCAGTCAAGACAGATCTATTAAAACAAAGGAGGCCATATGATTTGGTCTCCAGCCATTCCCCAATCCAGACCTTCTGTTCCTCAATTATCTAGGGGTCTAGCCAAGAGTGAAATGGGCAGTAAAAGCAGGGACTGGGTTTTTTGTGCCTTTAAGTTCATATCATTTTACTGTGTTTATCGATCAGTTAGTTCAATTGAACATTGCCACTAGCTCTGACACTAACAAGCAAGTGTAACTTATCCCATTAGTCCATCTGTGAGACCAAAAGGCCTAGTGTTTTATATTCATGTTAATTGCTGTTTTGTGTTGAGCCATGCAAGAAAGAGTTATCAATCACCATTTCAGTATCTGATGGTATCATGGTATCTGATTTGTTCTGTTTGGAAATACGGTCATTTTGCTACATTTTTTTCTTGCTGTCTTACATAACAAGTTTTTCCCTCATACACTGGAAGTTTAGTCAAATTCACCTGCATTTACTAGAATCCATCCCACAGAGAATGCCCCTATAATAACCACCATGGCAAGTTTCTACTAGCAGGTCCTCTGCCTGAGGAGACACACAAAGTAACAAGCACGTTAATAAAGCAATCCTTCAGCAAATTCCAATGAATGTCTGTGAAGAACTCACCGTATGATTCTGTTGAACAATTCTTCTATTCAATAGCATTTTTTTAATGTTTAAAAAAAGAATTAAAATGTTGGCCCCTTTAAGAAAGAAATTTTGTGCCAGGGTTGTAAAAATTATTGGTACCCAATTTCTGCAAGGAAAGCTTTTAATGCAAATTAAGCATTGATAAAGCAGGAATGGAAGTTAGTTGGACTGAGTGAGTTAAAAGCCTGGTTGCCAAGGAAACCTTTTTCTTGATTCAAAGGAGGCTATGGTAGCATTTGATGCAGACCCAAGTAGTCACCCTATACCATGGTTTTTCTCCTCACTGCTTTTTCACTAGGATTGGAGCAATCAAGAAAAGCTGGAGGGAGCACTTTAAAATATAGCATAGTTTAGCGGTGAGAGTATCAGATTTAGAGTAAGAAGACCTGGTCTGAGAGGGTTTGAACACAATGTTTGGAAGCCTTGGTTTCCTTTCTGTGAAATATTCACACCAGAGGTTGCCCAAGGATATTGCAAGGGTCCAGTTAGATCATGTATATAAAGCACTTGGCAGACGTTTGAGTGCTATCCAAGTATAAATGACTGTTTTTAGAACCAGGCAACACAGATCAGTATAAACTAAGAGAAAGACAAAACCCAAGGGCTGTACTTGAGGACCTAGAGGGCCACATGTGTCCTCAAAGCCATAGGTTTTTCCCCAGCCCTGTGTTACAGCCTCTTCTTTCATAATGTAAATTCCCTTCTAGTTCTGAATACTATATTTTATTATTTAATTTAATTATTTTAACTTAATATTTTTGAAAATTATAAGTTGCTTCAAGTAAATACACATGCTCCAGAAGGGTTCTGCTACTTTTATCTCAGAGTTAAAAACAGTTTGAGGTTGGAAAAAATATGGGTTCAGGTCCTATCTCTGACACATACTATGTGACAGTGAGCAAATCATTTTACCATCTGCCTCTGTTTTCTCATCTGTAAAATGGGAGTGATCATAGTAGCAACCTTCCAAGGCTGTTGTTTGGATCAAATGAAATAATATTTGTGAAGAGCTTAGCACAGTGTCTGACTCTGTAAAAGCTAGCTGTTATCACCGTCATCATCATTAAGATTATTATTACTTAACCTCTCAGTGCTGGAGGCAATTAAGAGCATCAATTGCTGAGAAGGAACCAACCTGCCTTGGTAGAGGGAGTCCATCATCCAGGAGCTGCCCATGCCCATGAAATCACAGTCTCTATTCCTGTCCCCAGTTATTCAGTATTTTAGTGTGTTGGTGACATCATTTTCCTTTTCAGCAACTGCTTCTTCCTTTCCTCATCCTTTCCTTTTTCTTATCTGAGAGACTATTCTCTTTTGTGGTGATTTAATTCCTCCCTTTTTAACTTTTTTTTTTTGGTAGAGGTAGGGGAGGAGAGATTTTAGATATTTATAAAGAGCATGGGGCATTAATGACCTTGCCTCATTCACTATTTCTCACTTCAGTATCTTGCCAGAACTTCTGACCCTTCCAAGCTAGACAGGTTTTTAGTATAGGCTTGGATTTCAACTATTTGTTTATTATTTGAGAACCCCCTAGTTAAGTGTAGAAATTCCCATCCCCAAAACATTAACTACCAGGAGATGAACATTAATTATGCTGGCCACAGCAACTCATGAAACCATCTACTAAGGTAGAGGGAGGGAAGTTCTGATGTGAGGCAACCCCATTGCAACAATGGATCTTTTGAATATGAAGTTGAAAAATATGCATCACTATAAAGTGATGGCAAACATTACATTCTGTTTGCCATAAATCCCAAAAGAACTCAGTACAGAGGAAAAGAAATTGATTTATTCAGTTTCCATACTGAATAAATTCTAAAATATGTCATGAATAATAATATTTTTATATATACTGTTCTTTGGTTTTCAAATGACTTTTACATCTGGGATCTCATTTTATCCTCATTAATAACCTGGGCAGGCCAGAAATCATTATCTGTTTCACAAGATGAAGAAATGAGGGTAAAGTGACCCTACAGTTAGTGACAGAATAAGGACCCCAGGTCTCCTTTCTCTCTGTCCACTATACTTTCCACTAGATTTTTCTGCTTCCATTTTTTTAATGGCTAGTTTTATTATCTTTTTTTTTTTGGGGGGGGAAGGATTTCTGTCCAAATTCTACCTGTGCAGGGAAACTCCTATCAATGGAGGTCAACAACTGCTCTAAAATTCATCATTTTAAAAAGTTACCTAGTCTACTGAGAAATAGAGTGACTAACTGATGTCATACCACAGCATGTGTCAGAAGTGGGACTTGAACCCAGGGTATCATGACTCTGAGGCCAGCTCTTTATCTATTATGCCACATTGACTGTTTATTTTCTTATATACATGATGTTAAAGCAGAAACAACTGAGGCCAAAGTCACTTACCATCTTGGCAAAAGTAGTGATTCCCCTACCATGGACTTGGAAATTTGTTGAGAATCTAGTTGGAAAAATAGGTGGCATGTCTATGCCATGAAAAGGGTAGTAGTCAAAATCAGTCTGGGCATGAGTACAAGACAAATTGCTGGCAGTCAGTCAGGAGGAGTAGGGTTAGAGAAAGATCTCTTTGAGACAATTCTAGAAACATAAGAACCATAGGATTTAGAGCTAGTAAAGATCTTGGAGTATTCCAACCCTTTCGTATTACAGGTGAGAAGATTGTGGGCCAAAAAGAATGTGTCCTCTATACTGTGTCCCTCGGGGATTTAGGGAAAACAAAATGTAATGCTTACCATCACTTTATAATGATACATTATTTTTCAGTGTCATATTTGAAAGATCCATCATTTCACTGGGGTTGATACTTATCAGAACCATACTCCTTCCAGCTTAGTAGATGGGTTTATGAGTTTCTGTGGCCAGCATAATTGTTTCTTTCCTGTTGGCTAATATTTGGCGGATGGGACTTTCTAAACTTAGCTAGGGGGTCTTCAGATAATAAGCAAATAATTGAAATCCAAACCAAAATAAAAAGGTTTTTAAGTTCACAAAACAAATCAGATCTGAAACAAAGAGAAAAATTAAGAAGAACCAATGCCGGGTCCAATAAAGCTAACAATTCTCTGAAAGGAAGTTTTCTTCTCCCTTCCCAGGGTCTTTCTGCCCCATTTCTGTTTTTAAACACACCTGTCTACTCCAGCTAAGCCAATTCCAACAGAAAGAAAAGCCATCACTGTTTTAATTAGATTTAATTACTTGCAAAGCGACACATCTTTTTTCTCATGTCTGAGTACTTCACAAAACTAATAATACGGACAGTACACCTACAGAGTAGGGGTGCTCTTTGTTACTTCCACCTACAGTCACATAAATCACACAGAAATTTGTTCCCAACAGATGGCTGTGGTACACAGAGAGGAGAGGGGTACAAGTTTACCTGCACTGCCTTAGAACATGTCAGTCCAACGTAGCTTCACACCTACACAGGAAAAAAAAGAATAAACCTTTAATTGAGACAGGATTGTATCTTTCAGAACAATCTCTTCAGTTTAAAAAAAAAAGGAAATAAAGTTCAAACTGGCTAAAGTTCACTCTGTAAAATAAAGTTTGGTGTTTTTTTTAAAGAACACATCCATTCTCTCTGTATCAATCTCTTTTGCATTTTTGATCATCTCTCTCTGTCTCTCTATCTTTCACTCCCTTTCTCTCTTTTCTCCCCTTCCTTTTCTTTCTCATATAAGTAAAATCAATCTTGGAAAACGAGTTAATCCTTTAGGGAGCACCTTGGTCAACTTTGTGAACTTTACAAAGAATAAATCTGATACAGACTCTTTCTCATCAAAAAGTTATCAGTAACCCAGAACCTTCAGAAACCTTGGTAATTCTGACTATTTGCTCCTTTGTGGATTTAAGGACGAGGGAAAGTGTGTTATAACAAGTTATTGTTGACTGAGGTCTTATCTACCTTGGAAGAATGAGTTCTTCTTAACTTTGAGAGATTCTAGTTTCTCATTTTTCCTTTACACAAGGCAGCATGATAAGCTATCTTATCTTTAACCAAGTTCATTCTAATTACAATTTATTAGAAAAAACAATTTCTAGCTTTTCACTCATCTACATGCTGCCTTAGGCTCAGATTCAAATTGTATGGCTTTATATTTGAAACATCATTTCAGCTGGGAATGAGAGTCTTTGATGTAACATTCCATCTAGTAACAATAGACTGTCAAGTCCCAGTTTCCTTACCCCATATCCCAATAGTTCCACCAGGCTAAGATGATGACCTTAGAAGTATTGGTCAGACTTAGGAGGACATAAGTCTCCTGAGTCTGGGGAGCTCCCTATCTGCCCCCAAAATAATGCTCTAGAGATCTCAGAATGCTGAGGTAAGCAGAATTACTTTAAACGCAGGACATTGCCTTAAAATTTTTCCCATTCTAGAGAAAGTCCAGTTGACCATATGCCTAGACATCTCATACCTATGCTGTCTTTAGAGATTCCATGCAAATAGCATACTCACATTGCATCATTCTACTCCCAATCTAGGAGAGCATTATCTTTACTACAGCCTGGCTCTCTGTCACCTTTGAACTTGAACTCTAGCCTTATCAACTCTCAGGTACATGTACAAAGAGACAGCCATAACTAGGTGGATTATCCAGCCAAGGGGGTGGGGGAGGAGAGGGAGAGTTAAATTATCTCAAAATGCATGATCTGAATTAAGAACCAGATGGTATTCCATCTGAAACAACAACCACACCTCTTCAGTTACTTTCTGGTGCCTACACCTGGGAAAGCCACTCTTAATAGGTTTTCCTAGCTTGGATATAGGAGGGACCTCAGAGGTCATGTAATCCAATTCCATTATATACCTGAGAAATCTGGGGTCTAGGAAGATTAAAATTTGTCCAGGGTGACAAAGTCCCTAAGCATGAGAATGGGATTTGAACTTAAATCCTATGTATGCATGTGAATATGCATGTGTGTATATGTAGTATATGTGTATATATGTAGGAGAAATTTTAGGAGCAGAACAGAGGTCTGTCCACAACATTTGTAATCTGACCAAGACCTTTGATATTGTCAGTCATGAGGACTTATGGAAAACTATGTCAAAATTTGATTACCCAGAGAAGTTCATCAGTATTGTACATCAGTTTTGTGATGGCATGCTTACCCAGGTTCTGGATAATGGATGATGCTCTCACGCTTTCCCAGTCACCAGTGGAGTGAAACAAGGCTGTGTGCTTTCAGCCATGTTGTCAAATGCTTTCAATGAGGATGAACACGCCGTCAAGGTCAGCTATCACACTGATGGTAAGTTCTTCAACTTGAAAATGGTGTAAGCCAAGACCAAAGTAGAGGAAGTGTTGGTGCATGATTTTCTATTTGCAGATGATTGTGCACGCAATGAAGCCTCTGAAGCTGAGATGCAATAAAGTATGGATCAATTCTCTGCTGCTTGTGCTAATTTTGGTCTATCAATTAATACCAAGAAAACACAGGCCATCCATACGTGGAACCATTAGTTACAACAAAATGTGCATATACACACATACACATATGTTCATGAATTCATTATGCCAATAGAATCTATACATGAATGTGTATATATGTGTGTATGCACTGTACACATACTTATGTAGTTGTGTGAATGCATGCTTGGGAGGCATCAGTTTGCTTCCTAGATGACCAGGCCAGAGAGGCTGCAAGAATTCAGCTATCCCCTAAGTTTAGACCCAGTCAACCCACAAAGAGCCTCTATCTGAGATAGAATTACATTTTTATTTTCTTTAGCAACTACAACCAGACCCATCACTGAGAAGACAGAGGAATTTCCTATCCTACCCAAAATGAGTACACACACATACACACACACACACACACACACACACACACATACACGCAGACTGTTCAAAGGAATTTTATTCCTAGAGGACTCATTAGGGCATCATTGTATTTTGATTGTTATAACAATGGTTTTTTTTTTTTTTAAGGTACTACAGAATGAACCTTTTATCTTTCAAAGATAAGCATGTTCTAGTTTCAGATACTTAAAATCTCTGAGCTGGAAAGAAACTCAAGAGGCTAGCAACTTCCTACATAGGTTGCATGAAAATCCTCTCTATGACAAATGCAACAAATGGTCATTTAGTCTTTGCTTGGAGACCTATGGTAAAGGAAAATCTGTCACCTTCTGAGGCCATCCATTCCACTTTTGGATAGCTCTCACCATGAGGATATTTTTCCTTACAACCAAATCGACCTCCCTGCAACTTCAATTCATTTTTTACCTTTCTGGGACCAAGTTGAACAAATTTAAGCTTTATTTCAATACTTGGAGGACTAGTATCATGACCTCTCTATATCTACTCTCCTCTAAACCTCCATATTTACTTCTAGTGATACTCATATGATGTGAACTCAACCCTTCACCATCAACTTTCTTCTTAAAAATGAGGCATCCAGAATTTATAACATTCTAGATGTAAAGCAGAACTATCATCCCCCTTTTTTCTAGACAATAAGCTTTTCTTAATGTAGCCAAAGATTGTGTTAGGTTTGGGGATTTATTTGGGTTTGGTTCTTTTGTTTGTGTTTTGGTCACCATAGCATACAAATGACTCACTGAGCTATAGTCCTATATCTTTTTCAGACAAACTGCCATCTAGTCACATCACCTCCACTTTGTATCTGTGAGGTTGGGTTCTTTGAACACAGATCTAAGACTTTACACTTCTCCCTATGACATTTCATTTTATTAGATTCAGCACAGTGTTTTATCCCATTAAGATTTTTTTTTAATTTTACAACATTCAACATGCTTGCTATCACTCTCAACTCCATAACATCTGATAATGTGTGTCTGTCTGCTGCACTGATAAAAGTGTTAAATAGCCAAAGGCCAGGCACAAATCCCTGGAGTACCCCACTGAAGAATTTCTTCCAAGTAAACACCAAACTGTTTAATAATTATTCTTTGTGTCAAGTCATTCAACCAGTTCTAAGTGCATGACCATCTAACTTGTATCTCCCCATTTTATCTACAATGATAGCGTGAGAGAATCTGTCAGATGTATTGCTATTGTTTAGGTAAGCTACATCTACAGGATTTCTCCATTCTATCTACCTATGAACAACCCTATCCAAAAAGGAAATGAGTTCAGCATTGCTTCTTGATGAAGCAATTAGTCTACAAGCATATAAGTACTTACTATGTACCAAGCACTAGGCTAAGGGCTGGGAATATGAAGAAAAAAGTGAAACTGTCCCTATTTTTAAAGAATTTAACATCCTACTAGCAAGACATTGCCATAAATAGTTAAGTACAAGATACACATAGACTATATACCATACTAACTTTAGAGAGGAGGATTCCAATAACTGAAGAGACAGGGGGAAAAAAATCTCCTACAGAATGTCTTGTATGAGCTGAATTTTAAAAGAAGCCATTATTCTCAGAAGCGGTAGTGAGAAGGAAAAGGGAATAAGTATTTACATAAGTCCTACTATGTGCCAAGTACTGTGCCAAACTCTTCACAAATATTACCTCATTTGATCCTCACAACCACTTTGTGAGGTAAGGTATTGTTATTGTCCCACATTTTGGAGTTGGGGAAACTGAGGCAGACAGGTAATGTGATTTGCCCAAGATCATATGGCTAGTAAAGTGATTGAGGTAGGATTTGAATTCAGATCTTCCTGACCCCAGACCCAGTGCTCTACCCACTGCACCACCTAGCTGCCACATTGTAGGCCAGGGACAGACAGTACAAAGGCAGGGAAAACAGGAGATGGAACATCATGAAGGATTCCTTTCTAGGGATAAAGACTGGACCTTTTATTTCACGAGTGTAAGGAATTCCCAGAAGAGCAAACTTGCTTTACTCATGCAGGCCAGCTCATTCTTTCCATTTTATAGTCTCAGAGAGAGCTGTTTAGAGCACTTCAGGATTTAATGACTTACCTAGGGTCACATAGCCCACATTTATCAAGTCCAAGAGGTAGAGCTTGGACTCAGGTCTTCCTGGTTGCGTGGCTGGCACTCTGTAAAATACACCATGCTGACTAGCCTTTTCACAATCTGCCCTGGAACTTTACCTTGGGGTTTCTTTCCTTGCTAACCCTTTTTGTTCCAGGATTGGGCTACCAGATTAGGTTAAGGAAGTGGAGAGAAAAAGCTGAGGTTTTAGGCAGTGGTGGCCCCAGGATCAAACCCAGCTGATGGGTCCCCCACACAGGCATCACTGTACAGAATGTGTATACATGAGTGCATTCACACATACACACAACAGTATCTCAGTTGATTCATCCCATACCCCGACCATCAGGCCCACAAGTGCCCCATATTTTTTTCTCTCACCTGGGGTGGGTAGTAAAATGAGGTTAATAATTAATCCATTATGATTGGGGGGGGGAGAGTTCCGATAGGATTAAAAGGAAAGAGCACTGATTCTGTGACCCTAGACATCAGTTCATAAAGGTCTTCCCAATTTCCTCTGAAACCATTCATTTCATCATTTCTTATGGCATAATAATATTCCATCACATTCATACCATGATTTCTTTAGTCATTCCCCAATGGAAGATGCCCTGCACTTCTCTTTTTTGAAAAGAACATTTCATTCTCCTTAATAACCTGAAGAACAGACATGTATCCTTTCACTTTCTCCCCTCAAACAGAAACCAACTTGCTTGGTACCAGCAGAAAGTGAAAAAGGTCATTGGAAAATGATCCTTGCCTCCATATTTGCTTGAAGAAAGATGCACAGTCCTCTGTCTTCTTTTAAGTTCCCTTAGTTAATCTTTGTTCTTATTTGCTACAGCAACCTGTCCATTTTTGAAATGCAAAATGGAATCTTACCAGATCTCTCCCGCTGATTATTACCCCATGCTGATCTCTAGATATTTCCTTTCACTTCCCCGGAAGCCAAACTCTGTCTCTTTACACAAACCTAAGTGTTTAACTGTTTTAAAAGTTAGAGAAGTCAATACTAGAACAAATCTTGAAGTTGCCTGATGAGAGGACTGACCCTATACAAAAATCACCTTTCAAAGAAGTGATCTTTCTCTAATTCATTCACACCTTCCCTTTTTAATGTCCCTTTCACTCTCTCTTAACCAAGCTCCAAAATTCCTGCTGCGTTCACATGGTTCTTTGGGTTTCTTTTTTTTTTTTTTTTTAATTTATTTTATTTTACATCATTCATTTCCATGAGATATTTTAGTTTGCATCATTCATTTCCACGAGATTTTGAGTTACATATTTTCTCCCCATCTTTCCCCTACCCACCACCCCAAAACAGCCATGCCAGTGTAGTCCCCCTCCCCCAATCTATTCTCTCCAATGTCTTCCCCCCTCACCCCTCTGGCTTTTCGGTAGGGCAAGATGGATCTCCCAACCACAGTGCCTGTGTATCTCAAGTTCCAGTTGGATGTAGTTAATAATAATAATAATAATAATAATAATAAT
>CM053592.1:131931996-131951769 GCA_028646515.1 Pseudochirops corinnae
GAGTTAATCTATTTTTTAGGGTGTTGATTCTTCAGTCAGATTGCTGACTCTCTTTTCATGATTTGCTTGCAACATTCTTATTTCTCTTCCCAATTTTTCTTCTACTTCTCTTATTTGGTTTTCAAAATCCTTCTTCAGCTCATCTCTAGCTTTAAGGCAATCTTCATGTTTATTGGAAGCCCCTGGTGGGGGAGCTCTGGCTGTGCTGTCCTCCTGCAGCTCTCTGCCTTGGTCCTTCTTTTCTTCAAAGAAGGAATCTAGGGTTTGATTGCTGTTCTTACCCTGCTTCTTATGCTTATGCTTACTCATGGTTGGTCGGTCCATGATTTTTTTTTTTTAAATCTCTGTGGGGCTCTGCTTCCAGAAGGGAAAGCTCTGTCCCAAATCACTGGGGTCTTCCCGGCTGCCGTACCTCTCAGGAAGGTGCTGGGTCCCTTTCCCACTTCCTGCTCACTGGATAAAGAGGACCCACAAGACCAAAGCCCAAGACCACAACTGGGATCCAGGCCGCTCAACGCGAGAGCACTCGGCCTCTGAACGATCGCTTGGTCCTCCTGCAGTCTGCAGGCCGAGAGCCCAGAAGTTGCAATGCAGAGGCGAGTGGAAAACCTCTGCCTTTCACTTTCCAGCCCTGGAGGCCTTTCAGCGGGACAGCTCTTCTGAACGCTGCTGCAGCTGCCGCTAATCCGCTCACCAGAGGCTCCTGGTAGCCGAGCTGACTTTAGTGGAAAGTATATTTGTGTGCGTTTTGGAGTTCTAGGATTAGTTTAGAGTCATATTTTATGGGTATTTTGGGGTGGCTATGTGAGAACTGCGATATGTTGCTGCTGCTACACTGCCATCTTGGCTCCCGGTTCTTTGGGTTTCAAAGATCAACAATATAATGTTTCACCTAGGTCTTTTCTCTCTAGATATGTAGCCTGGAGACTTTCATCTCCCTTCTCCTTCCTGTCAAAGCTTAGGAGACTGACTTCTAGTTTCTAAGTTAGCAGCTGTTATCTGAAACACTAACTCCTGCATAGGTGTTAATGAAAGATAGTGAGTTAATACACTGTTCCTTCCAAGGGTATTTTCATTTTAACAGAAGATTCTTTGGAGAGGTGATATGGGAATGAATCTCCAGTGGTGGCAATTTCAACCTTGAACAACAGCCCAGGAAGATATTTAGAGAGGGTAATGTTACTCAAATCAAACTATATAGGTGGTTATTTATTCTACCTATGAGTAAGGACCCCAGTTCTTTACCTGAAATTTTTGCCTTCAATCTGTTGTCAGAACAAGGTCCAAAATACAGTTGACCTATCACTACTTGGCAGAGAAACTCTAAAAGGAGAAAACATGTGATGAAATTGCTAGGTTTTCACTCAAAACTCTTTTCTCCTCTTCAGGTTTACCTGTGTTCCAGTAGTAACACTGATAATATAAATAGGGAATAGGGGTTGACAACCTTTCAAAAATGAGCTGCCAAGGGTCCATCCTCTGCTCAGAATAAGAAAATCAAGAAACAATGGGCTGAATTGTCTTAAATAAAGATGACATAAGGAACGGTTGTTTTGTTTTCTTTCTTACTAGTTTTCCTAAACATCTGTTTTCCTAAACATTTACTAAAAACTGGCCTCCTGAGGGCTACATCAGAATCCTTGCCCACCAAGTCAAAGTACAAGTGCCTTTGTACAGACTGACTATGAAGTAAGATTAACAAGCCTTTGTGAAGAGAAAGAAAGATTTAGATGGGATGGTACAAATATGATTTGCTTTAAATAAAGGCACAGTTTAAGTGTGAGACCATTGGGCCAGAAGATCTCTAAGATCCCTCCCAATTCTAATACTCAGTGGCATTATTACTCATCTGATGTGTGAGGGCAGAAGGAACTTCTTTGGTTCTGAAAAGAAACAGAGGTCACCCCTTTGACCCTCATCTGGGTAGTGGAGCTGCAGTAAGGGTGATTCTCACAAACTTTAGGAGTGAAGGATCAGGACAGCAGTGACTCATCCCAGGGACATTAAAACCACCCATCTCTGACAAATGCATCTGATGCTGCTGAACCTTGGTACAGAGACTCACATGATACTCATCATTACATAACAGAATGTCAACTCTGAATTTCTTGATCTTAATTGAAAAAAACATACCCGATGCTAAGCTCCTGGCAGCATCCTCCTCATTGGAAAAAATCCAAACACCTTTTACTCCTTTTCCCTTCCTTCATTTTCTATGTACATAATTCCCTCTCCCTGTGCTTGTCTTCTTCCCAAAGACCCAATTATACAGAGAACAAAAATCTTTCTCTGGAGAGAAAGGCTTGTAGGAGTAAGGTAAATGCATTCTTTTAGGGAGCCAGGTTTAGTTCTTTCAGTGCCCAGGAAGAAAGAATTTATCAAATAGTGCCCCCAAAGAGCTAATTTGCCACACTATGCTTTCTGTGAATATAATTCTTACTTTGAGTCACTGAAGAACAGGTTTGATTTATGTCTTCTTCATTAGCACACATCAGAAACAATTCTCAGTTAGGAGATGCTATTGTTATTGTAGAACATCCATGGCTTGAACATGCTCAGTTTTAGACCCAAATGCCTAATTTCTAGAGTATGACAAGTCAGTATCTCTTCCCAGTTAAGATTGCTCTTCTTCCCTTCAGAACAGGCTAGCTCCTCTTGATCTGTTCTCAAATGCCTTTATCTACCATAAGCCTGTCCTATATATGTCCAGTGCCATATGTATGTGTATATGTGTGTGTATATATATATATATATATATATATATGTGTATGTGTGTGTGTGTGTATATACATATGTGTGTGTGTGTATATATATATATATATATATTATATATATATGTAAAATCTCCAGTACATTATAAATGTCCAATGTAGACTCATAGAAGGTTAGAGTTGGAAGGAAGGAATGTTCTTAGAACATTCAATTCAACAAGCATTTATAAAGTGCCAGACACTGTGCTAGGTAGGGAGGAGGGGGAATATTAAGGTTACAAAGTAGGAGATGGACTGCCTTATGGAGGAACACTAAGTAGACCTGAGAATGTCAGAACTGGAAAGACCTTAAAACATAGGATATTAGAGTCAGAAGGTACCTTATAAAATGGAATATTAGTGCTGGAAGACTGGCAACATGGAAAGAATACTGAATGTGGAGTCAGAGGCTTAAGCCCCACATCTAGCAGTTATGACCTATGTGATCCTGGGAAAGTCAATTCACCATCTAGACTTCAGTTTGCTTGCCAGCCCATAAGAGCCCCTCCAGCTCTACATCTAAGAATGCAAAAGGGAAGGAAAGGACCTTCAAACAAAAAGCATAAACACTGGAACTAGCAGGCATCTGCTTCTAGGAGCTGGTCTCTAAGAACAGCTCAGACTATAAGGCATGGAGCACTTGTGCTGGAAGGGAGTTTGGAATTTAGAACTTCAGAGCTAAAAAGGCCTTAGACATCATCTATCTCAACTTCCAGCTAATCCATAGAACAAACAAAGTCAGTAATGAAAATGAAAAATGAGGACACACTGCAAAGCTGGAGAGATTTCTCCATGTGCTCTGAACAAAACACTTTAACTGCTACTTTGGGCCTAAGGCCCATAATAAAGGTGTAAGTTCTTAAAACCAAATCAAATAAACAGATACTCAGTGACCTGAGTCCTCCATCCTCAATAAAGTGAAGCAGTGACCTTGTTCTAGTTAGAGAGATATTAAACTGATCAAGAAATATTTTTAGCATGTTCCCTCATTTCGTTGAGATCAGAACAAGCCATGAATTATTTCTAATGGGATATCTTACATCCTAGTTGAGCAAGCAATCACCCACTTCATCCATCATTTCTGCTGCTGTCTTCCTGTAAGTCTCAGAGGTCTCTCAGCTAATCATTCTTTGTATTTGATATTCAAACCACTTAAATTTGACTGATATAGTGGTTTCAAACCATACCATCCTCCAAAAGAAACTGGCATTTAAGAAATAAATGAAGTTTTGGCTATTTACTCTGGAATAATCTGTTCTTTAGAAAACACCCTAATGCTCTGACTATTGAAGATAAAATAGGATTTTAAAGCAACCCTAAGATCATCTGATCTCATTTTACAGCTGAGGAAACTGAAGAATACGGAATTCCTCTGACTATCACTATAAATGGAACAAAGAATATGCTGGAAAAAATGGAATGTAAATGGAGAGGTCCAGTTTTTGTTCCTTTCTTAGTCCAGGGGTGAGAACCTGTGGCCTCAAGGTCACATGTGACCCTCTAGGTCCTTGGGTGCAGCCTTTGGACTGAGTCCAAGTTTTACAGAACAAATCCTTTTATTAAGGGGATCTGTTCTATGAAGTTCGGATTCAAAGGGTCACACTCTATGAAGTTCAGATTCAAAGGGCCTAGAGGGTCACATGTGGCCTCGAAGCTGCAGATTCCTCATCCCTGTTCTAGTCTATCTAGTCCCTTGACTTACTCGAACTCAAAGGCAGGTTGTGAAACTAATTACAAGGAGACAGGAAAGAAGATGGAAAAGGGTACAAGTGTTTATTCTTAGGCTATAAAAAAGATCAGCAGGAGGTGCTGAACATTTGGGAGAAACACTGCCTACCCCTTGAGACAGGAAAAAGGTGAAAAGAAATCAATCACCCTAAATCAGCTAGGACAAAGGGCAGGGGAAATTCCATTAAGAAGGATATGTCTACAAGTCTTAACAGCTGCCTGGCTGCCTTCTGTGTACACACTAGCTGGACTGAGATTGAATGTGGGGGTAACAACCAAACAGCAGGCTTCCAAGCCTAATACCAGACCAGGCAGTAGCAGTGAAGGAATATCTGGACCACAGCAAGGAGCTTCAGAAGGTATAACCTAGAAGCAAAAAAGCTCAGTTAACTGCTGAGACCGACCATGGAGATTCAGGCAGGGGAAGGCTTCTGCTCGCTGTGTGAGGAAGAATACTGCAGCCTCTTTGTGCTTTCCCACTACCATATGAGTCTGTGGGAGATTATATTCATTAGGTAGTAGAAGTTAGAAATATTCATTCTATGGCTTGGTTTTCCCCTGTTGTTTATTTTGCTTTTTTTGTCCTAATTAAACATTTTTATATCAGATTTATGCCACAGTAGTCACTGGATGGGATCTCACACCATAATGTATTTCTTCCACATTGAGTATACAGATTATATCACTTTAAAGTTGATTGGGATACCTGTGATCCATCACAGTACTCCACCAGAGAGGAAAAAATAGAAGAAAAATGAAAATAAAGTAGTAAGGGACTTAGAACTACTTTCCTTTCAAAATGATAGGAGAAATATTTGCAGTCTCAACAAATACCTACCTACAAGACACTCTATTTGAGATTCTGCAGATAGTCTCTGTTCTATCCCACACTCTCTCCAGCAAGGATCCTGTTTTATTTGTTTGTTTGTTCATTTTTTAATTACTTCCGGTTCCCTATGGAACCAAAAGCAACCAAAAAATGACTAAGGGCAATATGATCACAATTCACTCCTTCATTCACTTGTTTAATATGTATTAAGTGTTTCCTAATGTATTAAGTGCCTACTCTGTACAGCACACAGGAAGGTAAAAACTGAAGAGCTGAAATAAACATCAGATTAATTGGGGGCAGGAGAGAGAGAATATTTTCTACTAAAGTTTCTAGATAGTTGATCCACAGAATCTTTTAAAAAGACCTTAATGGTACAGAAGATAGATGTCCTCAAAGTCAAGAAGTTCTGAGCTTAAATCCCCACTCCAACACCTACTAGGTGTATCATCCTGGTAAAGTAACTTAATCTCTCAGTGCCCCCAGCAATTGTCCAACTGTCCATCTGCTCTGCATCAGTAAAAGTTGCCTTTCTTAGGAGCACCCTGCACATCTGTTCAAAAAAGTGCCTACCTCAAAGAGTTGTTGTGAGGGTCAAATGAGATAATATATATGAAACACTTTGTAAACCTTAAAACACCATATTAGTCCCAATGAATATCACTACTGTTGTTCTCATTGCTGTGTCCATTTCCTAGTCCAATCCCTGCCTGACGCACAATTGACTGAAAGCCTTAGTTGTCCTTTGTCACTTGACTATGGAGACTTGGTCACTAAATCCAAGACTGGCACCATTACTATACTGCTTTCTTCCCTCTCACTCTGACCATTTTTTTCTCTAAAACTGGTATATAGCTAGGAGAAGCACATGAAGTAAGGAATGATTAAATCTGACAGATGTTCCAGAGGAAAATATGACAAGATTCAATGACTAACTAGTTGGTCATTCAGGTTGAAGGAGAGATAAGAGTCAAATAAAGCTCCTAAGGCATCAGGTAGAAGTTGGCAATGAGAGCCAAGGATTAGCTGTCAGGAAACTTGAGTGCCAGTCTCAGCTCTGCCAAAAGCCAGTTTGGGTAGGTAGAAATGTAGAAAAGTCATGTTACTTGACTTCACACATATAATAGGTATAATACTGCTTGCCTTCTCAATGGATGGGGGAGCGAGAGAATTTGGAACTCAAAAAAAAAAACATTAAAAAAAAGAAAGAAATGTCATATTACTGATTCCTCATCTATAAAAGGGAAGGGGATGGAGAATTAGGTGATCTTGAAGGTTCCTTCCAACTCTAAAGTTGTTTTTAAAAAAAAAAGAAATTTTGCTTTGCAGATGTCACAGCGACAGCCATGTGGAGATATCCTGCTGGCAGTCTGAGACTAAGGGAGGGAAAAGTGGAGATGACATCAGGGCTAAAGCTGCTTTCTTGAATCTCTTCATTTTCCTAAAGTTTAAACAGACTTTGGATGTGGCTCTCACAATAGACATTTGGCAGTGCAATAAATTCATAAAGATGGTGCCAAATATAATTTACAGTCCTATTTGGATCGTGCACAAAATAATGTTTCAATCCCCTTGTGATAGGCATGTGTGATAGACATCCATGAAAGATTTCTGCCCCAAAGCATCATTTATTTTTAAAGAGAGGGAAGTATTTTAGAGCAATTCACTCAAAGGTAAGGAATTTGGTGTGCCTATTTCCTTCTAATTCACAGGTATCTATTTTCTGTCAGCTGGGGTTTTCTAATAACATTCCCACAACCTCTTCTCTTATCTTATGTGCCTAGTGCATTGTTTCTGCCTCAAATTACTCTTTTTTTTCCCCTCCTGATGAGGTATTTCTTCTTCACTGAAAATATTTTTGGAGTTATTTATCACCTTTCATGCTTTGTTTCTTAAAGACAGGCAACTTGCAATGTGACACAATAGGAAAAAAAAGCCCAGACCCAATTTGGTTCAAAAGAGTTGATTTCTAGATAGGCAAATTCCCTGTAGGAGCCTCAATTCCATCATTTCTAAAGTGATGCTAAATATATAGCACCTGCCTTCCTTGATCAATTTGATGCTGGAAGAACGTATGCCCCTTGAAGGCAGGGACTGGCTTGTTTTTGTCCATATGTCTCCAGGGCCTAACATAGTGCCTGGCACATAGTAGGGGCTTAAATGTTTGCTGAATTGAACTGTGAGGTCCAGATGAGATGATATACTTGAAAATTTTCAAAAGAGAACAGTACAGATTCTCCCTTTTGATCTGGGAAAACAAAAAAAGTGCTGACCATGTTCTTATCTTAATGCCTCATAGCTCAGATAAAGATCAGAGAATTAAGAGGCAGGGGTAGAGAAAGAAACACTTGTCTTAATGTCTTCTTTTGTTAAATCATAAAGTGAGAACTAGACATTTCCAAAAGTTGGCATCAAATATCTACTTTAATAGGAAATGGTTGGTATAGTAGAAGAATGTGAGCCAAGGAAATTGGATTCTGTTTCCAGATCTGCCACTAGCAATGTCTTACTTTACTCAAGTAGTACAATGAAGACAATGCTAGGCCAGGAGTCAGGAAGCCCTGAGGTCAAATCTGGCCTCGGATACTTAACAAGCTGCATGACCCAGAGCAAATCACCTAACTTCTGTTTGCCTCAGTTTCCTTATCTGTAAAATGGAGACAATAATAGCACTTACCTCCCAGGGTTGTTGTATGGATCAAATTAAATAATAATTGCAAAGCACTTAGCATAACACATAGTAGGCACTATATAAATGTTAGTTCTTATTTCACCATTTGTAATAGAGGGATGACAATTTTATGTTCTACTTATCTCAAAGGGTTGTTGTGATTATAAAAGACAATGTACGCCTCATTTTCTTCATTTGTTAAATAACAGGCTTGAATGAGAGGACTTCTATGATCTCTTCCACATCTGAATAGTTCTGAAGCATGGCACTATTTTGAAGAAACCTGTACATCCTTTAAGACCAGAGACCATGTTGAGATCAGATTGTTCAGTCTTTTTCAGTCGTGTCTGACTCCTCATGACCCCATTTGGGGTTTCCTCGGCAAAGATCCTGGAGTGATTGGCCATTTCCTTCTCCAGATCATTTTACAGATGTAGAAACAGAGACAAATAGAGCTAAGTGACTCGCCCAGGCTCACACAGCTAGAAAGGGTCTGAGGCCAGACTGGAACTCAGGAAGATGAGTCTTCTTGACTCCAGGCCCTCCAGGCTCTAGCCACTGTGCCACCCAGCTGCCCTGAAATTTTACATGCCTCCTTCAAGCCAGAGCTATATTTATATAGCTTTGATCATATTTATAGAGCATACTCCTGCAAACACTTATGTCAGAATGCCACCTGCAACACAAGCATATCTGGTACAAGAGAAAAGGCCTGCAAAGGTACTGTCAAACATGCAGCTATCACTGATCATCAATATATGCCAGTCCATTGGTATACTTTGTATATAAGACCTCAGGCAACTTGTAGCTCAGTCTAACCCAAAAGACTTTCCTTGCCTCTCACACATGCACACACACGTACTCCTCCATGTCTTTCCCTTCTTTGTGATTCTTGTTTGTGTCCCTTTATATCCTATGGCTCTTTCAACATTATGCAGAGGCAGCACTCAGGCAATACAATCCATTATCGCTCCCTCTGTGACCAACCTATTTCCTTTTTCCAGCATGATGTTGCTCATGTTCTTTCTTGAATGCCAGCTATGATGGGCAAAATGCTATAATAGCCTACTGACTCTTACCTTGCATCTTTCACTGGATTTAGGAGTCAAAGGAAATGAGGGATACAAACCCTCTCTGGGCCTCAGTCTTTCCTCTTTTATAAAGGTGGGGTTTTGAAGACCCTTCCAGCTCTAAGTCTATGACCCACTAGCAACAGTAAAACACACACACACACACACACACACACACACACTTTCACCACCAACGGCAAGTAAATGGTTATTTCATTACAAGGGCTCACTTGGTTCAAGGTGCAGCAATTGGTAAACTGCAGCTGTTTGAGTGGACGTGAGAGCTTTTTAAATTGGATGATAGAATTCATCTCTCTGCTCATCCTGCGGTGATTTTGCGGCACTTCTGTTGGTCGTTGGGATGCAGAAAGAGTACTGCTTCTGCAGGGAGACTCTTCAGCTGTTGTCATAATTCAGCAGCCTGGGACTCACTGTATGATAACAGGCCTCCAGGAGAATATGCCCTGTATTGTAATTTCCTAGCAGCTTACATGATTGGGAAAACCGAGCAGATGGGAAGCAGTTTAGGGTGGAACAGGAAAGCTGCTAGGTTTCATCTGCAGACAAAACTGTTATTTCTGAGCAGGTATTCTCAAAAGGAAATAAATCTCTTACTTGCTCTGCTGTGAGCTTTATAGAGTTTCCCTCAGTTCTAGCCATTTTTTTTAAATGGCTACAAGAATGTTAATTTTTTTGCCCACTTAAGTTAGAAGCATTGGTTCATACTGTTGCATATTTAAACTTGCCATTAGTTTCAAAACCATTATTAACCTATAGTTTCCAGCCCTGAAAATTGGGTTGCAAAATAAGTGGCTGCTGGTTCATCTTTTATTTAAAATATTTCTGTGCCCTATCACTCAAAGTCAAGGCAGAGCTTGTTTACGGGAGGACTTGATTACATAATTACATATTAGGAAACATTTCTAAGTAGAATTGATTAGTGTGCTTTGCAGCAAACGGGTTCACCAAAAATAACCCCTTTTGCTGGCTGCCAAATCAGAGCATCACTATGGAAATTGAGTAACATTTTCAGAAGTTTGTTACTGAATCTCCCATTTCATGAAGACAAAGAGGAGAAATTATCTCTAACGCAAGAAAGTGTTGTCTCTAAACCCAATGGAACCATAACTGTGTATTATGAATGCCAGAGATCCATAAATCAAGCAGTAGACAACTAAAGTGGAGTCCTAGCTAAGGTAGGGCAGGTTGGGCTTTGGCCCAGGGCAAAATAATTTAGAAGATGCAAAATTTAACACACACACTCCTTTAGTGGAAACAATTAAGGATTGCACATGTGACTCTTCTTCACAACTAATCCCCTGCACCTTCTCCCACATATATATCCAACCTGTTCTAAACTCTCTTCAATTCTATCCAGAAAATATCTCTCCTATCTCTTCTCTCCTTTCCATTCCCTCTTCAAAAATTCTAGCTCAGGGTCTTCTTGCCATTCACACAGACTATTACAGTAGTATAGTAATCCATCTATCTCCAGTAACAAGCCTCTCCAAACTATAATTCATGCCACGGCTTCCTTTATCTTTCTCTAATGTATAATGCTCATGTGTACTCCTCTGTTGAAAAACCTTCCTTGGCTCCCAATAGCCTGCCAAATAAAATATAAAACTCCTTATCCTTTTATTTAAGTCTCTCCACAAAATTACTCCAACTTACCTCTCTAATCTTATCTCATTTTTCAACCCTTATCTAATCCCATGGACTACTCACCATTCCCCAGTTTTTGTCCTGCCCTCTCCCCTCTCTTTGTATTTTCTCCCTTTGTCTTCTGTATCTGGAATGGATTTCTCTCCTGCACTCCCCTCACTGAAATTCTTCCTCGGAAGTCCCAGGCAGGTGCCATCTCCTCCATGAAGTTGGTCCTGTTCCCTCCATTCTGAAATGGTCTCTCCTCCCTCATCTTCTTACAGCATTTAATTTCAATATCTCATTTGAACTGGTAACAAACTGTTCTATAATGCCTTCGCATATAATAAACATCTGTGTGCATGTGTACAGAAATTTTAACTCCCCTACTGCACTTTATATAAGCTCCTCAAGGGCAGAGACTGTAGCTTACTTCAACTTCATGTCTCCCCAAGATACCTTAAATACTTTGCATACAATAACAGCAACAATAATAATTCCCATCTGTATACTTCCTAATACATTTCAAGGCTGGTTTAAAAAAATAATGAATTGAATTCCTTTCTTACAGGCCACTAGTTCCCACTATCCCATTGTTATCTCACCATCAGAATGTCCCATTTCCTCAGTCTCTTCACCCTCTCTGTCTATACCCCTGGTCTATAGATTATCTGCGACTTCCAACTGCTATACTTACCAAAGGGCTGGGTATTGTTCCTCCTCATCCATTCAGAGGGTCTTTCTCGGCAGAAACCGACACCTCCTGAAATGAGAAGAAAGGAAAGGAGAAGGCCAGAAGTTCCAACTTGGGAAGAGGCTGGGAGTCTGGGTGATACAGAGACAAGTGTATCTTGTTTACTTGAGTACTAAGCCAAAGGGCTAGAGGAGGGAAGGACAGGTCCAGATTAGGAGTATGAGTAACAACCAGTTCAGAGAACAGGCAAAAAGAAATGGTCCAAATCAGTTAAGGCAGAAGGCCTGGAACTAAGAAAAGGAGGCTGATATGGCGCTTATCATAGTGTTCAAGTTAACTTGCCCAGCTTTATGTAATGCTGCAGCAACCCTGTTTTTATGCTGTGCCTCCATTATGTTCCCCATCACTTTCCCTGAAGGAGTTTCAATTGTGCTGCAAACTGGAACGAAGGCAGCATTACTCTGAAGGGAGGGAAATGGCCATGACTAAGCAGAAAAGGACACATGGGTGACCTGGAAGATGGATGAATGAACCTGGGGGCCTGGAGGATGCTTCTGGTTAACAAAGCTATAGAAGAGGCCGAATGCTAGACTGTTCTACTTGAAAGCCACTGTGAGGCTAGGTTCTGTGAGAGACAGAGAAGCATGGGGGCCCTTGTTCCTTGATAAATTACAATCTTGCTGGGGAAAGAATTCAATTAAATGTGAGAAACCTTTATTAAGCACCTACCTACTATGTGCAGGGCACTATGGCTATGCAAGGACAAAAATGAAATGGGCCCTGCTTTCAAGAAGTTTACATTTTCCTGGGGATATAACACATAAGTGTTATATAAGTATAAGTATATATAAGTATATATTATATAAGATAAGTATCTCAAGATGGAGGAGAGATCTGGAAGGGCCTTGAGTAGATGTAGCAGCAAGCATCTTTTTAAGAGTCAGAGGTAAGGAGAATATTTCAGACATGGTAGTTGTAGCATATTAAAAAGCAAAGGAGCAGTTGATGGGATGGGGTGAATGGGTAACAGTTAATGGGCAAGTCTGAATGGAATAGAGAATGCAAGAAGGAGCTTAGAGTAATATGAAATAAGACTGAACAGTAGGTTGGCGCCAAACTGAGGAGAACTTTATATGATCCCATACTCTCAGGCAAATATAATTTATCATCATCTCTCAGGAAAGCTTTGTTCAACTGCTGGGTTCTCACTATGAATTATACAGTAGTGCCTACTCATTTGATCACAGATTGTAGGTTTTTATTTGAGGTTGTCCAAGGATTAGGTGAGTCATTCCTTTCAGCCTATCTTGTATTTTTAACTTTTAGACATTATTAATATTCAAGATAACATGACTGTAAACATTATCAATACCCTCTGACAGATACAGGCTTTCTTGTATCACACTCTAATCTGTGCTTCTATAATGTGTTGAAGGATGAGTTGGCCTTGACTACCACCAAGGTCCCTTCAGGCTCTAAGATACTACTTTAACTGCTGTTCTTAGCTATGAGTGATGGTGAGTCAGTGGACGGTGTGAGTCATTCATAATAAAATACCTACTATGTCCAGGCACAGTGCTAAGCAATACAAATACATTCCCTGCCCTCAAAGCTTACGATCCAATAGGGAAAGACACCACACAAAAGAAAGCTGGAAAGGGGGGAGGATGAGGAGGAAAAGGAGGAGGGACACAGCATAGGCGCATTATGGAGAAGTGCAACCAGGTGGGAAATGAAGAGGTGGCTGGTCTGGAAGCCCTACTTAAAGGGAAGTTCTGGGAGGAGCTCTCCTCACCACTTTCCTTTCAGAGGCATCTCAGGGGCAGAGGGTGCTGAAGAGGTGAGTACCAAGGTAGCTGTAATCTTCCAGCATAATGCGGTCCCTCAGGGTGTGATAGAGCAGTCTAAAGGAGTGTTGGAGGGGTTGTGGGAAGACAGCAACACAAGTGCATTATTGGTAAAGCTGTAAATCAGTTCATTTTTGAAAGCAATTTAGAATTATACAAAGTGACTAAAATATCCCTACCCTTTGACCCAGAGCTATATTCAAGAAGAAAGTATCCATACACACCAAAATATTTACAGAAGCACTTTTGTGACAGAAAAGAATTGGAAACAAAGTTGCTGCCCATTGATCAGAGAATGGTTTAAAAAAATTGTGATATATGAACATAATGGAATATAACTAGACTGTAAGAAAGGACTAATATGACGAATACTACAGAGAAACATGAGATCTATATGAACTGATGCTGAGTAAGGTAAGTAAAGGTTAATGGAAAGAACCATCTCACACACACACACACACACACACACAAAATCAAAAGTGACTATTTCAAAATTCCAATGAACAAGCATGCCTCCAAAGAAGAGATTCAAAAAGACCACCTGTCCCATAAGGTCCACAAGTATGATATGTTAAGCACATTTTCAGACATTTTTGTTGTATTAATTAATTCTGCTGAATCTTCCTCTTTTTTTTCTTTTTTATCTTTAACAAATGTTATTTATTATAATGAATAGCTCTCTAGGAGGGAGTATGAGAGAGATATGGGGGAAATATTGGTGATATGGAAAAAGACAAAAATAAAAATTATTTTTAAAAAGCAAATGATATGAAATGCAGATTCACAGTTTTATATAGTCTTTGTTTTCAGGGAGATATATAAAAACACTACCTTTGTGGTATTTAATTTCAGATTTAAATTTTTTTTTTAATGTGAGGAAAAAATGTTCTGGTCAAGGCATTTTCCCAAAATTACTGTTATTTTTCACTAATATAAAGGAAAGAACACTGGACATAAAAAGTCATCCATGGGTTCAAATTTCAGCAGAGCTTACTAATTAATTTGAGACTTTGGACAAGTCATTTCATTTCTATGAATCTTAGTTTTCTCATCTCTAAAAGGAGGCCATGTACAGTGAATAGAGCACTAGCCCTGGAGTCAGGAGGACCTGAGTTCAAAATCCGACCTCAGACATTTAACACTAGCCATTTGACCTTGGGCAACTCACTTAACCCCAATTGCCCGGCCTTCCCTCCTCCAAAAAGCAAAAAATAAAAATAAAAGGAGGCCGTGCTAAGTCAGAGAGGCTTGCCAGGACAACCAAATAAGAGCACACACAGCAAAGTGCTCTGTAAACTATAAAATACTCTATGTATGTGATTTATTATAATTAAATTGGAAAGGGTTTTGGAAAGCAAGCATACTACAGAGGGCCATAAACGGCACCCCACCCACAAGTAACTCAAAGTTGACAAATAAAGGAAATTGCCAACACTTGTCCAACACCAACCCCAGCGTGTGCCTGAACGAGCTGCATGCAGCCCAGTGCAGGATGACATGTACCTTTTTTTTCCTTTTCAAACCTACACAAAAAGTAAAACGCTGATATCTTCCAAGCACCGTTGATTCTGTTCTTCTTCCTTACACAGACAATAGTGATACACTTCTTCTGGCAAGATTCCCATCCTTATTCTTAAGATGCAATAGATTTTCCCAATGTGGGTGGAATTGCCACAGCCTTCAATATGAAGCCCCCAAGCTGGTCCTGGGAAGTGTTGGGAGCATCTAAATGTAACCAGTCCAAGGAGCCTCCGGCGTTTGAGACTCGGGTTTGGGATGTGGGAGGGAGGAGGGTTGGGATATTTTTGGCCAAACAGAACTACCATTCCACATCCTGTCAGATAAAATCTTTTGTGTCACTTCAAATAGTGCTTTTCTCAAAAACAAATTGGTGCAGTTGACAAAAGGGAATTGAATTATTCAAGATTTCTATTGAAATCAAAGACAAACCTTTCCCAAGTTGACCACTGCTATTTTTGCATCTTCTAAAACAGTGGTTCTCAACCTGTGGGTCACGACCCCTTTGGGGGTCAAATGACCTTTTCACAGGGGTCACAGGGGTCACCTAAGACCATCGGAAAACACATATTTCCAATAGTCTTAGGAACCAACACTCCTCTATCTGTCTCCAGGTGGGTCCGCCCACATGCAGATACACCCACATATGAGTATTAAAGAGTCGTGGCATTAGGAAGGTTGATAACCACTGTTCTAAGAGGTAGCAATGGAATAGTGAATAGAGAACAGGCCTTGAAGCCAGAAGATGTGAGTTCAAGTCTTACCTCACAGTCATATGGCTGTGTCACCCTGGGCATGTCACATAACCCCTCAAATCTCTAAGTATTTCTCTAAGACAAGGATTCTTATTCTTTTTGTGTGTGTGATAATTGACCCCTTTTGAAATCTAGTAACACCTATGGATACTATCTCAGAGTAATGTTTTTGTTTTGTTTTGTTAATAATAATTAAAAGAAATGCTACATTTTGGTTAAAAGTTAGCAAAGATAAAGATATATTTTTTCCTATCCAAGTTCACAGACCCCCCTAGAAATCCATGACCCTGACTTGGGTCAAGAACATCTACTCTAAGACCATAAATTATAAAGAAGGTATTGACCAGCTTTTGTTGAAAGACTTTCCTCATCTAGGAACTTTGAAGGTGCAGCTCCTATATCTAGCAGTGTAGGAGGCAATATGGAAGAAGGAAAAGAACCTTGAGAGTCCAAGGATAGGGGTTCAGTTTCAGCTCAACTCTTTGCTTAACAATATGAGTCATCAGTGCAATATGGCAGCACAAAAAAGAAAAAAACTAATGTAATCTTGGGAGACCAAGCATTCAGGAATAGGGAGCTGAAAACCTGACTCTAGTGGCCTGCTGGACCACACACTTGGAGTGCTGGGGGCTGCCTTTAGGAAGGACTTCGATAAACTGAAGAGCATCCAGAGGAGGGCAACAAGGGTGACAAAGGGCCTCAAGTCTATGATATTTAGGCATCTCCTGGAGGAACAGACATTGTTTAACCTAGTGAAGAGAAGACTGGAAGGGAATGGAAGGTGAGTCATGAAGGCTGCCTTCAGGCACTGGAAGGATCTCACATACATAGAAAAGGGATTAAACTTGTCCCAGAGGGCAGAACTACACACCAAAAACTCATTGGTAGGTTTAAAAAAGGATAAATTTAGGCTTGAAAGAAAGAAAAATTTCCCAACAATCAGAGCTATCCAAAAGTGGATATCAGACAGCTAGGTGGTACAGTAGATAGACTCTAAGTGCCAGGCCTAGAGTCAGAAAGATTCATCTTCCTGAGTTCAAATCTGGCCTCAGATACTTACTATCTGTGTGACCCTGGATAAGTCATGTAACTCTATGTGCCTCAGTTTCGTCACCTGTAAAATGAGCTGGAGAAGGAAATGGCAAACCACTCCGGTGTCCTTTGCCAAGAAAACCCCAATGGGATCAAAAAAAAGTGTTGAACATAACTCAACAACAACAACAACAACAAAGTGGATGTTCTTCATTGAAGAGGACCCCCTTCAACAAAGGTGTTCAAGTGAGGGTTTTGGGTCTTGGACCCTCTCTATTTCTGTCTCAATAAATTGTCTCCTTCTCTGACTTGGTGATGTCATCAGCTATTCAACCATTATGTTTTGGCAGAGAACTCCCAGATTTACATGCTGATACATCTACACACATATAGAGGCAGCCAGGTAGAGCAAGCGACTAGAGCACAAGGCCTGGAATCAGGAAGACCTGAGTTCAAATATGACGCTAGACACTTACTAGCTGTGTGGCCCCAAGAAAGTCACTTAACCTCTTTCTGATTCAACTGCAAAATGGGGATCATAATAATGCCTACCTCCCATGGTTGTTGTGAGGATAGAATGAGATAATATCTGTAACAGTCATCTTCAACTCATTACTCTTCCTCATCTCTCCTATATCCAATGGTCAAGTCTTCTCAAGTTCACCTCCTCGGCTTCTCTCACATCCATCCCCTTCTCTCCAGTCATGCTACAATGACCCTGATTTAGGCCCTTATCACCTCTCAAATGGATTAATTGGTCTTTGTGCAGCCATTCTCTTCCCTTGTCAATCCATTCTCCATGCAGTTGTTAAATGGACATTCCTAACATACATCTTTTACAATGCCACTTCCCTCATCAAGAAGCTTCAGTGATTTCTCATTATATGAAGGAAAAAAATACAAACTGGTCAGTGTGGTACTGAAAGGGCTTCACGATCTGGCTCCAGTACCTCATGCATTCTGCATTGCTGACAATTTGGCCTTTCTGTTTCCTACAGAAAACATTCCACTTCCTACCTCTGCACACAGGCTCACCCCATCATTCTTCTTTCTTACCAATGTTTCTTGCAACTCCCAGTTCCCTGCACTCAGTCACGGTGCCATCTTCTCACTGAGGGCAGAGAGCCAAGGGTATGCTGGAGCCAGCTCTTAGTGGCTCCTGAGAGCCAACTGTAAAATTCTCAATATGCACATTTATATCTTAGAAATCAGTAAATGCCACAAATCAGGGCTCGAGGCATTGTTTTGTTGATCATCTAGATTTAAGAAAGTGACAGAGAAACAATAATGCAGATTACACTAAAAAATGTGTTGTGCTAACTTTTCCAGGGAGAGTCAGTTGTTTAAGATTTCTCAACACTTCCCTGGAAGAGAAGATCTCCCTTTTGCATTTGTATTCCCCATGCCTAGCACAGTACCTGGAATACAGCTTATTATTGTTTGATCATTTTCCAGTTATGTAGAGGGGATTCTTGTTCAGGTCTACAGGTTAGACTAGCTGCCTGCTAAAGGCTCTTCCAACTGAAACTCTGTGATTCTAAAATTCCGGACTCTTTGTACTATCTGTTGGTAAATATATGCCTTATCATAATTACAGCTAATACCAAGTTACCTTATGGTTCTTTGGAAAGCAGGGGGAGGGAATAAGAATTCATCTCTCCTCCATTTAGCTTCAGTCAGAATTCAAGGTCTTAGCAAAGTAGCCTCCAATGAGTCATGTGCCTGAATGAAGGCAGGAGCTTTCCGTTATTAAAAGGTTAACCTGCCTCAAGATGGGGAATAGGGGGTGAAGCATGGAAATACTGACCCTAAACTCGGACCTAGGGTTTAGCATAAAGATATATGGTGTTGTCTACAACTCTCAGTAGAATCTAAGTTCCTTGGGGACAGGGGTTGTTTCATTTGGTGGGCATCTGGTCATAACTCTACGTCACTCAAAATCTTTCAATGGTTCCTCTACCTTACAAAGCAGTTAAAAGTTCTTTGCCTGGCATTCAAATCTCTTCACAGTCTGATATAATAAGTTTCTTTCTCTGTCTCCCCTTCTATCAGCCTTCTGCACATGTGTATGTATGTCTGTCAATCCATCTGTCTCTCTCTGTCTTTTGGAACTCCAGATGGCCTAGTGTCAAGTTAGATCCACTTGATCCTAGAAGATACAATCTAATTCCATGCTAGATACAACAATGTTTATGACTTACGTGCTTTGGGTTGTTGTTAAGAATTATATTCTTTATTTGTAGGACTCATTTTTTTTTTGTGAATTTGCATGTACTGAGGCCAGAAATTTCCTCAAAAGTCCACTTGCTTACCTATCCTCATTAAATACTCAGGCACACCACACAAAATCCTCCTCAATGACGGCTTTCTTTAGAAAAATTGTCTATTAATTCACTAGAGTTCATGCTGCCAAGCATCCTATTTAACACTGCCAAAAATTATTGAGGTGAAAAAAAGAGCATTGATTAACAGATTTTTGTGTAGGAACCCTGGAAGTGCTCTTAATGATACTATGTTGAGTTGTTATGAGGAAACTGCTTTATAAATTCTACACCATGATATAAGCCTGAGATATTATCATTATCATCATTATTATTATGTGGAAGACAGAAGAGTAATTCAACATGTAGCATCAAATCAATCCCAACATAGGATCAATTAAGCCCCTCAATTAGCTTGTTTAAATTACTCTGTGTAGTGGCTAGCTCAGTAAGCTACAGAAATAGGCACTAAACAAATTTTTCTCCATTCTTTCCACTACATTTTTCATAAAAATGGTCCTTAAGGAAATCATACCTGAGATAGAAAACCTAATTATATTAGCTAGATATTTGCATTGGTGTGTGGCACTGAGAGCTCAGGGATTTACATAAAAAGACCCTAGCACTCACAATCTCTAGTGAAACCTGGTCTTTTGCAATCCAAACAAGGGCCCTGCTCAGCCCTCTGGTTTCTAGATAAAAGTGAGAAGGATATGATATTTGATGAAAAGAATGGTTCCCATTCTGAAATAGCCAAATAAAGCCTTCTTTAATGGTTAAAGGAACCATATAAATATATAATATTTAGGATCATGAATTGGAAGAGATCTTATTTAGATCCCTCTCAATCATCTTTTTTTAATTTTTTTATTTTTTTTTATTTTTTATTTTTAAATTTTATTATAGTTTGCATCATTCCTTTCCAGAAGATTTTGAGTTACATATTTTCTCCCCCTCTTTCCCCCATCCACCAC
>CM053592.1:131952269-132010721 GCA_028646515.1 Pseudochirops corinnae
CGGGTGCAAAACCTCTGCCTTTCACTTTTCCCCTCTGGAGACCTTTCGGGCCAGACTGCTTATCTCCCCCTTTCGCAATCCCCACTCGCAGCTGCCGCTAATGCTAATCCACTCACCAGAAAGGCTTCTCTGCTTCTCCCGCCCAGCCACCCCCGGGGCACAGCCGCAGCTTCAGGCCAGGCTGGTTTTGGTTCGCAGTGCTGATATGGTTCCTCGTAGCCGAGCTGACTTTAGTGGGAAGTATCCTTGTGTGTGTTTTGGAGTTCTAGGATTGGTTTAGAGTCCTATTTTATGGGTATTTTGGGGTGGCTATGTGAGAGCTGCGATATGTTGCTGCTGCTACGCCACCATCTTGGCTCCACCCCCCCCTCAATCATCTGTGCGTGTACCCTGAAGTTTTGTCCTCTGCTCTCTCCATACTCTCTCTTTCAGTGATATCATCAGCCTTCCTAAGTTTAATTGTCATCTTTATTCAGTTAACTTCTAGATTTATATATGTAGCTCTCACATCTTTCCTGAGCTCCAGATTCATATCACCAACTTCCTATTGAACATTTCAAGACTGAATTATGTTACAGAGATATTTCAAACTAAACATGTCCAAAGAAGAATTCTACCTTTTCTCCAAAACTTGTTCCTCTTCTAAATTTACCTATTTCTGTCAAGGGCATCAATCATTATCCTTCTAGTCACCCAGGCTCCCTAATACAAGCACTTATTAACACCTGCCCAGACTTTGCCTCCAAATAAACACTCTTACCTCCATTCTCTTCTCCCTCCAATCTCTCCTTCATTGTACTGCCAGAATAATCTTCCTTGTGTATAGATTTGATCATAACCCTACATCATTCAAAATCTTTCAATGGCTCCTCTACCTTACAAAGTACTTAAAGTTCTTTGCCTGGCATTCAAAGCCCTTCACAGTCGGCTACAACAAAGTCTTTCCAGGCTTACTTTATACTCCTCCCCTCTATATATTTTGTGATCCAACCAAACTCACCATCTCCCATACACATCACGTACTTGTCTTTCTCCATATGTTTGTATGAATGGTTTACTATGGTGGAAAAACTTTCTTCTGCCAGCCTCCTTTTCAGTTCCTACCCATCCTTTAAAGTCCAAATGAAATCTCCTCCACGGAACCTTCCCTGATCTCCTCAGTCAGGAAAGCCTTTCCCCTCCTTTGCATCTACCTAATGGCAGGTATTCCTGGGGTATCACAGTTACCTGCTTAGTGTCACAGCTCCCTACTAAAATCCAATCTCCTCAAAAGCCTAAACTGTGCCTCATTTGGATCTGGCATCTCCTCCAGTAACCAATACAGTGCTCTGCACACAGCAGGCGATTCATAAATGGTTTGGTGCAACTGGATGGAGGCGGGAGAAAGCCTAAACTGGCAGGAACAATGCGGGGGATGGCGAAGTTAAGTTTTTAGTGCTGACTTAGGTCTATAGCTGTAACTATTTTCTTTTTTTAAAACAATTTGACTTTCTCAAAATCGAACATCTCTGTGAACTAGCTTCCTATTCTACCATTCTCAAAGAAAAGAAAGTTTTGTCTTAAGTCAGCTTCAAAATATAGTAAAATCTCTCACTAACCACTTATCCAGTTATCCATTCTGAAAAAAAAAATGTGTTGGGAACTAATGGAGACAAAAGGTTCAGACAAAACACAATCCCCAGAGATCACAGTAAAATAAGATAGTAAGACACAAGTTCAGATGATTATAATCTACAATTAATAGAAAGAAAAAGAGGACACAGGTTACAGTAGAAAGAAGGCCGCTAGATTTTGGTGTTGAGACCTGGATTCAAATTCTGCCTCTGACACTTACTGTCTGTCACCTTGGACATGACACTCTACTCAGGGTCGTGTTCCTCATCTGCACAATGAGGGTTGGACTAAGTGACCTCACGAGTCTCTCTGTTCTAAATTTGTAATCATAAAAGATGCATTAGAGAGCTGGAAAGCAAAATACTATATAAAACAAAATAAAACAAAAATTGTTACCAGGGAAAATGGGGAGTGGGGATAGGGAGGAGGACTCATTTGCCCCATGAGGGGATTATGACTTGAATTAATAGGAGTCCTTTATTGAAAATGTAGGTCCGCTTCAGGGAATTCAGAGACACTGCATAGCTACACCTTTCTGGAGGACAGGAAAGGCCATAACAGTGATTTCTCTCGGGGCTTTCTTGCTTGAAACAGATTTAAAAAATAGATTTGGTTTGAGAACAAAAACAACCCCAGTGACAACAATGAAACCATTTTCAAGGAAAGCTCAGGTTCCAGGCCAAGGAGTGGTTTAATAGGTCATGAGAACTTTTCAAAAACTTGAAAAAACCAAGGGGGAGGCGGAAATGCTCAAATGTTCTCATTCAGAGGAAGACAATGAATGCTGAGCACCAGCTGAATATGAATTAAGAATGGCAGGCTCACATAATAAAGAAGGGAGATATTTCAGCAGAAGGGTAACACTGAATACTGAAGTAATCCTTCTACTATACTATAGAGGGCAGTTTGGGATCCAGAATTTCTAGCAGGATACAGAGAATTCCAGTGGCATCAGAGAAAAGCAACTGCAGTTGTTAAAAAAAAAAAGACAGAAAATGGAACCTTGAACTAGATATGGGCATGATTTGTATCCAACTCAGAGAAATGAATCATGATTTAATTCCAGTCAGCAAATGAAATAGACCCTCTTTAATATACTAACTCTGAAAGACAATAGGAACGCCCTCCTTATAAGCTAACCATGTTACATCTTGTACAATATGGCCAGTTGTGGCACAGCAGCAAGAATATTAGACCAAGAGTCAGGACCCTAGTGTGCAAATCCCCTCTCTACCACTCACTAGTTGTGGCCTTAGGAAAAATCATTTAAACTCTGTAAGCTTGTAATAGCAACCACATTGGCACACTCAGGATGGCTGCTAGTACAGGTTCTTAGATCTGCTTTACTAGGAAAGATACCTGTTTAAGGGGTCAACGACCTTTTTAATTACATTCATTAGTTCAGGGGAAAAGTCAGCACCCTGAACTTCAGAGAAAATCTAAATAAAGAAAATAGAGAAAATACAAGAAAAGAAACAAAGATAATCAGACAGGGCTTCTAACTGTCTGAACAAGGCAATACGTACATAGTTAACAGAGAGAGAGCCACCAGCATCTGGGTTTTCAAAGCTGGGGGACTCTTTAATGGCTACCCAGAGTCTTATCTGGCCAAATCACTCAGTCTTCCAATGAGTGATCCCCAAAGCAAAATGCTAACCTCAGAGTACATATATACACACACATACACACACACACACACACACACGCATATATATGTATATATGTATGTATATATACATACATATGTATGTGTGTATATACACATATATACATATGTGTATATATGTATATGTATGCATGTATACCCTTTTTTAGAGCCAGAGGGCATCACAACCCATGACTCAGTGCCTAATTAGAATGTAACAAAAACTGTGAAAGCCTTCCTACAAGCAAGCTTCCCCTAATGGGCTCCACATGAAGCCTATTAATGGGTGGGAAGATATTCTATCTGTTAACATTACAAAGCTTCAATTCTATCATCGGCAGAATGGGTATCATTGTCATCATCATAATTACAGTTAGCATTCATAATGTTTTCAAAGTGCTGTACAAATATCATCTCATTTGATCCTTACAACACCCCTGGGAGAGTAGGTATTATTAGTATCCCCACTTTAGAAATGGGGAAACTGAGGCAGGTGGAAGTTTCTTTTGTTTGGTTGTTTGTTTTTTAAGTGACTTGCTTAGGATCACCCTGCTAGTAAGTATCTCAGGCTGTATTTGAACTCATTCCTCCTGACTCCCAGTCTAGCATGCCCTTCACTGCATTACCTAGTTGTCTCTATAATCCATACACTACTGACCTCACAGTAGAGGAAATTGCTTTATAAAGCACTCTCTAAATGGAAGGTATGATTGCTACATATGATGTAGCATGATGTAGAACATACCTAAACATGGAACATGTCCAAGAAGCCTTAACCACAAAATCTTCAGGAGATGAGAACAGCCAAAGGGACAGTGATTTAAAAGGGACGCCATGGAGGTGTGACTGAGGACACAGGATGGACCAAATTTTGGTGAAGGAGAAACTGGGGTAATGATACCTGGCTATGGCAAGCTGTGAATTTTTCCCCTCTTCTGTGTTGGACAGGACTGAAAGCTGAATGATTTGCCTTGAGGAAAACCACACCCCTGACACCTGCTGTTCTAAAGAAAGGATAGAGGGACCTCATACTCATACCTCTCACATGTGATGTTAGGAAGCACAGAACCCTTCCTACCACCATATGGCAGGGACACTTGCCAACATGAACATAGGAAGAGAGACAACTAAAGGAATGTAAGCTGTGCTTAGCAGATAACAGAGATATGCAATGACCTGAACAAGACATCATTAACTGTCCAATCTGCCTGATGCCACCTGCCTGCCTATCATATTACTCTCAAGGGAGATACAGAGACAAGCCAGGGTTCCCTGAATTCCTAAATCACTTTCACTGACTATTCACGTTAAGAGGTTATGCCATGAATGAATGAATGAATGAATGAATGAATGAATTTAAAGTACACTTACTATGTACCAAATCCTGCTCTAAGAACTGAGGGATACAAATACAAAAGCAATACAATCCCTGACCTCTGTGGGTTTGCACAGTAGAGGAAGGCAATATAAATAAGGTAGAGGAGGACAGGAAAGGTGCATTGGCTTGGGAAGTTGAAGGGATGATAGGTGGATCCAGAGTAGAGATAAATGATCTGCCCTTTTGAGATGAAGCAGTAGTATTGGTTTGATTGTTGTCCCCAGAGCAGGAGGGATGGCGAGAAGATGAACAACATGCACAGCTGGATACAGCTGAGAAAACTTTAAAGGGATGTCCAACAGGTGAACATAAAGCCACAGGTTTAATGTGGAGTGACAAGATAAAACAAAACAGTCTGAATATATAGCGGGAAGTAATTTTCAAAATCAGGCTGAGTAATAACAGTATCTCTGGAACCCAAGAAGAGAAAGAAAGCAAAGTGAATAAACTGCAAACTCTTAACTGGTGGTGTATGGGGAAAGACCTGGCAAGGATACTGGTCCTCTGCTCAAACATTTTAAACTATCAGATGAAACCTGAGGATCTTTTGGCCATATCTATAAAACGTCTACCATTCAGATGATCACACACACACGCACACGCACATGCACACATACCCACATAGTCAAGTGTCTGGTTACTTGGTATAACACCAACTATACTGATCTTAAAAAAGATTTCCATGTGGATGTTTGGTATCTTATGAAAAATCTTCCTCTTTAAATGGAGAGCGTACAGTTTAACAAATAGGGAAAACTCAAAGTAAGGTGAAATTAAAGTAGATGGAGTTTTCTATCAAGTATAAAAATAAAGAAATTAAATTTATGAAGAGAAGTTAATCTTCAGGACCAAATGGGTATTTTTGTCTGTATTATTTAAAGTTCTATAACATATAATAGCTGTTGAGCACAATATGTTGAGGGTCTGTAATTTCTAATGTTAGGCTAATTAAGTTTGACTTGATCCCATGATTGAGGGGAAATCATGAAAGGGCTTTCAGTTTGGCAATGGTATGATAAGGTAGATTTGCAAAGAAATAAGTCATAGTATCTTCTACCGCATCTCTTTTCCCTTCAAAGTCTCAATTTCCTATTCCTTTCCCTTAGTACCAGTGATACCCAAGGTAGGCTTTGAAATAAAAGAAGGCTTTTATCAGGCAAAGACGAGGAGGGAGTACATTCCAGGCAAGGGAAAGGTAAGAGAGTGCAGGATAAAATCAGAGAATAATCTGTAGTTCATATCGGTTGCAACATAGAGTATGCTAAGGGAAATGAAAAAGGGGATGCAGGGAGGAGGGGGAGACAGAGAGAAAGAAAGGAGGAAGAGAGACAGAGAGAGAAGGAGAGAGACAGAGACAGAGAGAAGACAGAAAGAGAGGGAGAGAGAGAATTTGGAGACAGAGAGAGAATGTTATCATAAAAGACAAGAGGAGAGAAAGTGGTCAATAGTGTAAAATGCTGCAGAGAATGAGGCCAAGGACTAAAATCCAAGAACATTCAGTTGTATAATTTGGATGTTAATATTCAAGTTAATTCTGCTGAAGACATGGAAAGAGAGGCAGTGCCAGGATACACTGATACCACTGTTAATACATTATATCCCATCCTAAAGACAGAGAGGCCCCACCATGTCCAGTCCCCAGAGACCAGCCCAGCTTGGTCCTATCAAGTTTATCTGTCTTTCACTTGCGTGGTTAAATGTCACAAAGAGATGGCAAGCACGTTATACAAACAGTTCAGTCACAAAGTATATAATGTTATCAACCTCATTCACAACAGAAACAACAAACTGCTTGCTCTGCTCACATGCTTCTGTCACCAATGGCCCAGGGGACACCCTCATAAGCAGCTCCAGCTTTGGACTCTCATGAACTGGATTAGTCCAGAGAATGGGCCTGAGATCAAAGAGAAAAGATTAAACTTTTTCTCACACACTCACAAGTTCCAGGAAAAAAATTTCTTAAATAAACCTTACGTCTGGTTTGTGTCTAGGGTGTCCCCTCTTAAAAGTACTAACAGATTCCTTTCTACAGAACTTATTAAATGCTTAAAGTAGATGTCAAGCATAAGACAGCTTTTTATCTCCTCTACCAAGAAAAAAGGAATAGAACACAAAAGACTCATACGTTCAATAAGCACACAGTAAAATATGAAACAATAACCCATCACACCTATTAAGTGGTCTCAGGATGCAAAGACAACTTCTCAGGGTGGCAGAACAGATATTTCATGCTCGCTTCAGATCTACGTAATCTCGACAACTTTCGGCATCTGTGTCTTTTAGCCAGGTGGACATAAAGTATCACAGGATCACAGCTTTAGAACTAGAAGGGCCCTTAGAAGCAATTAAGTCAAAGCACATAGGGAAGCTAGATGACAGAGTGGATGGAATACTGAGCTTGGAGTCAGGAAGTTGTTGTTGTTGAATTGTTCAAGTAGTGTCCAACTCTTTGTGACCCCATTTGAGGTTTTCTTGGCAGAGATACTGGAGTGGTTTTGCCATTTTCTTCTCTAACTCATTTTTCAGATGAGGAAACTGAAGCCAACAGGGTGAAGTGACTTGCCTAGGGTCACACAGCTAGTCAATGTGTGAAGCCAGATTTGAAGTCGGGAAGATGAATCTTCCTGACTCCATGCCAACCACTCCATCCACTGTGCCACTTAGCTGCCTCTTAGGAGTCAGGAAGACTTGAGTTCAAATACTGCCTCAGATACTTTGTAGCTATGTGACCTTGGGCAAGTCACTCAACTTCTGCTTGCCTCAATTTCCTCAAATACAGAATGAGGGTAATAACGGCAGCTACCTTGCAGGGCAGTTGTGAGGATCAAATGAGATAATATTTGTAAAGTGCTTAACACAGTGACTGGCACATAGCAGGTTCTTAATAAATGTTTATTTCCTTCCCCGTTCTTATTTTATAGGTAAGAAAACTTATGTACAGTTTACTTTACTCAGAGTCACACAGCTAGCAAAAGCCTGAGACAGAATTTGAATTTTGGTCTTCCTGACTGCTGGCAAAGTATTCTCTCTCTTGCCTTTTAGGATGCAAAATTTAAAGAGAAAAACCCTTTGGCTACAGAGTCTTCTGGGTGTGGGCACTCTACCTCAGGGGGCCATTGCAGAAATCAGCCCCTTCTTGGCAACCAGCATCTGATTCAAGAACTCTCAAACTCTAGAATTCATAATGTGTTCTTCAGGGATGGAATCATCCATTTTTCAGGATCCAATATTGTTCAGGAACCTGGATTCAGGTCAAGAAAAATATTGCTCTGGTTCCTGCAAACATTTCTTACCATTTCAGATTCTTCAAGACAGAGGTGGGTGAAAGAACTCATTCTAGATGTGAGGAGACATTTGTTAAAAGCAGGGACCTATGAGATTTAAAGGGACTTTCATCTGAATGGGATGCTGTGTAGGGCCAGACACTGACAAGCAAGTATGGAAAGATAGAGGTTAGTCAAGGGATATGGAGGTGAGTAGTAGAAAAGGGAGAATTTGATGTGGCTCAAATACCAGATCCCAGAAATACAGTAAACTTTGTAATAATGTCTCACTTCCACAAAAAAGTAAAGCTTTGAGAGAAGGTCAACTGCGATACTCTACTTTTATTTTTGTAGAACCCTATAAGAAAGAAACACTTTTCAACTTCACTTTTTAAAAAAATTTTGAGGTCTATTTTTAGCTTAATTCCACCTCTCCTTGGATGTACCCACCAGTCACAGGATAATAAGTGATGAATATATTTTCTTTTATCTTCTGTTCCATTTGTTTTGAGAAAATTAAGCTTTGCAAAATAATTTATCAAGGCATCACTTTCATATTGCCTCCTTTCTAGGAGCATAATGTGATTTCCTCCCCACCTCCGCCCCTCAAGAGTCTCTAAATGAGATTCCTGGCCATTAATTGCAAAGAAAAAATAACAGACACCCAAGTTATAGAAGATTTCAAGGCCCTGCCTACATCTTACCCCAACCACAGGATTCCATTTTTTAATTTCTTTGAACAGAGGCAATAGCAGTTTATCCTTTGATGACTAATCAGAAAAAAGCAACTGCTGTCCTACTTAACCAGGACTTTGTTTCAAAAGAAATTTTGTTAAGAGTATTTATTGCCTTTAGATATTTCACTTGTGCCCTTAGCAATTAGACATAGAGAACCAACCAGATGTGCACCAAGAAAAAGTCCATGAGGCAATGTCAGTTACAAAAGGGAAATGTGAAGCATCATGGTGTGATCATAAATGGCCAAGAGTTGTGTCACCCTCATTCATTTTGAAACAAGAAGTTTCATCGACAACCAGTCAATCATCACCTACACATCACAGTGTCAAGCACTGTGCTAAGAGCTGGGGATACACAGAAAGGCAAAAAAGCTCCTCCATCCTAGACGAGCTCACAGTCTAATGGTAGAAACAACATGCAGATGATTACATACAAAAAATGATATGTACAGGATAAAGTGGGATACAACAGAAGAAAAGCATGAGCATTCTGGGGGATCAGGTGAGGCTTTGCATAGAAGGTGGAATTTTAGCTGGGTCTTAAAGGGGAGAAAGGGAAGCCAGATGGCTTCATACACTTTAGAACTAGAAATTTTCCAATTCAACTGCCTCATTTGTCAGATGAAGAAAATTAAGTTCAAGAGAGAGAAGTCACACACAGCTATCAGGTCTCTGATTCCTAATTCAGTCCTCTTACCAATATGCCACAACTTCCTCTCCTAGGCTAGGTAATACGAGTTAGCAGATAATTGTTCTCTACTTATTTGGGGTTTTAGTCTTCTGTTCCCTAACTAAACTATGGATGCTTTAAGAGAAAAAGTCTATGCTTTTTATTTCTTTGGGTCCTGGTATACAGGGCCTCCCACAAGTTTAACTTGACGAGGAATGAGCACAGGAAGTTAGGAGACAGATATAGCTGTGGCAAAAGGATGCCATGAGCAGGGCTGAGGTTGGAGAGGGACACCAGGGTGATGGTGGGGGTAAGTAGGCTTCTCCTGCTCAGTGATGAGCTAGCTGTGGTCAGACAGGATCAGAAGTCACTACCAAGGGAAGATGGACAAAACAGAGCGTCAACTGCTGTGGAAGCATGCATGGCCAAATAGACATTCCTTTGACTATTCCCTTAGTTATGGAGTTATGGAGAATTGAACAAAGACAAACTGCATTTTCTAGAACTGCAGAGTTAAAGCAACTTCTGTCCTGCTTAGGGGAGAGGAGGAAAAGGACATGGTTCTGGGATTTAAAAGAGTGATAAATACACCACCCCATGAAATATATCTTCTTGTGGGGGGGGGGGAAGAGGATGGTGGACTAGCCAAAGACGGCACAGTCCTTAAAGTATGAACAATATATTCTGCCCGGTACAAAGATTCACAGAGGCTCAGTGAGGCTACTTCCAAAACTTCCACGAGTCATGTAGAGGGCCTCCCCTATTCAAAGCACGTGCAGGTATTTACTAACTGTTTCCTATCTGCTTACTGTGTGGGGATGAAAAGTCTTGTGATGAGTGTGCATAAAAAAGACTTTCCCAGGTGAAAGCTTGCTTCATCAGTGTGCTGGTAAATGCTTAACACCCTGCTCTCCGGGGAAAAAAGTTATGTAGGTCACACTTTTAAGTTTAATCTGCATCCTTGGCATTTTCCATCCTCACTCTCTTAAGTGTAGATCCTGAGTTGACAAACTATGGCCCACAGGCCAATGTTACCTTTTGTACAGCCTCAAGCTAAGAATGGTTTTAAAATTCTTGAAGTGCAAAAACAGGCAGTGGCAGGGTTTGGCATACATGCCATAGTTTGACAGCTCCTTGTCTAAACAACCAACAAAACAATAAATCAAGCCCAGATTTGTAGTGTTGGTCAGTTCCTGAGATAGAAATGCTCACACCAAAAATTTAATAAACTCTCCTAGGCCTCTATGGGCTGGCTCTAGCACATTCATTGTTCTCTCTCTCTTTCTTCTTTAATAGTAAGCCAAGAGTTGCTGTAAGCCTTCAGGTGGTTGAGAGGGAGTGCCAACTGCCTCTCCACCCAGACTACCATGTGGCAGTAAACACATGACCATCTATGTTTCTCCTCTCTTTGTTGTGTCTATTCTTTCTTGATCTTAAGAGAATGAGTATTTAAGATGGATGGACTGGGTCATAACCTTGTAAGTTTCAAGAGGTCAGAAGAATCACCCAAGGTCTAGTGATTAGGGTCCATATCAGAGTCTGTCATAGCCATACCAACCAAGCCAGGTAAGGAGTCTGCCCTGAGGAGAAACTTATTTTATCTAGCCCAACAGTGGATTGACTTAGCAATCAAGACATTGTGTCCTGAAAGCCAAAGAGCAATTAAAGTTATTTAATCTCAACTGGGCTTTCACTGCAGCAAGGCAATCTTGGCAAATTCACTATCCCCTCTCCTAGCTGTTATTCCAGACTTTCTCATCTTTCCTCAAGTTTCCCATGGCACTCCCTTCTCCTAGTCTCTGAGCTCTGGAATTCACCTCACATTTCACTCACAGTTACCCTGAGCTCCCACTTCTCCCCTATTCCTCATTTATATCATTCAGACATCTTCCTCCACTATTTCATCCAGGTAAAGAGGTGGCCTGTCTTCTTGCCAAGGGAATTCCCTCTACATACTTCCTTATTCTCATCTCCTACTTTCTCCAGAAAATTGTCCTCACAGTTCTCCCCCACTTACTCTTTTCTTCAGTCTCTCCCTATATATTGGCTCCTTCCCTGAGACCTACAAATATTCTCATATCTTCCTCACCCTTAAAAAATCCTCACTTGGGCACCTAGGTGGCTCAGTAAATAGAGAACAGCCCTGGAGTCAGGAGGACCTGAATTCAAATCCAGCCTCAGACACTTGGCACTTATTAGCAGTGTGACCTTGGCCAAGTCACTTAACCCCAATTGCCTTGCCTTCCTCCAAAAAAAAAAAATCCTCACTTAATTGTACCATTCCCCACTAGCTATAGTCCTGTTATTTCTACTCCCTTTGAGAAAGTCATTTATAATTGTGGCCTCCATTACCTCTCTTCTTAACCCTCTATAATCTGTCTTCTGATTTCATCATTCAGCTGAAATTTTCCTCTCCAAAGTTACCAGTGATTTCTGAATTGCTAAATCTAATGACCTTTTCTCAATCTTGATTCTCATTGACTTTTCTGTACTCCTGGATACTCATTCCTTTCTGGGATTTTGTAACTGTATTATCTTGGCTCTCTTTTTATCTGTCCAGTCATCCCTTCTCCTTCTCTGAACTTCCCTATTCCTCCTGGTGAACCAGACTTGCAACCCTGGGTGTCACTGCCTAGCACAAGGCCTAGAAGATAGCAAGTACTGAGTAAATGCTACCTATTATCATTATTATCCTTAATTTTTTAGTCTCAATAAGATCGCATATCCAATCCTATGCAAAATCTTGTTGTTTCTACCTCCACAGCATCTCATGTATACGTCTTTTTTCTCTACTCATTCAGTCACAGACCAGGTTCAGATACCACTTCTTTCCTGGGCTACAGCAATAGCCTTCTACTTACTTTCCCTGCTTCAAGTCTCTCCTCTTCGACTCCAACGTCCATTCAGCTGACAAAGTGACTTTTCTAAATCCCAAGACTGAACAAGTCACACTCCTGTTCAGTGAGCTCCCATGGCTCCCTGTGACCTCCAAGATCAAATATTAAAGTTTTCAGTTTGATATTTAAAACCCTTCACAATCTGGTCCCTTCTTACCTTTCTAGTCTTCTTAGATGTTACTGTCCTTCAATGGGGGAATGATAACATAGAACCAAAAGAAAAGACTGGGTGGAAAATGCAGAGGCAAATTTTAGCTAGATCTAAAGGAAAACTTCCCAGCAATTAGAACTTTCCGAAAGCAAAATGGGCTTCCTCCAATGGGGTCTCCCATTACTACAGATCTTCCAGTAGAGAGTAAATGGACGACCACACTTGTCAAGGATGTTAGAGGAGAGATTCCCATTCAACTATTGACTGGAATAGGACAGTGATGCCAAACTAAAACATAAATAGTTCCTTGTGGGACCATATTGATCTTGAAAAATCACAAATTAACATTATCTGTGATACTGTATATTTATTTTGTTAAACATTATCAATTACAGTTTAATCTGATTAAGCTGCCAAAAAAAAAGATTTTACTGTCTTTCACTTACTATCTGATCCAGCTGTGCTGGCCTGATATCATCTGCTTGATCTCTGGGCCTTTACCAGCTGTCCCCCAGGCCTGGCATGTTCTCCCCCCAACAATGGGTCTCTTAGTATTCCTGGTTTCTTTCAAAACTTATCTCAAAGCCCACCTCCTGAAAAACACTCTTTCTGGTCCCCCCAGCTGCTAACCCTTCCATCTATATAGATTACCTTCCATCTACTCTGTAGAGATCTTATATGTACTTAGTTATTTACATGTGATCTCTCCCATTAGAATATGTGCTCTGTAAAGGCAGGGACTGGTTTTTTTTACCTTTTATGTAGCCTCAGCACTTACCATTGTACTTGGAACACAGTAAATGTTCATAAATGCTTTTTGAGTCACTGATTGACTGACTGATTGATCCATTGCTTATGGCACCACCAGAAATTAACTTAGTAGGGGAAGTGCTTGGAGACAACCATTTTGAATATGAATCACTCTTCTCCAGTACCTAACAAGAACATAAAAGAGAGAATTTGTCCCAGTTTGAAGGGAACATTTTTTGTACTTCAAACCTTGCTAATATCTTCTCAGTAAACACTCCTTTGGAAAAACTAATTGATGTTATTGACTAATACTGAGGAGAGAAAAAATGGCCAACATAATATTTGGGAGATAGTAACTGGGCAAATGATATAGGAGGAACGTGCCAGATGTGGCTCGCTAGAGAAAGTCCCCTAACACTTCCGCGTTATACCTAGAATTCTGAGGGCAGCAGTAGCCTTGTTCTAGCGACCTGACTTGCTAGTCAGAATGTGAGTTAGGACAATGAACATCTGAGCCTATATGGACTAGAACCATTTTATTGTATCTTGTGTGCTCATTGTTACATACTGTTTATTTGCATGCTGGTTCTGGCTTAAGGGGAAAAAAAACACTGTCTAAGCTATCCAAGATCACACTAAGACTCACTGAAGTATGATACTTCTGCAAGGAAACCCAGTTCATCAAGCAGATAGCGATTGAGGAACTGGTTTCTAACTGGGTAAATCCATAATTGACACCTCCCCTTAACCGATACTGGGTGATGCCCTTGTGGAAGCCCTGTAGAGAGAGCCATAACTGAGGAATAGAAAGTTCCTGATTTTCTAAGTCACAGGGAGTACAGCATTTACTCAGCTCACCCAACCAGTGATCCAGAAAAGCATGGGACTCACCAAGACCATGATCCTTTTTTTTTACAGAATGGAATCAAGTGGGTAGCTATAAATACTACCTGGTAGTTAAACATAGATGAAAACCCCTTTATACTTTAATAAATGCTTTCTGTAAGTTAGTAAGCCTGAAAGATCCATCCCATGGTGGCCAACCCACTCCAACTTTCACTTATGTTTTTATCACTTTGTGGTTACAAAACATTATAACATATATAACCTCATTTGATTCTCACAATAAGCCAGTAATTTGTATTATAGTGATTTATATATGTTTAACAGCCCCCCCAGCTCCAGACTGTAAGCTCTTTGAAGAGAGGAACTGCCATTTTTCATCTTTATTTTCCCAGTATCTACCACAATGACTTACCCATGCACAAATAACCAATGTGGAAATCCCCTCCACTAACGCTGAATCTGCAAGATCATATCACACCTATGATTTTAGTAGATAAGTCCTGGTTGGCAGAAGTACAGAGTTACATGGGGGTACTGGAACCAGCTTGCAAGAACCAATGCTTAAATTTTCACTGTGGGCATTCACAACTCAGAAATCTGCAAATGCCACAAATCTGAGCTTGATTTGTTGTTTTGTTGACTGAGCAGACTTTTAAAAGTGACAAAGTATTAATAATGCAGATCAGACTTAAAAGAGTATATTGGGTACTTTTTCCTCCAAAGAGCTGGCTGTTAATCATTTGCGACTACTTCTCTGGAAGTGACATGCCCAAGGTCACACAATCAGCAAACATATAGAAGTAGGTTACAAACCCAGGTCTTCCTGACTCAATGGCCAATATTCTCACCACCATGCCAGGTTACCCATAATTATGAATTGATTGATACATGTTTGCTAAATTTAATTTAATCTAATTTAAAAGATGAGAAAATTTCTGATTTGCTTTTTTCATTTCTAACTCAACACAGATTTCTATAGTGCTGTTTCTACACCATCTTCACAGTATGTATAAATCCTTTCCTTCCTGCACTCACTTCACTTCCTTCTACTTCTAGCTCTAGAAAAAAAATTATAATAATCAAATCAACTTTACCATTCCTGGAAAAGACAGGTCAATCAATCAGTTGCTCTATGACTCCACTCACCATCCTTGTCACTTCCTTTATCAAAATACCTCTCCTTTGCCAACACTCCAGTATTTATGTTGCCCTCTCTTGTTAGAAAGTAAGATCCTTGCAGGCAGGGACTCTTGCCATTTTTTCTATTAGCATCAAAGGCCTTAATGCAGTATCTGGCATATAGTTAAAGCTTATTAGATGCTTTTTTTTTTCATTCATTCATTGAATTCATTCATTGAAGTGACATGCACAAAGTCACATAGCTGGAAGAGACTCCGGCGATCATTAATATAATTTGTAATAACAGATTGTAAATCCAACTCCGTCATTTTACAAATGAGAAAACTGAAGCCTATAAAGGTTAAATAGCTTACAGAAGGTCACACAGCAAATTAGGGCAGAACTGGGATTTGTCCATTGCTTTTTCCACAACTTTGAGCTGTCAGAGTCCAGATTAGACTCAGATCTCCCTGCTCCTAATCCAGTACTTTCTGTAGCCTTACAATGCATTTGAGAAAGAGAGTGGGCAGGCTTCCTTTGCCTCTCCCCAAATCCTATACCTTTTCTAACCAGAAAAGTCTCTTTCCCTTGCAAGTTTAAAAAAAAATCTAGTTTTAAAAATTAATTCTTTTGCAATTCAAAGATTTTTCAGTCTTTAGGAGTCCTCTATTAATATATAAATATTCCCGGAAGGAGAAAGACCTTAGATCCTTATTCCTCAAAACCCTCACAAGGATTAACTGGCAATTGATTAAGAGTAAGAAGGAGGACTTAAAAAATGGCTGGCAATGGATATGAATGCCCTGGCCTATGGAGAGTGAGGAAGAGAGATGCATACTGAAAGAGAAGTTGGGGGCAAGATTCAATCAATCAACTTTAACCTCCATACTTTTGCTTAGAGTCACCCCCTTAATTTCAAAGCCAGTGCCTCACTCTTGCACAGTCAGTAAATAAACGTTTATTAAACACTTACTATATACCAGGCACTATGCTGAGCACCCTGAGTACAAAGTCCAAATGGGTCCCCATCCCTGTGCATAGCATCCCAGGCACAAAGATGGAGGTGGAGTTCCATGTTTGCCAGTGCAACTGGATGACTGAGTGCATGGTAGAGGGGACCAGCGACATAAAGTCTAAGAGGACTGGAAACAGGGAAAGTCATGCTGGGATAGTCAATGTAAAGGCAGAGAGATGGGAACTGGAGTGCCATGTATGGAAAATGACCAGAAGGCCAGTTTTGCTGGCTTGCAGAGTATGGGAGGAGAAGTAACACCAAATGTAGCTGGAAAGAAAGCTGGAGGCAAAGTTAAGGACTTTAAAAGTTAAAAAGAGACATTTGTATGTAATACAAGGCCTAGGACAAAGCCTCAGAGGAACACTCATACTTAGGAGGTGAGATCTGTGTGAGTCAGAATGAATAAGAGTGCTCCAATCTAGCGAAGGAGAACAAGGACAGAGCAGTGTCAGGGAAGCCCAGAGAGGAAAGAGTATCCAAAAGGAGAAGGTGGTCAACAGTGTGAAAACCAGTGGATAGACTGAAAAGGATAAAGACTGAAAAAAGATCACCCTATTTGGTAATTAAGAGATCACCGGTAACTTTGGGGAGAGCAGTTTCAATTGAGTGATAAAGTCAAAATCAAAATTCCAAAGGGTTAAGGAATATACAGGAGAAGATAGAGAGGCAACAAACATAGACAGCTTCTTCTGTCTCTATAAGCTCATCAAATTGATCAGGAAACTCCCTTGACTGACTCCATACAGGAATATTTGATAAGCATGCCATCTATGTCTTCATCCAATGATAAAAATGTTGAATAAAGCAGGGACAGATTCTAGGGCATTCTATTAGAGGCCTCCATCTAGGCTGATACCAGTCCATTAATGATTACTACTCATTCGAGCAGTCCAGAATATATTTAACTATGCTAATACCTAGACCACATTTCTCCAAGTCATCCATAAAGACCACGAAAGGCTTTGTCAAAGGCATTGCAAAAATTCAGGCACGTCATATCTATGGTTTTTCTGCAGAACTACCCAGGTTCTTCATTCTGGGTTTGTTTATTTCCTTGTTTGTTTTTTCTTTCTACTTCCCATTTCACCAGGAGAAGATTTCATGGGAAAAGGAGCAAAAGAAGGACTTGAGGATAAAATCAGCCAAGGACAAGGACACTAAAAGCACTAAGATCCTCTAGTGGCCTTAGAGGAAGTAAAGGAATTATGATAGAGATTTAGAGGACTTTGGAATAGTGAAGAACAGAGATCGAATTTGGGGTAGAAATTTGTAAGAATTTGAAAAAGGAAAACTAAATTTAAAATAAAAGAAATTAAATTTAAAAAAAAGAAAAGAAAATGGAAGACTCCAGTTGGAAGGAGAAGAAGGATCAGAGTATGAAGTGTACGAGATAATTGTCAGCAACTATTTGAAATGCTATGACTCCAAAGAGAGGTCATACTTGTTTCCTTTGGCCCCAAAAGGCAGACTTAGTTGCAAAGAGGCAAGTTTATGTTTGATGTAAACAAAATTTCCAACAATTCATGCTGCCCCCAAAATAGAATGGGCTGCCTCGGGAGGCAGTGGGCTCTCCCTCACTGAAAGTCACTTGTAAGTCACTTCAACTCCTTCAGCCTTAGTTTCCTCATTTGTAAAATGATAATGAGGGTGATGGCAACTACCTCTCAGGATTGTTGGGGGGTTTCAAATGGGTTAACATATATGAAGTCTATGTCAATATAGCTATGATCTAGTGCTAATTAGTCTCCAGAGACTGAAAATGGGGCATGTCTATTGTCATTACCCTTACGTGCCCTCTAAGTACCCATAGAAAAAGAACACAGGACCTCTCTTCCAGTCAGTCGGTTCCCATGAATCCTTTGTCAGTAGCCATCTAGTAACAGGAATTCTTTAGCCATGTCTCTTACCGCTGGATCCTTGTTTTACAAATATAAAGAAAATAAATATAATTTTGTGCGTGTGTTTGCAGCAAAAAGGATTGTATACACATACCTGCCCTGCCCATACTCCTACACAACTACAGGCACACACATGTATACCCTTCCACAATCACACAGACATACATACATATACTCTTCTACATGCCCACAGACTCAATATGTCTTTCGGAGGAGTATAAAGGAGAGAATCAACTCCTATTTTTAATTCATTTAAATGAAGTGTCATTGTCCTAAGATCTTAGAACTTAGACCTGTAGAGACCAACTGATTATATTCAAATTTCTTGTGTGTTTTTTTGTTTTGGAAAAGTAATGATTAATAAGCTTTGCTTATAGGAAAGTAAATGCTGAAAGATAGAGATTTATTTTAATTTCTTCTTGCTCTTACATACCCAACTTGTTTGCCATCCTGAAAAAGCATCCAGCCATTATCTTATTATGCACACACCTGCACCCCTTCTAAATATACCCCATCTATATGTGATTTCCTCTTTCCCTTTTAAATGTGTGTGGTAAGAACATGATGGAAAACCCTTCTACTCAAAGTTTGGGTAATATATAATTTGCCCAAATTTCAATGTCACTATTCATAGTGGCTTTGTAGTGATGATGGTTTGAGATGAGGGCACCAGATGTTCTTAGAATTTGAATTTTAAAGATGGACCCAGTTTTTGTCACAAATTAGGTTTATATCTCATTTTAATGCTTACAGAATTCTTTTTCCTGCAACAACCCCATGAGGTGGGTAGTGCAAATATTTGTTGCTGTTTCATTGTTTTCAGCCATATCTGGATCCTCATGACCTCATTTGAGATTTTCTTGGAAAAGATACTAGAGTATTTCTTTCTCCAGATCATTTTACAGATGAGGAAACTGAGCAAAGCAGGGTTAAGTGACTTGTCCAAGGTCACACAGCTAGTAAGTGTCTGAGGCCGGATTAGATGAGGCCTACTGACTCCATGCTCCAAACTCTATCTACTAGCTCCCTATCATACTCTACTACCTAAGTGTCTAGTGCAAGTATTACTATATCCATTTTACTGTTAGAGAAACTGAAGTAACTAAACCCCACTATCAAGAGGTTTAAATACCAGAGGCAGCAAAGTAGTATTGTAGACAGACTACGTGACCCAGTTAGGAGGACTTCGTTCAAATCTAGCCTCAGAATTCATTAGTTATGTACCCTGGGTGATTCATTTAACCCCTCAATCTTCATTTTCTCATCCATAAAATAGGGATAATTATAGCACCTATCTCCCAAGATTGTTGAGGACAAAATGAATTCATATTTTTAAAGTGCTTTGAAATCTTAAATTGTTACATAAATACTAGCTATTATAGTAATACCAGAGCTAGGATCCAGACCCTGAGAGCCTTGAACCACTATATCAATGACCTTTACTGGCCACCAAGACTATCTCACCCAATCCAATTACCCCAAATAATAGGAATTATATCTAGACTAGAAATTGGCCATAATATCCCACAACGAGTTAGAGGAAAGACTGGGACTGAAAATATTACCTTAAAAAATTTAAATTAGGGGCATCTAGGTGGCACAGTCAATAGAGCACCAGCCCTGGAGTCTGGAGGGCCTGAGTTCAAATCCGGCCTCAGACATGTGACTTTGGGCAAGTTACTTAATCCCAACTGCCCTCCAAAAAGCAAAAAAAAAATTTAAATGCTATAAATATCAATTCTTTAAAAGGCCCTTTGGGGTACAGGCAAGCTGTCAAGACAAGAGGCCACTAAATTCCTCAGTGTCCCACACCATGATTTTCTCTGCAGAAAATGTTACCCCTTACTCCCTTTACCAGAAGTACAGACTTCTAATACACCTGGACAAAAAAATACCTTCACGCTCAAGACACACTGAGTGATGCAAATTACCTCCAATTATCTCCAAACCCTATTCTTCACTATAACTAGCTCTGAATGCTGACCCCGATCATATCTCTTTGTCTGGGTCTTAAACACTGTGGTCCTCTGTTCTCAAGTCATACTTCTGACCCAGACCCCTGTAATCTTACATTCAGCCCTTCTGCTTAGCAACCTGTGTCTTTGGTAATTGACCAATGCTTCTGGCTTTTCCTCAACCAAGGACCACCTTGGTCTTTTCCTGCTCCCTAGCTCACACGATGAGCAACCTCCAGCCCCTATCTAAGGCAATTCTTGTATCTAGTCTCACCCCTAGGCAGTTTATTAAGTTATGTTGATAAAAGAAAACATAGAATCTATCTCTACAGTCTTGGGCTTTGCTTCTCTCCATATACTCTAGAATCCAGCAAAACTGGCCTTGTTGTGTTCCTCAGACATGGCAGTCCATTTCCCAACTCCATGCATTTTCAGTGTCCGTCCTCCATGAGGGGAATTCTCTCTCCCTTCACCTCAGCTTCCTGGCTTCTTTAGTTTCCTTCAAATCTCAGCTCAAATTTCACCTTCTGCAAGGGGTCATTTCTGGTCTCCCTCAATGCTAAGCATCTTCTCTCGGAGCTTACTGCCCATTTACACCATACAGACATCCTCTATGTACTTTGTTATCTGCATGTTGTATTCGTCATTTGAATGTCAACTCCTTGTGGATAGGGATTGGTTTTGCCTCTTTTTGTATCCTCTGTGCTGATACACACACAGTGCATGGCACATTTTGTTCTTATTGTTGTTCAGTCATGTCTAACACTCTGTGACCCCATATGGGGTTTTCTTGGCAAAGATACTGAAGTGGTTTGCCATTTCTTTCTCCAGTGGTGTAGGAAAACAGAGGTTGAGTGATTTGCCCAGGATCACACAACTAGTGAGTGTCTGAGGCCAAATCTAAATTCAGGTCTTCCTGACTCCTGGCCTAGTGTTCTATTCACTGAGTCATCTAGCTTCCTTGCACACAGTAGGCACTTAATAAATGTTTGCTGACCAACTGACCAATTGGTTCTCCAAATTATTTTGCAGTAGTAAAATTCTTTCCAAAGAAAAACTGTGGTAGGACCTTTTCAGGACGACCTTTTGAATTTATTTTTAAACCTACAATTAATAATACTAAATAATATGAAACAAAACTGTTTTAAAAAAGCTTATTTTTAGATGAATTTTATCCTATGAGTACCTGGAGTCAAAGGATCTGAATTCAAACATGAGAAACGTCACCTAATAATCTCTAAGCCTCAGAGCTCATGTCTAAAATAAAAGAATTAGAATAGAGGGCTTTGAGTGTTTCTTTAGAACTAGACTGGTGAGCTTATGAATGACTACAAATCTTCTTTCTAGAGACAGGTAGCTAAATTTAAGACTGCCACCATCCCTCCTCTCCCACTGTTGGAGATCTCAGCTCCTTGAGAGTATGGTCAATCTCATTCTTCGTATTTGTATTCCCAGAACCTAGAATAATACCTGGTCCATGGTAGGAACTCAACAAATGTATGTTGACTAACTGATTGACTAAGCAGTCCAGGGGATAATTTGAAAAACCAGTTGCCCAGGAGGAAAGGAGGAGGGGAAAGATAAGCAAGGAGAGAGCAAGGATGTACTTCCAATCCCCAAGATGCAGTGGAAGGTACTGATGTGAGAAACAGACACATTCTCAGGCACTTGGGAAGAGAGAAGGCAAAATCAGATCCATGATGAGCCAGTACAGAGTTGAAAACAGAGACCTATTTGATTGGTGCAAGAAAGGAACATTCCCATACCCCTTCTTGGAAGACCCTTTTTGTGCGAGGGCAAAGACTGTGAGACTTGAGCATAGAAAAGGGCTTTAAACAGAGGCATTCTGGCCCAGAGGTACATTCTGAACTATAAACAGAGACTCCAGAGTTATCTTCCTATATGGAGCCAGCTGATAGAACACTGATCATCTGAGGAAAGTGACAAGCACCATCTGCTAAACACCAGAAGATCTACAGAAGCCAGAAAAGGAGCTTCGTTTTAGGAGGAAGAACAAGAAAGACCAATGATGCTTGGAGCTGAGCTATAGGAAGCAAAGTTACAGAAGTGTCAAGAACAAGGCTACAGAAGACAGAGATGAAGAGGATGATGAACAAGGTCCACAAAAAATGGATGCTGGAGCTTTGTCTTAGAAAAAGAAAAGGACTCTGAGACAGAAGGAAGGAGGGAGTACATTCCGGCATGAGGAATGGTTCATGAAAAGAATAGAGATAAGAGATGCAGTGCTATATGTGAGAAACAAGAGAAATAGCCAGTTTTGCTGAATTGCAGAGTAGGAGGAATAAGGTCCACTGAGGCTGGAAAGATAGGTTGGACCCAGATGGGTAAGGCTTTAAAAACTAAACTGAAAAGTTTATGTTTTATCCTACAGGTAACAGGAAGTTGCTGAGATGATTACTCGGGGAGTCATATGGTCAGATCTGTGCTCAAAGAAAATTCCTCTGGGAGTTGTATGTAGGATACACTAGAGTGAGGAGATAATTGGGGCCAGAGAACAATCAGGAGGCTGTTGAAATAATTTGGACTGGAGGTGACAAAAGTCCAAACAAGGATGTTAGCTGTATAAATGAAGAGAAGAGGTTGGATGTCCAGTGAGAGCTACTGGGTGGGGGGGAAGAACTACATCAAAGACTAAAGCACCCCAGATGGGAGCACCAATGTGGAGAAACAAACCCCAGTTTCTTTTCACTCCTTGTTTGAGCTCAAAATAGGGAAAGACTCTAAGTCACAGAGTATAAAGATATGGGGGGAGCAGTGAGTATATAGGTGGAGTAGGAGTCATTCCCTTGACTCATTAGAATCTCAAATATGAGTCCATTTTGTGTCCCTTATTAATTTATAAATAAAACCATTTGTGCTATACATTTTGTGAGCCTGTGTATTTGCGCAAACTCTTTGGGAGAAGTGTTAGATACTGGTATCTCCAGGTCATCTGAGTGAGGCAATGAGCCAGAAAATGAGAGCTCCCCAAAGCATAGTAACCCTGGGTAAGCTCTTCATGTACAGCATTTCTGACACTAACATTAATCTCAGATTCCTCCTCTGTAAAATGGGGGGGATTAGATTAGATGTTCTTTAAGGTCCCTTCTAGATCTCAATCTGTGATCCTCTAAATCTTATAAATAAGTTAGCTAGTAAAGTGGATGTGATTATGTTATGGAAAGAAAATCCACTGCTTACAAATTAGGCTAAGAGATACTTTAAAAGCTTTTTGTCCAGAGTTACAAGCCAAGACAGAGAGTTGATCCACAAGGTCTCTATGGGGCAAAGAAGATACTGAATATGTCATTTCCCAAAGATACATAGAGGTTTCAGAAAACATATAGCCATGCTGAGTTCAGTCAGTCAGTTACCGGCCTTATGTGTGTTTGAGGGGAAGGGACAAAGACTTCCTGACTTATTGTCCACGAATGGCCTCAGGGTCCAAGATGGGTATAATCAGTTTATCTTTTGGTTGTTCTTGTAGAAAAACTGGGATACAGGAAGGCAAAAAACAGGGGGTGGACTTAACTGCCTGTTTACACTAAAAAAGAGACTAATTTTAAAACGACATCATTCATGTCAAGAAAGGGAAACTACACGTTCCCTTCCCCCCAAAAAAAACTGTTTGCTATCAATAAGTATTTTATCCTTGAGAACAATACTGTATGCAATTTTCTACTAAAGTACATTTGTGCATCATCGTAACTGAAGTGACCTTGAATTCCCAAAGGCTACACCAGCAGAGTACACCAATAGATTATCAAACCAGAAAGTCTTCTAGGTTAAATCTGGCAACAAATCACACATCTGCCTGTTGTCCAAGCAACAGCTTGGCTCCATTTGAAGAGTGTCAACTTATCAACATAAAGTAATGAATTTTTTAGCCACAGCAACTCATAAATACTTGCTAAGGCATGGAGACACTAGCCATACCAATATAATTACATATCATTCATCTACCCTAATAGAATGTAAGCTCCATAAAGGCAAGATGGTTTCTTTTCTGTTTCTGAAACACCATCACCTCACACAAGGCTTTGCAGATAATATGCACTTAAATTCAATGTTGAACTGATTTGAATTGAAATGTCAGATGCAATAGACATCTTGCAAAGTGCTTCACAGCAATTTAAGTTTTCCCCTGTACATAAGCCAGTATCCCAAGGAATTATTTCAGTTCAACATATTTTCACCTAAAAAATTAGAGAAACATTTAAGATTTACTGTGTTTTGCTTGTAACTGCCTTTGTAATGTTTCTGGAACCACAGGACTTTTTTTTCATTTGATAACATAAAAAGACACTGTGAAAGGTATGGGTTTTTTTTTTTTCCAATTTTGATCTGGACATGTGATTTCCTGGTGAGGAAACTTCCTCTACCAATAAAGATCAGCAACTGCTCAGCAACCTAATGATTTTAGAGTGTTGCCCAAGGCACTAAGAGGTTAAAGTATCTTGCCTTGGGTCAGTCAGCCAGTATGAGTCAAAGGGAGGACTTGAACCCTTGTCTCCCCTCTACCACACTTTCATTTTACATTCATTATTTCATTTGAACCTCTTAACTTCGTACCACCCTCCATTTTAAAGAAGAAGAACCTGATACTCTAAATGATTAAATAATTTCCCCAAGGTCACACAGCTCACAAGTATCAGAGACAGATCTTCAGGATGCCTAGTCCAGCCCTCCATACACTCTACCTTGCTGTTTATCTGGGTAGAAGCAGGATTCAGAAGAGAGGACAGAATCAGAATAAATCAAATCCATTTGCCTTTCCACCTTAGATCTTTTGTAATGAATGACTCTCATACTTCATATCACAGGTAAAGGTGTCTCAATGGGACTTGGGATTTGGGATGAAATGAGGGACTGAAGAATTACCATCTTCTCAATAATGTATTTTATCAAATTAACACCATATCTTAAGATCTTCAGATGAAAGTTGCCACATTAAAAAATCCATGTTTTGATGAAATAACCAAAGGGAATAGAATGTTTCAAAATTATATAACATTTCACAAAGTTTTAATTAAATTTCAAAGCTGTTCTTTGTTGTTACAAGGGCAGAGACAATTATTGAAAAGATTAACTTCTGAGGATTATCTCTTTTCTGGTAACCCTAATATGACTGAGTAGATTTTTTTTTAGACTGGAGAGAGAAGCAGTTTTCAATAGAAATGTTGACATAACTGTGAACGTGTATCCTTGAATATGAAGGTCATAATTGGGGTGGGAGGGGAGGGGAGAAAGAAAAAAAGGATACTCTTTGTTTTATATGGGAACACTATGATCTTGACAGGAACACTGGATGTTTAGCTGAAGGTAGTACCCAAACAAATAAACTCCACAAGCAAGAGAAGCAGCAGAAAGAAAGAAAAAAGGAAGAGAGAGAAGCAGGAATAGAGGGAGACAGTGAAGGGAGAGAGAAAGACCATGAAGAAAGGAATGTAGTGAAGGGAGAGAGGAAGGGAGAAGACAGTAAAGAAACGAAAGCAGTGAAGGTAGGGAGGAAAGAGAGAAGAAAGGAGGAGGCAGAGAAAGGAAAGAGGAAGAGGGGAATATGAAAAGAGGGGATAAAGAGGGAGGAGAGAGAGAGAGAAAGGAGCAAGGGGAAGAGCAAAAGAGAGAGAAGAGGTGGAGAGAGAAAGAGAGAGGAGGAGGGAAGAGTGAAAGAATTAAAGTAGATTAGAAGACCATCACCTTTTTTTTAAACCTGATGTTTTAAACCAAACACAATTCTGATCCAGTGTCAACATTTGTAAATAAAGAGAAACAATGCCCAGAGCATTTCTCAATGAGTTTCACTTTGGATTCTGTCCAACTCCAACAGGGAGAAAGAACTGGGGCTAGGAAAGAACGATGAAGAGAAAAACAAGGATAGAAAATAAGCTAGCAACATGTGAATAACATTCAGTGCTCCCTGGGAGACTGAGAGTCTTTAATCTCATGTATTAAAAATGGCCTTTCTTGTCATCTGGGTGCCTATAGAAAAAGAAAGGGCCTCCGCTTCGAAACTGAGCTGGCAACAAAAAATAATTAACAAAATTCAGCAAGATCCTGGAAGGTAAATCAAATGTGGCTGCCATTCAGCATCAAGCTAAAAAGACTGAATGGGAATGAATAAAAGCAGGCCAGATTACTAATAGAACCCATTCTGAGGAAATGGCTGTGTCTATGGGTAGATATTATTCATTCTCTACAATAAAGATTCTTTTTTGTTTTTTTCGGGGGGAGGAGGGAATGGAGTCTTCAGGAATATCTATATTTGGCTCTGCCAGAACATCCTCAGGTATAGAATCAAGGTCAAGTTGGACTGAACTGATGTTATGGTTTTAATTGGATTCCAAAATGGAAAAATGGATGTGAAATTTGCTTTGGAGGAACTGTGAGCTTGATTCCAGCAATGTCCTCAGAAGCAGCTATTTTCCACACAAATCTAGAAGCAAATATCACTTTCTCAAAACCAATAACCACAGGGCCAGTAAAGCAGACTTTCTCCAACATATCATCTATAACTTTTTAGCAATTTAAAAACAAACTGTTGGGTTCCCTAATTTCACAAAAGTGAGATTATAAGAGATCTCAATTCAGTTCAACAAACTGCCAGGTGTTAGTTGAAAAAGGGCTGAATTTGGAGTCAAATGATCTACAGCGGGTCTTTGCTACTTACTCTCTGTGCAACCTCTGGCAAATTGATGAACCTCTCTGAACTTCATTTTCCTCATTTATTAAATGGGGGGAAGTCATAATACATGCATCAATTACTTCTGAGGGCTGATGAAACTGTTATTATATCAGTTCCTAGGCTAAAATAGTTCTCTTTCAAGAGAAAGAGTCAGCTCAAGTTGGAACTGTATCAGCTAAGGAATAAAGAAGCATTTTTCATACATAATAGTAAATTATTATAGTAATCTTGTGTTTGACAAAGGTAAAGATTTAAGTTTTAGGGATAAGAACTCACTATTTGGTAAAAATTGTTTGGAAAACTGGAAAACAGTCTGGTAGAAACTAAGTATAGATTAATTATCTTACACCATTTACCAAGGTGAGGTCAAAATGGATACGTGACAGACATAAAGTAAATTAGAAGAACATGGAACACATTATCTTTCAGATTTATGGATAGGAGAAGAATTTATGAATAAATGAGATAGAGAGCATTGTGAAATATAAAATGGATAATTTTGATTACATTAAATGAAAAATGGTTTATACAAATAAAAATAATGTAGCCAAGATTAAAAGGAAAGCACAAAATTGAGGAAAGGAACGTTATAGACAGTTTCTCATATAAAGGATTCATATCTCAAATAAAAGAGAACTGAGTCAAATTTATAAGAATATGAGTCATTCCTCAACCGATAAATGGTCAAAGGACATGAACAGGCAATTTTCAGAAGAAGTAATCGGAGGTCTCTATATTCATAAGAAAAAAGCTCTAAATCACTATTGATTAGAGAAATGAAAATTAAAATAACTTTGAGGTACCATCTCTTACTTACTAGATTGGCTAAAATGATAGAAAGGGAAAATCACAAATGTTGGAGGGGATGTAGAAAAATTGGGACACTAATACACTGTGAACTTAGCTAAGCCTTTTGGAGAGCAATCTGGAAGCATACTCAAAGAGTTATAAAAACTGTATATATACTCTTTCGCCCAGCAATACCACTGGTCTATTTCCCAAGGTGATCTATGTAAAACGAAAAGAACCCATATGTTCTTAAATATTTATGTCAGCTCTCTTTGTGGTGGCAAATAACTGGAAAGTGAAGGAATGCCCATCAACTGGAGAATGCTGAATAAGTTGTGTTATATGATTGTGATGGAATACTACTGTGCTGTAAGAAATTACAAGTAGGTTGATTTTTTAAAAACATGGGAAGACTTGAGTGAAATAATGAAAAGTGAATTGAGCAGAACCAAGAGAACAGTGTACACAGCAACAGCAATAATGTTTGAAGAGTAATTGTGAATGACTAAGCTATTCTGAGTAATGTGAGTATTCAAATCAATTACAAAGGACCTATGAAGGAAGATGTTATCCACCTCCAGCAAAAGAACTGATATATTGAAAGTATGTTTTGTATAGTTTCACATAGAAATATGTGTCAAATGTTGGGCTTTTCTAGTGTGGGGTTGAGAGGAAGGGAGAAAGACAACTCAGAACTTAAAATATAACCAGAAAAATTAATTAAATTTTTTTTTAAAAAAAGAAGCAGCATTTTTCAGCGAGTCAATGATTGTCCATAAAAAAATCAATCAAATATGGCCCCAGAAACAAACCAAGTTTGTTTCCATGGACCAGCCTATCTACTCATGGAGAAGCACATCTCCAGTAGCCCGGCCACTTGATAATGAAATCTGTAGGCCATGACAATTCATGAAACAAAGGAAAAACAAAAATCAGTCCTCAGTCCTGTAGTCCTCTTGCACTTCTACAATGAACTGGTAGGCTTTAGATACTAAGAACTATATAATTTTTCAACTGTGAGTAAATTTTAATTTCACTGTTCATATTCTACCTTTGAGATACCTATTCAATGACCTATAAGTGGACGTATTATTGAAAGAGTCAAATCAAACCTAACATTCTAACAAAACCAGAGGAAAAAAGGCAACTGCAGCTAAATGTAAGGACAGCTCAAAGATACTCCCTGTAGAGTCAAGAAAGGATTTGGTAGTTTGAGTTATATTGTACGCCAAAAAACTACAAGAGATATTATTTCATGGTTCATTTGAGCATCACATATGGTAGTATTAACTATAACTATTAGCCAAAAGGCCACTGAATAGAATCTGCATGCCAACATAAGTTTCTAAGGATAAAAACAGTAGTGAAATTCCATAACAACTTGGTAAGACCCTCCAAATCTAAAGAACATAACTCAGATAATACTTGGTGATTTTAGAGCAAATATGGGAAAAGGTGAAAATAGGGAGATATACACATGTAGAGATGGTTCAGGGGAAAGAAATTAGAGAAGTCAAAGATGTAGATTATGCAAAACCTTATGTATCTACATAAGCATTTTCTTTATTTAAAAAAAAAGTTAGATACTAACTCGTTTGGTGAGTACGAAACAACATCACAAAGAAAAACAATGACTACATTTAAACTGGAAAATAATTATTATGGATTTAGGAGTTACTCCTGAGTCAGCTTCTGTGTAGTCAGACCATTAACTCATCTGAACTAAAATCAGAATATACAATTAAAAAGAAGAAGAGTAGTGAGAAAAAGATCTGACATACAATTAAGATTTCGCCCTGAATTATTTAAACTATTGAAAATCAAAAATGGCAAATATACTATAGAAATTATAGCAATACCTTCTGTAATAACTTCACCCAGAAGTTGAACTAATGGAAATTAATTGCCATAAAAGGAGACTAAAAGGCCCCTCAAAGTGCTATAGTCAGTAAAAGTGACTTGTGATTTACTTGCCAGAGAGAAATGGCTGACCAAAGATCAGATTATTATTCATATTAATCCATGTGTGTATATACACATACAAATGTGTATATACACATGCAAACATATGCATACATGAATATATGCATACATGGACATATATGTTTATATGTGTATATAATAAAATATATTTGTAAAATCTTATGAAAATTGATGAATGATTATGAACAATATTGTCTCATATAGCAAAGCAATGGAGGGTAAAACCAATACAAAGAAAGCTTAGCAAGATATCCACCTAAGCAAAGTCATCCCAAAGGCATTCAAGGATGAAAACAAAAAGAAGAAAAATGCAAAAAAATTTATCAAAAATAATACAGCAAACATTTCTTTTTCCAAGATAGTGGAACCACTACACTTAAATCACAGTCCCTGAGGTACTTTCAGAGAAAGTAGAAATGGCACGAAGGAAAACAAAGACAGGGAAAGCAGATAGATTGGATCAAACATATAAAGAAGATACTTACTTATAATGATATCATCATGAGAATACTGAGGCAACACTTTACAAGATTAGAAGGGAGAGGACAATATCAAAGGAATGGGCATGGGGGGATCTCAAATCTTATTGATTAATGAAAAAAGGTGATGAAGAAAACATTATCAACTACAGACCTATATGCCTACTCTCCCATCTGTACAAAATCTTTATGAGGATCATCTCTACACCAAAGTTTGCAGTTCCAGAGTTGCAAGTTACCTGAAACACATGGGTTTTTCTCACTCATGTGCCTCCTTTCCAGGCTTCTATAAGTATATGTATGTCCACTCTCCCACACATAGACTGAGTGCATTGGTGGAAAGTGTGACTCAAGTTAATGGGTAGATTCTGATGTCTCTGTTATTCCTGAATTTATTTTAATATAAAAGTAATCATAATGTTATTATTTCTTTTTTTTAAATTAAGCATTTGGTTATATTTAAGATCTAAAAGTGTCATTATTGTGAATGGCTGATTGTGTCCATTTTACAGATGAGAAAAGTGAAACTGAGAGAAATTAGGTAACCTGCCCAAATCACACAGCCATCAAAGGACTGGAGAGGAAGGAGCAGGTTTTCATGACGTGAGGTCTGGCACTCTACCAACTATTCCATTTAGCACTTCAATACCATTATAATTTAGAATATGGCCTCTGAGAGTAACTTATTTTAAAAAGTTATCCCCTTGTGGCCAACCTGATGATAAACTGCTCCAAACTTATCTGGCTGGTCTTCAAATGACATGCAATTTTTCTTCATTCAACAGGGTATATAATTTAGTGCACTCCTCCATGTTAGGGAGAAAATCACAATTGTCTCCCAAAACAGAGTTACACAAATTCAACAAACAGAATATTTCACAAAGTTTACTGAGGATTTTTTGTACTTAGTAATTAATAAGTTGCTATCTTAGGTGCTAGAAATGGCCTTCTCCTAACGTAAGGCAATAAAAAAAGAAAAAAATCAGCTTTATATATGAGAAGGAATCATATGCCTTTCAGAGCATCCCAGACCAAATGCATCTCTTCCCACTGGGATTTACAACTTTAGGTCCAATGGAAATCACCCCTCTTCCTCAAGTAAGAAAGCAAACTAATTTGGCTTGGCTCTTGCAAACCATATGGAGGTCACTGACGGATGGGATATTTTGCCTTTTCCTTCTTCTACTAAAATTTCTGCCCTTCGTTTTAGACCCACAAGCATTGAGTAACTTTAAAAGGAAAACAAGTTTGTGTTCCACAACCCTAAATCAAAATTTATCTGTTCTGACCTGAGAAATCAAATAACGAAGCTTGTTAGTGTAAGGCTAGGGATTCATAAGTCAACCATCCCACTTCATTTAAGGTAACTACTTTAACCAATGAAAACAGCTCTACTGGATGAATCCATCAAGGATATTATACTAAATATGAGAAGCTCTTGAAATCCACTGGAAAAAAATGAAGTGGTACTCCATAGGAAACGTGCAAGTGAAGGCTAAGAGTATTCTATAAAATAGCAGGCAACCATTCAGACCCTCAGGATTCTAGTGTCTGGCAGGCTAGAGGAAAAAGAAGTTCCAGCTAAGCCCCTGAAAGAATTTCAATTTGGGAGGCACAAGGGAGTGGAAGAAAAAGTTTCTGTTTCCTCTCCATCATCTTCTCCCTCCATTCTAGACCAAAGGAGGACCTTGTAAACTTCAGAAGTTTGGAGGATTTGCAAAACTAATCACAACGTCTACATTGGAAAACAAGTACGAACAAAACACATTGAAAAAAAGGCAGTTTCAGGCCTCCAACAGGAGCAAAAGGAAGGGAACATATTGAGGATTCCAACAAAAGGACTTTCGGGAGCTGTGAGTTACACCCTTTGCCATACTGTCTCTAAGCTTGAACCCACTTTCACAGGATTCTGTACATGATGATGGAAGTGTGTTATGGAACTTAGGGGGATGTTTTATATCAACAGTTATTATATCAACACTTTTATATCAATAATTCTTCCTATACCACTGTAGTAAATGCTCTACTCTAAAGGTTAATTTTGATTAAATAACTGGCATTAATTGAGAATCATGGAGGGAAGCATACCACTAGGGTCTCCTGAGAAAGAGCAGTAGGAAACCATTACCCCCCAACACTTCAAGGCGAACCCTAGAACTGCAAGGGAAGATGAAGCAACTGTTCTCTGTTTATCTCTGGATATGACATGTATTTGCCAGTAGGAGTTGGAATGGTAATTCCAGAGCATGTACCACATTGGAATAATGTGTAAATTAAAAGTTAATAACCTCTGAATAGAATTCTTGGAAAGCAGTCCTTTTTGGGGGAGGGAAGGGGGAGTCAAATGGCCTCGTTTAAATCCTAGATCTGCTTTTAACAAGTTTGACCCTGACAAGTCACTCCAATCCTATGGGCCTCACTTTCCTAGTCTGAAAAATAAGGAGTTCATACTAGGTAACGTCTAAGCTAGGATGCACAAAGTAGGATGCGAGCTTTAGTGTCCAGACCTTGTGAAAGCTACTTCTGTCTCTCAGGGCCTTGATTACTTACTTCCAGGTTCAAGTCTTGTGTTCTAGGGGTTTGAGGTAAAAAATAAGTCTTATCCCTGAGCAAACAGGAACGACCACATGAAGTGGCAAAAAAGAGCTCAGACTGAGTGCTGGGGACTTGAATGACGTCATACATGTGATGATAACTAACATGAGGACCACGTTGGTTAAGATTTGATGCTGGAACAAAATGAGGCATTTGAAGGCCACGGAACAGTTAACAAGAGGAAGCTCACTCAGTTCCGACAAAGCTAGCAAGGATAAAGCGCACTTAGCTCCGTCTCCATACAGAAATCGGTCTGGCCAGCATCTTTTGATTCACAGTGGTCTCCTGACATCCACCAAGTCTGAAGGGAATTGACTACCATATTGGCAGGTCCTTCTATTCTATATAACCGGAAGCCACATCAACAAAACCAGAAATCACTAAAAAGTTGTGTCAAGGGAGGTACTGGCTTGATCTGCGCTATATCCCTAGCTCTGCGCTTTGTCACTTCTTAGGGAAAAACTAACCCGGGCTACATTAGGGGAGGGAGAGAGCCCTATTATATATTGGTCCTACCACAGTGAGTCTGAGAAGACGTGGGGTTGAGTTCACCACTGTCTGACTAACTTATGTGATGTGAGGCAAGCTTGTTCACCTTTCAGGGTCAAAGTGTGAGTTCCTTAGCCTACTTTTTTCTATCTCTCTCTAATATTCCGTGATTATTCTAGAATTGTAATGCTAGTCTTCTTTTGTAACGAGATCTGACCTGTATGTATTCAGAGAAAACAGTGGCAACTGGACACCCCAGCATTTCCATGCTTTAGTGAGTCTTTCTTTAGTGAGATTGATTTTATTCAAGAAACAACCCTTAACTCAAGCTTAATACAAGTGATGGGGGATGTCTGAAACTACATCAAGCGAGCAAAGTAAGCAAGACAGTCAACAATAAAAAAAAATTCCCTGGTGACCTTGAAGCAGAATATTTCAGACACAATGAGTAAAAAGTCACGAAAGATTTTATCCGATGCTTAGGAGCACTTATAGGGTGGAGGACACGGAGCACTGGGTTTACAGTGAGGAAGACTGGAATTCAAATCCAGCCTCTGATACTTACTAGCTGCATGACTCCAGCAGGGTAAGTCACTTAAACCTCTATTTACCTCAGTTTGTCCATATGTAAAATGGGGATAATAATAGTCCCTCCCTCCCAGGGTTGTTGTGAGGATCAAATGAGATAATATTTGTAAAGTTTTCAGGACAGTGACTGACATAGAATAAGTACTAAACAAATCTTAGTTATAATTATTATTAGTGTCCATTTGGGCACATTTATTACTGTTGACTAAACCAGCACTTTTAAGATAGAAACTACTCCACTATGGCTTTTAACTTCAGAATCTTTTGTATTTTTCTGAACATTCAGTACTGAGTAAAATCCATTGTGTTCCTTTCCCAAAATGACTGAATTTTATCTCTCAAAGTCTCATTGACCTTCTAAAAGTTTTTTATATGTTTCCTTATATCCTACTTCCACAACTGATCTTATTTATTGAGGCCCCAAATGTGAGTTCTTTTACAGTTTCCCAACAATCATATATTAGATAACTGGTAAAAGAGCTGTGAACCCAAGAAATTGAGGCCGGAGTCATGTATTGGATATACTGTGGTCTTTTTTTTCAATCATATTTCCTATGATACCATATATTATTGAATTCTGAAGCTTAAAACCATCTAAATTCTCAACGTATAAGATAGTTTATGGTCTAGTATAACGCCTTCCATATAGTCTCGATTTTTATATGATCCATCATCACTAGTGGAAAAAGAACAAAAGTTTGCAAGCTGCGTTAACAGGATTTATGGTGTACCTCACACCATTAAATAATATGAAACCATTTTACCAAATGACAGCCACCATGCCAGGCTATATTGTTCTATGTACTTCTTAATCTCCACGACAAAACAAGCTCGAATAAAATATTTTCAGGGATTCCAATAGCAAGTCTACAGGACAGCCAGTAGTGACCTCCAGAGTAACATGGCAGGATGCACTCTCCTAGGCAGGGTCAACAAAATGGTGAAGTTTGGTGAAATTTATCTTTTTAATAAAGCTCCTTCGTTTGACAGCTCCTTCCTTTCAAGAAACTATAGAGAGCAAACACTAAACCAGCACAAAGGACAATGTGGTATCAGCCAAGAAGCATTCAAGTGTTGACTATGTGTTAGGCAGTATACTTAAGTGCTGGGGACTGTTGTAAGTAAATTCACTAAAGGTAAACTGAGGTACATCCTCCAAGAAAAGTCAGTTTATTAACAGTGATGCATATTAACAATTAACAAAGCAGCTCAGACTGACCGCCTCAGTAAGGCCAGTGACCCCAGGGAGAAAGGGAGGACCCTCTTTCTTTACATACACGAAAGGAAAGGAGTCTGGGTAGTTGGGAAACAATACAATTGGCTATACTGAGAAAAGTGGGTTGGTATTCACGTGTGGCGAATTGCTTCATGGGACTCACCTGCCTCTTGTGATCTTGGCTAGGAGATAAGTATCATCAGATTTGTTGGCCCATTGGGAAAGATCAAATCTCTACTAATTGCATAAGGACAGGCAAAGACAGATGATGTGTCTTTCCAGAGGCGGCACCAGCTTAAGCTGATTGGGACTTACAGACAACAAGCAGATATCCCAGGGGCTTATGGTATTAATGAAAACAACTTTTCTTTTTAACCCACACCTTTAAATTAAGTTGGAGGGAAAACTGCATTCCTGAGCTTAACTCAGGAACAGAGAAATGTGGCTTAATCAAATGGGGCAGTAACACACAATAGGGTTGGTTACAGCACAGAATTGATTATTAAATGATACAGTATAATTTTTATTTCCTCAGGATATTAATAAAGGCAAAAACATAGCCCCTATCTTCAAGAACTTTTGGTGGTACAAGATATGTACAGTATAGATGGGAAGTAACGTTAGAGGAAAGGCGCTAGCAGAGCAAGAGTCATGAAGAGTCCCCTGCAGAAGCTGGGATTTGAACTGAGTCTTGAAGGATTGCAGAAATAGCTCTATATCTTGGTTTTATTGTCATCTCCCCAAATAGCTGATTGACCTTATACACGTGTATGTAAGGTGAATTTTGGTGTAAGTAAGTAGATTTTAGTGTGTATAAAGTGGATTTTTGTTATTATTTCTTAGAGTTCAGTTTCCCAGGATCCATGGCTATAACAACCTCTTGTTCCCAGGTATTTGATATGAGTTCCCACAGTTATGGTTCAAAACATCTCCACCATACTTGTGCAGCATTATATAATGATAAATAATATAAACATCCATTGTGGCTGTGCAACAAGATACAGGGATGGGGTGATGTGAACTTATAAGGCTATTGCTGGCAGTATGCCTTCTTTGTCTGTTGCCTCTATAAAACAGGTGGGCATTGGTCAGTGAATGGGGAAGCTTAGGTGGAACCTTAGGGTTGAGTGCACAAATGCTGTGTGTGCCTTGATTAAACCCCATCAAGGTTTGGGGGGGGGAAATCTGTGTTTGCCTCAACTGGCCCCCATTGAGGCTTGAGGGGATATAGCGGATGCATACATTGTACCTGTCTCAACTGACACCATCGAGATGTAGGAGGAGTTGTCCCCCTTCTTGTCGGTCCCTGAGAGAAGGGCGGTTAGGGAAGACTGTAGGAGTTTGTGCTCCCATTATCAGCAATCCTGTTCTGAGAAAACTAGATTAGAATAAAGTAAGATTATTAACCCCTTCTTAGTATCTCTCCTGTCTGACCAGATCAAGAGTGAATCTGTGCTAGCAGCCCTCCTGTGTGCTATGTTTATTTGTCTTAGAACGTGGCATAACCTTTCTGAGCTTGAGTTCTTTGAAAGTGATGGATCATGTGACAGAATATAAGAGCTTTTCAAACCTTAATGTTTCACAAATGTCTGCTTTGTGCCTCAGTTTCCTTACCTGTAAATGAAGAAGTTGGACAAGATGATTTCTCTGATCCTTCCAGCTCTGAAATTCCAGGGTTCTAGGTCCTTTAAGAAGACCAAAACCATCAATTATTTCCCGGCTCACTCTTCACTTGCTTGGTTTACCCTCAGCTTTCTCGACCTTTTCATTTTTTCTAGCAGTTCCCTGATTTGGCTTCTGCTTTTGGCCCCATTTTCTATGTGTTAAAGCCAATTTATCCCACATCCCATTCTTCTCCTGAGCCTCTTCTCTTGATGCTCCAGCAGCTAATGGTCCATAGCCATATCTCCTCTAGTACTTGTTTAAAACACCCCCTTGCAATCCTCAGAACAAAGAAGGGACCTCATGACCTCAAACATCATGACAAGTGATTATATGCTCTCCATAAAAGAGCCTTCGGTAAAAAGGAATTTACTCACTACCACCTGAGGCAATCCATTCTGCTCTGGAGACTGAGTATGATGTAATAATAATAATAATAACAATTAACATGTATATAGTATTTATGATATGCCAGGCATCGTGTGAAGTACATTACAATTAGTATGTCATTTGATCCTGACAACAACCCCTGGGAGGAAGGTACTATCATTATCCCTATTGGGGAAACTGAGGCAAACAGAACGTTCAGTGATTTGCTCAGGGTCACAGAGCTAAGTGGCTAAAGCTGGATTTGAACTCAGTTCTTCCTGACTCCAGGCCAAGCCCTGTATCCACTCAGCCACTTAGACACCTTTCTCTACTTCCATACAACTTACCTACCTAATATACTAGCACTCTAGTAACTAACAGAAATTCACCGGCCAGACATAATCTATCTAGACCTAAGTTCCTTACAGATAGTCAGTGTTTAATAAATGATCGTTGAATTCAATTGAAATGCAGCTCCTTGACTACCAAGGATTCCGTTCTCTGACTTCTCATCTCAAGCTGCCTTTGCTGCATGTCGCCCCATTTCTGGCAGCCATCTCCTTCCTCCCTCTCACCTCTGTTCCTGACTTTTTCTGGACTTCAAAGTCATGTCTCTACTGCTGTTTCCCCCTGGAGCTTCCTCAGCACCTGGGGCCTCCTCACCCTGGAACATCTTATCATCCCAGGGGCCTGTTCACCTTGGAACATCCCTCCACAAGGACCAGCTCTTTCCTTCCACTGGTGCCTTCATTCCTCCTGGTGCTTCCACAGGGTGGCTGGTCTTTATTTCCCTCCTAGCCCTATTTCCTGCTCTCTGGACTTCAAAATCCTACTTCCATGCCAGGTACCTTCAACATCTCCCTCTCTCCCAACCACAGCTTTTCAGCTCCCAAACTCCTTGAGATCAGAGCTGTCTTTTTTCTTTGTATCTGTAGTCCCACTGCTTAGTATGGTGTCTGGCACATAGAAAGTACCCAATAAGTGCTTGCTGCTTTCCTTAATTCATGCCTTCCACAACTCTCCATCAAAATTTATCTGTCCTGTGTACCACCTTGGTTACTTTCAGTCATTTCCCTGATATAAATTAAATCTCTTTTCATCTCCTATGATCATGGAATTGTTGGGACCTTAGAGAGCATCTAGTTCAAAGCCTTCATTTTTTTTTTTTTAATTTTTAAATTTTTAAATTTTTTTTGGAGGGGGGAGGGTAGGGCAATTGGGGTTAAGTGACTTGCCCAAGGTCACACAACCAGTAAATGTTAAGTGTCTGAGGTCACATTTGAACTCAGGTCCTCCTGACTCCAGGGCTGGTGGTCTATTCACTGTGCCACTTAGCTGCCCTGAAAGCCTCCCTTTTTAAAATGAACAGAGACTCATGTGATTTCCCAATGTCACACAGGAGACTTCTTGGATGGTCTCTAACTTTCTAGCCCTCAAGCTTCACCTGTGCCAAGGAAATCTGTTCTAATTAATAATAAAGTTTACATGCAAATAGTCCTTAATGATATACAAAGTGCTTTCTTTACAACAGCCCTATGAGATAGATCATACAAGTGTTGCTGTATCCTTTTTATAGACAAAGAAAGTAGGGCTCAGACAGATTTAAATTACTTGCCTGTGGTCACATACAGGAAATTAGTGTCCAAACAAAACCTCAAATTCAGGTCTCCAAGTCCATTGTGCTTTCTATTATGTAAGGAAATGATCATGAAATAGCAACCTCTGATTTCAATAAAAATAAAGATTATCTCCTTTCCCAAAAGTTAGCCAATCAACAAGCATGTATTAAAAGACTACGATGTGGTCTAGGACTGTCCAATTCTGCATTTCTCATTCATTATTAGGAGCAATGGTTGTAAGCTCAAGCACAAAGTCTTCAAAGTTTAAAGGGATCTTCAGCAATTGTCTAAATCACCCAGAGATGAGGGAATGGGGTCCCTGAGGTCTTTTCAGGGGGTTCTGAGGTCAAAACTATTTTTGTAACAATACTAAGATATTTTAACTTCTAATATAATCAATACTAATAGATTAAAACAAAAGGTCTTTGTGGTCCTCAATATTTTTTTTTTTTAGAGTGAAGGGATCCTGAAGCCAAAAAGTCTGAGAACCACTGATCTAGACCAAATGGTACCTGAATAGTATCCTCTTATCAACAACCCTGACAAATCTTAACAAAATCTCTGATAATGCAGACTCTGCCAGAAGGTCTCCCATGACAGAAAACCCACTACCTCCCAAGGAAGTCCCTTCTAGTTTTAAATAGCTTTAATTGCTAGGAAGCTTTTCCTTAAATCCAATCAAAATCTGCTTCTCTGTAATTTATACCCATTTCTTTCCTCTGAGCCCAAGAAAAGCAAGTCTAATCAGCTCAAATACTTGAAGACAAATGTCATATTCCCTCTCAAATATCTTCTTCCCCAAGTTAAAGATTCCCATTTTCTCTGACCAATTCTCATATGACATGGCTTTCAATCTTCTCAACTATAGTGGTCAACGTGCCATGGACACAACCAGTTCATCAGTGTTCTTCAAATATGGCACCTAGAATTGAATATGGCACTATGGCCAGTGCAGAGTACAGCAGAATTGTCACTTTCCTTATACTGGGTAGGATGCAGCATTAACATAAGATCAAGTTAGCTCTTTTGGTAGCTTGCTATGTTACATACTGACTCAGTAACTCTTCCAAAAACTATTCTCTAACTACGCCTCCACCATTCTATATTTACAAAATAAATTTTTGACATAAATATAGCTTATATGTATAACTATGAGTCTATCGTAGTGCCTGTAATTTTCACAATTAGATTTCTATTTTGGAATTAACAGATAATCTCTAAAAGATCTCTATTAATGGATAATGTACTATAACCATTAACACACATGATAAATTTAATGTTAAGGATGACTAGGTGATGCAGTCGATAGAGTACTGGGTTGGAAATCAGGAACTCATCTCCCTGGGTTCAAACCTAGCCTCAGACACTTACTTGCTGTGTGATCTTGGGCAAGTCATTTAACCTTGTTTGCCTTAGTTTCCTCATCTGTAAAATGAGCTGAAGAAGTAAGCAACAAACCACTCCAGTATCTTTACCAAGAAAACCCCAAATGAGGTCATGAAGAGTCAGACACAACTGAAAACAACTGAATAACACCAAATACAACGTTAAATAGAAATATTCTGTTACCTGAGTCAATAATATTATCTTCTACTATGCATTAGAATAAGTAGGCACATTTGTCCTAATATTAGAGTAAACTGAGTCAAGAGGGATGGGAAACTCTCAATTAAAACTGAAGACACAAGGCAGAATATGATATGTGCAAAGGAGACATCGGGGAAAATACTATGGTGAGATACAAAGTGGGAGAAATCACTCAGCTTGAAGAGAGGTGGAGGGAATTTCCCCCCACTCTGAGGTCTTTTCCTCTGTCAGCAATGTCTAAAAAGGAGTAGTATCAGACTGTTAGGCCAGATTGGGCTAGGTATTATGTTATCCCTTCTTACTCTGAGAGTCTAGTATACTGTGGAATGTACTCCCATGCTTTATCAGGCATGAAAAATAGTCTCTGCAATAGATAGAGATGAGAAAGGATAGGATAGGATTTGCTAGTCTGTGTTGGCTGGAATGTAGCATGTCAGGAGAAGTAAAGATGAAAAAAGGTTGTGGGAGTAGGCAAGATCCAGACTAAGGAGTTGGTATTTTATTCTACAGGCAATGAGAACCACTGAGGGTTTCTGAACACAAGAATGACATGATCAGATCTGTGCATTTGAGAGATCTTTTTGGTTTCTGTATAAAATAGGAATTAGTGAAAGGAAAGACTGGAGATCAGTTAGGAGGTTTTTAGGTAAAAAGTAATTGGCATCCTTACAAAGAAGGAAAAGTGATGATATGCACACAATACAAAGAACAAAATGTATACAAAGAAACACAGTACAAAAGAGAATGTGATGTTGCATAAGACATAAAGAAAGATGTTTTGAAAGCTAAGGGGGGAGCAAGATCACTTCTGATCAGGGTTATTGGGAGTAGGCTATGTGGGGGAGGTGGTATTTGTGCTGGGCCTTGAAGGACTGGCAGGATTTCACTGGTGGAGATGGGCAGAGGAGACTAAGGAATGACATGGTCGTAGGTATAAAAGTATTTTTTACATCACTTATTCCCAGAGTTAGAAGGGACCTCAGCCCACCTGGTCCAATCCACACTGAGCAAGAGTTCCCCCCACAATATCCCTAAAAAGTCATCATCTAAGTTTTCCCTTAAGATCTATAGTTCAGGGAAAACACACTAACTGTGAAGGTAAAACCCATTCTGCTCTTGTCTAAAGAACAGAGTAACGGACCTGGAGTCAGGAAGACTCAAGTTCAAATCCAACATCAGACACTTACTAGCTGCTTTCCTTAGTTCTCTCAACTGTAAACTAGGGATAACAGCACCTTCTTCATAGGGTTGTTATGAGAATCAATGAGATATTTATAAAGTGCTTAGTACAGTGCCTAGCACTTAGTAGGTCCTCTATAAATGCTACATGAAGCTGAAATCTGCCTCACTGTAATTTCTACCTTCTGTTCCTAGTTCAACCTTCTGGGACTAAGCAGAATTAATCTAATCCCTCTTCCAGGTGACAGCCCATCAAGTATCTGAAGATAGCTATCTTGTCACCCTTCCTGCTTCTCACACACACACACACACACACACACACACACACACACACTCACACCCAAGCATTCTTTTCTCTAGGATAAATATCCCATTTCCTCCCCTCAGTCCTCCAATAATACAGTCTCCAGTCCTGTCATCATTCTGGTTCTTTTTATGGACACTCTCCAGTTTATTAATATCCTTCAAAAATACAGCACCCAGAAGTGAATACAAAACTTCATATGTGGCCCTATCATAATGAACTACAAGAAGACTTACCTCCTTCCCCTTCTGGACACTCTGCACATCTCTGCCTTTTTTTCTCTTTCTCTCCCTTCAAGGCTCAGTTCAGGCGCCATCTTCTCCGTGAAGCATTTATCTGAACTCCTCATGTCACCTCTCTTGTTTGCCTAGTTAAGAATGATATATGAGATCACTCTCTCGTTCTGGACTTAAGGTCAGAAAGACCTGCATTCAAATACTACTTGAAATACTTAACTGTGTCACGATGGTCAAGTTAGTCTCCTGAGCCTGCTTCTTCATGTTAAACAGTATAATAGGGCTCAGATTCAATCTGGCCCACTGGTATTAGCACCACAAATGATCATATTTCTTAAGAGTCTAGCCAGTGTTTAGGTTCCTTAAGAGTCTGGCCAATATGGCAGATCTTTTAATAAACCTTGTTTTTCTTTGACCAAAAAAAACACCCCAGTATAACAGATGATAACATTTATAGTATTGGGAGGATCAAATGACATAATATATGTAAAAACTTTACAAAGCTTCAAGTGTTACATGCATATCAGTCATTGTTCTCAACTATCAGTATTTCTTAAGCAACTACTAAGTGCCAGGGACTGTCTTGCTGGACACTACTTTGTATCTTACTTGAGAATGTGTAATCCCCACCCCACTCCCCAAAAGAATATTTTATATTAGTCCCTTGAGGGCAGGAACTGTCATTTTTTCCCATCATTATATTCCCAGCACTAAGCACAAAGTCTAGCACATAGTAGGTTCTTGCTAAATGCTTTCTGTTGATGAATTGGAAAACAAAGGAAAATTCCTAAATTCCTGTTGCTGGTATTGAATGCTTTCTGCAAACCTAAGAATGGTTATTAAAAACTTGGAAGAACTATCACTAATACTGTAAAATTTCCATTTCAATGCCTATGTGCAACTAAGAGAACCTTTTTGAAGTGGAAAATTTTCAGTGACAGATGTGATTTTAGTTTTCATTATGTATGTATGTGGAATTAATCCTAAAGGCATAAAGATAGTAAAGACCTCAAAAGCCATATATTTTAAAAGAGTGGTGTACTTTATTTTATTTTTTTACTTGGTAGATGCACTGGGGTAACCTCAAGGAAAAACATATGTTATGCAAATATAGAGGATCTATGGGAATTCCTTCCACCAGTGCTGATAAGAACAGTCTATAACCTAATGGATAAGTCCTAGGGAGCTGCTTGATATACACAGAAGTAAAAGGACTTGCCCAACATCACACAGCTGCTGAGTATCCATGGTGGGACTGAAGCCCAGGTCTTTCTGCTCTAAGTCCATTAATTTCTCCACTACAACCTCACTGCCTCACAAAGGAAACTGAAGCCCAGGGAAATTAAACAGTTTGTCCAAAATTACAAAGAAAGTAAGCAAAAGAGCCAGGAACAAACCTAGGCCTCTTCAAATCTCACCCTCTTGACACTGTACCATATAGAAAAATGGAAACCAGTAAATATTTTCTTCTTTGAGCTATTTTGGTCAAAGGAGCAAATCAAATGCAAATTAATTGCCTAGACTAGATGATTTTTAACTTCCAACTCTTCCAAATCTTAAAAAATGGAAAAGAATTGAATATGTGTGTGTGTGTGTGTGTGTGTGTATATATATATATATGTATGTATATGTATACACACACACATATGTGTGTACACACTTCATTGTTCAGTTATTTCTAACTCTTCATGGCCCCATTTGAGCTTTTCTTGGCAAAGATACTCGAGTGGTCTGCCATTACCTTCTCTAGCTCATTTTACAGAGGAGGAAACTGAGGCAAACAAGGTTAAGTGACACCACTACTAAGGGTCTGAGGCTGGATTTGAACTCAGGGTAGATGAGTTTCCCTAACTTCAGGCTGGACACATATTCACTGTGCCACTTAGCTGCCCATATACATACATACATACTTATTAATGTATATATGTATATATGTATGTATAAAAATGTATATATATATGTTCACATTTCTGTGTGTGTATATATGTAAAAAGAGATAATTTTCCTTCTTACACAACAATCTATAAATTGGGTTTTACAGATGAGGAAACTGAGACTCAAAGAGCTAAATTATATACTCATAGCTATTAAGTGATAGAGCCAGGACTTTAATCCAGGTCTTCTGAATTCAAATCCAATATTCTTCCAAATACATCAGAAGGCCTCCTTTCACACAGCCTTATTTATCACCTAGAATAGTGAACCTGTTCTTTTTCCTAAGAGATTACCCCACAAGAGAATCAGTCAGCCAGCCCAACTCAATTTTTCATAATTTTTAAAAATGTATTTTCTTTTTTTAACAATCCTATCCTTAATGTTCGAGATAAAGAATTTGTCTCAAGTTTCAGAATGTATACCTTCTCCACATAATTACAGATGTCTAAAATGTCTTCCCCTGATCTTTGCTTAGTCAAAGTTCAGATTATGTTCAATTCTTAATCTTTCATCATAAATCAATCCTTCTGGCCCTTTAATCACTCCTGTTGCTCTTCTCTGAACTACTTCCAATAGCAGTAAATTGATTAAGTGATGTTTGTAAAGTACTACAAAAGATGAGAAGTGTGGATAACTGCAGTATATTGTGAAAACCAATAGTGTACTTAAAAGTTAATCTAGTGTTCTAGGTGTGGCCTCGGTATTTAGAGAGACTTATTTCATATACATTGAGCAGTAATCTAATGAGATGGAATGGTAATTTTTCCTCCTTTGATGATTTCACTCCTTTCTCTGAGGCAAAAGACCACATATTTCTTTGATCTGCTTATTCAGCTTTTATTCAGTTATTCAGAAATATTCAGGCAGTTGTGTCAAAGAAAGCACAAAATATTTCAGTTGGATAGAGAAAAGAATATCTTGATTATTATTATTAGATTATTATTATTATTAGATTATAAGAAAAAATAAAAGCTAGGAATGTACAAGCAAGGGAAAATAAGGCTCCACCACAGTAAGGATCTTCAAGAAGAGAATAAGCAATTATCACTTCTGAATGATTAAGAACAAAGGTTCTTAATCTGCAGTCCATGAATTTGATTTTAAATATTTGGAGAATTTCAATATAATTGGTTTCCTTTGTAATCTCAGGTATTTTACTTTATACATTTAAAAACATGACTCTAAGAAAAGGCCATAAACTTAACCAAATTGCCAAAAGGCTCCGTGAAACAAAAAAGATTAAGAATACCTGATTTTACACCTTTAGCCTCTCTTGAGAGGGTGAGAGCCAATGATCTCTCCAGGTGTAGAGGCTAAAGAGCTATAAGTCGAAGTAGTGGCTACTTTCTTAGCATAGTTCCAGATTGCCTTCCCGAATGGTCAAACCAATTCACAGCTCTGCCAGAAGTATATTATTGTATGCCCATATTTCCATGCAACTCTTCCAATATTGACTAGCCCCAGCAATTGTCATCTTTTGCCAATATGCCAGGGAACAAAGTAAAACACGAAAGTTGTTTTGAAATGCATTTCTCTCATTTTATTAAGTTGGAGCAATCATTCAAGTGATTCATAATATTGCAATTAGAGTAGTGTTGTTAACAATAATAATAATAACTTCAGTATTGTCCTAGCAACTGACTAGGTCTACTGTCAGCCCATGAAACTGGTTGAAAAATATTTTTGGAGGAGGGAAGGCAGGGCAATTGGGGTTGACTTGCCCAAGGTCACAAGGCTAGTAAGTGTTAGGCATCTGAGGCCGAATTTGAACTCAGGTCCTCCTGACTCCAGGGCCAGTGCTTTATGCACTGTGCCACCTAGCCACCCTAACTGTCACTTCTTTATACCCAGTCCCTCATTACTTTGGTAGTCGGTTGGTTTGCGGGTTGTTGTCCTCTCTCAAAGAGGACCAAAATGGCACCATTATGTTGGAGTCAAGGGACAGTGCGTCCAACTGTGCCTGATCAGATCAATACAAGCACAGAAGACTCTAGCACAGGTTGGACACAATAGCCCAAATGAACATTTAGATAGGAAATGTTTCTAAATTTGTACATCTCATGTTTCTTTTGAACTCCTGCAATTCTGCTTTGCTCGCAAAACACAGCACCTTCCTTGATGTGAGCGCACCATGCTAGGTGGTCCTTTGCCAGTGTCTCCTATGGCATGCAATTTCAGGGAGACCTTGAAAGTATTCTTGTATTGCTTCTTCTGACCTCCATATGAGCAAACACTTGCCTTCTGTGAATTCTCTGTAAAACAGTCTTTTAGGAAAATATACATTTGGCATTTAAACAATGTAACCAAACCATCAGAGTTGTGCTCTCTGCAATAGAGTCTGAATGTTTGGCAGTTTAGCTCAAGAAAGGACCTTGGTGTCTGGCACCCTATCTTGCCTGGTGATCTTCATAATCTTCCTAAAACAATTCAAATGGAAGCGATTCAGTTGTCTGCGTGGTTCTGGTAGATTGTCCAGGTTTCAAAGGCATACAACAATGAGATCAGCACAATGGGAGAGGCAGGTGGCAATATGCAACAGACAGATCAAACCACCATGTAACCTAAGACACTGATGGGGGAGAGCCCAGTATGCTAATCCCAAGAGCCTTCGGAAAAGCAATGCTGCCAACCCAACATTAAATGGTTCAACATCAGGATGGAGAGCTGAGTGCATTTTTTTTTTTGCAAACAAGAAATGAATCAGTGAAAAAGGAAAGACTGAAAAAGGACGATATAATTTATAAGAGACATAGCTTATGAAACAAGAAGGAATTGGGAAGAAATGGGATTAAGAGTTCAGCCTTAGAGAGAAGAAACATCTCTTTCTCTGAGATAAAAGAAAGAAGGTAGAATGAATGAAGATACACAGAGTTTAAGGAAAGGATGTAGCTATAAAGATGTTTTAAGGTTTAGAAGAGTGAAAGATGAAGTAGTTCATGCAAGATAACCTTAATCTTCTCGTGGAAGTAAGACCTAGGGTTATCAGTGAAGACTGGGATGGAAGGGTAGAAAAGAGTTACAAACGTTTGTAATAGCTCCTATGGAGAAATTTATAGAGAGTCAATATGAGACAAATTTAAAAATTCTTAAGTAGACTTGAGGGCCCTAACTTGTCTTTCCCTATTCCTAACTCTCCTTTTTGAGCTGCATGCCAACATACTTCCATATTTAGGGCAAGACAGTCTTGTGGAAAAGGAAAGAATAAATCCTAGATCAACTTCTCAGCAAACACTCCACAGATGAATAACAATCAATGAATCAGTCAGCATACACTGACAGTCCATTTTGTTACTCTACCCAGAAACAAAGGAAGCTGCAGAAGTAGAAGACATAAGCTCTGCCCATAAGGGGTTTAGAGTCTAATAGGAAAATAGAACAAACAGGTAGAAATAAATTTAAGTAGCAGGAACACTTAAACACATTGACAACCAATCAGGTGAAAAGTTGATTCTTATAGAAGGAAAAATGCCTAAGTGCTAAGTATTCAAGCAACTGTCAAGGAACACTCAAGGATATTCCATCTTTTTTCCCCCAGAAAAATTACTTATCCCTTAATTCATAGAAGAGATGCAGTCTAACCATTCTGATTTTATTTTAATAATATTTTTTCTAATTTTAATATTCATTTTTAAAATTTTGAGTTTCAAATTATCTCCCTTCCTCTCTCCCTCCCTCACCACTCCTCCTTAAGACAATAAGCAATTTGATATAGGTCACGTGTGCAATCATGTAAAACATTTTAATATTAGCCATGTTGTAAAAGCAGAAACAGGTCAAAAGAAAATAACCACAAAAAAGTGAAAATAGTATGTTTTCATTTGCATTCAGACTCCATTGGTTCTTTCTCTGGATGTGGATTTTCCATCATAAGTCCTTTGGAACTGTCTTGGATCACTGTATTGCTGAGAAGAGCTAAGTCTGTCATAGCTAATCATCAGATAATATTGCTCACACTGTGTACAATGTTGTCCTGGTTTTGCTCACTTCACTTTAAATCAGTTCATATAAGTCTTTCCAGGTTTTTTTGAAGTTTACCTGCTCATCATTTCTCAGAGCAAAATAGTATTCCATTACATTCATACGCCACAATTTGTTCAGCCATTCCTCAATTAATGGACATCCCCTCAATTTCCAATTCTCTGCCACCAAAAGAAAAAGAGCTGCTATAAATATTTTTGTACATGTAGGTCCTTTTCCCTTTTTTGTGAACTTTTTGGAATATAGACCTAGTGTTGCAGTTTAAACCCAGGGAAACCAAAAACTGTTGTGGTTGGGGCTCTGCCCACCCAAAAACTGTTGGGGTTTCATGGTGTGCTGTGATGGAACCATCTCAAAGAATTCAGAATCAGACCACCTCTAATCCAAGTGTAGGCATTTATTGAGATTAATGCCTCTCATAAAGCAGGCTAAGTTCCAAGAGGAACCAGCAACTTCAGAGAAAGCAAGATGGATTGTTATAGGGTAAAGATGCAATTATATAACAGAAATTTACATAGAATAGGGGAGTATCATTAATATTAAAAAGGCAGGAGGAATTTGTTAAGGAATTAGGTAATGGAGGATGGGCCCATCTATGGTTCAGTGGTTAAGCTTTCTGGTCATACTGCCCTCCAGTTGGCTAACTATTGTGGTCCTGTCTAGTCAAGATAGATAGTTAAGTATTGTGGTCCTGTCTTGGGCTAGATGGATGATGTGATTGTGATTGAATACAAGAATACCCTGTTTCTGTGGGAATAGGTCTGGGGGCAGTGACTAGGTAGAGGCTTAGCTAGGTTCCCATCACATAGACACACCTGTTGTTTCTATGGGAACTAAGAGTTCAGGGACACACCTGTTGTTCCAGTGAGCAGTGAGGCATATATGAAGAAGTTAGGACATTAGCAGGGAGAGAGAGAGGGTTAGGTAGGTACAGTGGGCCTGCTGTTCAGTGGGGCCAGGTCTATAATGAAGTTAGAATATTGGGACTGGGGGCAGCTTTACTAGGATTCCATCACTAGTAGGGGTATTGATGGATCAAAGGGTATGCACAGTTTTATAATCCTTTGAACATAGTTCCAAATTGCTCTCCAGAATGACTGGATCAAATCACAACTCCACCAACACTGCATTAGGATCCCATTTTCCCACATCCTCTCTAACATTCATCCTTTTCTTTTTCTATCATATTAGCCAATCTGGTTCTGCCATTCCAGAATTCACTTTAGGATGCTATTTTATAGTTGTTTGGAGGTGAATATGGGAGAGTTGATTATATTAAATTAGAAGTTTTTGTACAAATGAAACCAGTGCAACCAAGATTAAAAGAAAAGCAGAAAACTGGGAAACAAATTTTATAGTGTCTCTAATAAAAAAAAAAAACCCTTATTTCTCAAATATATAGAGAATTCAGTCAAATTTATAAAAATATAAGCCATTCCCCAATTAATAAATGATCAAAGGATACGGGCTGATTTCAGATGAAGAAATCAAAGCTATCTAAGGTTTTGAAGAAATTTTTAAATCACTTTTGATTGGAGAAATGCAAATTAAAACAACTCTGAGGGACCACCCCATACCTATTAGATTGGAGAAAAAGAAAAGTGATTTTAAGGACCATGATTTAGAAATGCTGTAAGTTTAGGGTTTTTATAATATTCTTTCACTCTAAGGATATACATAATAAAGACATTAAAAACACTAACAAATAAGGAACCTCTTCGGTATTTAAAGTATCTGTGAACCTTCATCTATTAGTACACAGATGAAACCAAAAATTGTTCACTTTCTGGTAGCCATCCCCTGTTAATGAGCCTCTCTAAACTTAAATAAAATATTCCTCAGATGTCAGACAGAAAAGCCCATCACTGGACCAATAACTTTGAAACCTTTCCATTCCAATATAACCTTCAAAAATTGGCATTCATTGACATTGCTTTCAATAGCCCTAGACGCTTCCAGATCATAACAAGGCATCAAAGAAAAACTTTAACGGCAGAAGAAAAAAAAATTACATGTAAATTATTATAGTTTCCACTATTATTATGTACTTCTTAGAAAACATTTTTCCCTAATTTCACAAATTTCTCTTCTTTCATCAAAACTGGACAACCACTTACTTGAAAATAATTTATGTATTTAGTGTATCATTTATCCGTATGAGAGCCCTCAGTGGTATATCCGCCTATTTGAAAAAGCATCTTGGCCATGTCAGAACAATATTTTAATGGACTCTTAGCTCTAAGGACTTATAATACAAAACACCATTTTCCAAGTTTCCATTGAAAGAAACAAGTGCATAATTTGAGCTTGCTTGAGGCATTCACTGATCTAGGTTCATGACTGCTCAAAACTTTCAATAAATGAATCACTTCTGAATTTAAAATTGGCCACAATTTATTGTGGAGCCCTTAAGTATGCTTTAAGCTGAACAGACAAAAAAAAAAATTCTAAATGCATAGGAATTCTGACCATAGGTCACAATGAACAAAGACATTTTTTTCTAAAAGCATGTAAGTGTATACTCATATTTGTTTTCTAGAGAGACTATTCACAACAGGCCAGCTAAATATCTTCTACATTTTTGCCATTTAAAGAAATTATCTTAAAGCCACAATTTTCCTTTAAAGCGAGGCTACATCAAAGTATTTGCATGAGTTTTACAGTTTCCATCCAAATGTTGAGCATCATCTGTGGACACAACCTACACTAGGGAACCCAAATTACGTCAAGTTCTTCGGTCAACAGGCAAGCCCAATTTTTACAAACAAGATTGTCAAAATACCAGAGGCTTTCACCCCAGAGGAAGCCAAGCCTTTTGCATTCTTGTGACATCTCAGAAGTTTTAATTCCAAAGAAGTTTAAGTTGAACGAGTTGAATCAGAAGGGAATTTACAGGAATTTGTCTCCATCCCATTCTACCAGATTAAATAACTTTTCAACGTTAGTAAAGCTTATGGCATTTGAAAATGTTACCACTGGCATAGAAGATAGGCTGCTAGATTTGGAGTTAGGAAGACCTGGGGTCAAATCCTATTTCAAGTATCTGTTAGCTGTGGGACCCTAGGCAAGTCACTTAACCTCTTTCAGCCTGTTTCTTCATCTGTAAATTGGAAGTAATAGCACCTACTTCATAGAGTTGAGGAACAAAAGAGGTAACCTATGTAAAGAGCTTTGCTAACTTTAACATGCTATATAAAAGCTAGCTATTGTTACTATAACTTCATGAACAAGGGCACTTCATTTGATTTTTTCCCTTGGTCCATGGCCCACTGTGAAGGGAAGCAAGTTTAAATTAAAGCTTTGGTTTGATATTGAGCATAATTTCTTGACTTTCGGAATAATAAAACACTTAGAAGAGCTACTGAGGAAGACCATGGAATCTCTATCCCTGGAAATTCTCAAGTCAAAAGTAGGCAATTACGGGAACTGGGTGGAGTAGGCATTCACTTGCCCAAAACAGGGAGCTAGACCAAACTGTCTTGCAAGTCCTCTCCACATCTAGGGCTCCAAAACACCATGAATATCAGGATGTAGAGAAGGGTAAATATACCTTACTTTATATTTACAAAATAGCTGCCATTAAGCAAAATCCTAAAAGATAATTACTTTCCACAGTCTTATGATATCAATGAAATTCCCACCTTTATGACACCTGAGTCCTCCCCACCCAAAGAGGAGAGAGAAACATTTTCCACGGAATAACAGGAAATCAGAGTTATAAGGTCTCATTGACCACCTACTCCAAATCACAACTGAATCAAGAATTCCCTTTACAATATATCTAACAAATGATCATCCAGATTTTGCTTAAAGAGCTCTAATAATAGGTAGTAGTTCCCACTGCCTAAAGTTTCCCAATGATGTATTTATCTGAGTCACTGATAAAAATAGCCTTAGTACAAATCCTGGCTTGGCTACTTGCTATCTTTAGGCTTATCTTAGTCATTTCCCTTCACTAGGCTTCTATTTCCTCGTCTTTAAAATGAGGTTGGGTTCTATTAGAGAATTTCTAACTAATTTCAAATCTGTGATTCTATGTAAGTACAACCCACTACACAATGTTGCTGCCCCAACCTAGGTGAATGAAAGCTGACATTATCTACTTTGTCTCCCTTGTCTTGGGGGAAAGAAATCAGCAGATTAGAATTCTCAGTGTTCTTTATCCCTAAATTGCCACCAAGTGAAATTTCCAGAGTTCAGTGACCTCCCAGAGGCCTCTAAACCTTTATCCTTAACAATAAGGAGAATGCAGCTGCACAGTTTGCAATCTTGAGACAACTCCCACCCTAGAAAATTCACTGGAGTATTGACTGAGCCAAGTGTATTCTGCCAACTCAATCTCTCCAGGATGGTCATGAAGTGAGGGATGGAATTAAATGACCCAAAGAGTATGAAAAGAAAGCAAGGAGTTGTTATATAAAAATCAATGATGCAGGGAATTGTTTTTTAAGAATGACTTTCAGGGTGATAAGCTGAACTTTGGTTGGTTCAATAGCTTTTTTTTTGTTTTCTCTCTCGTGTCTTTTTTTTTTTCTTAATGTAGTCCATGCCCTTCTCAAATGAGGACCCCATAACCCTAGTTCAAAACATCTTTGACCAGCATATCACACCTCACAAACCCCCACTGATACTTCTCTTTTACTAGACCAAACCACAGGAAATAATTCCAAGGAAAGGAAAATATGTGAATGAGGAAACAAGTGTAATCTAGACATTATGTTCCTTAGTCACTCCTCAGCCGGAAAATCTCTGCCTCAGAAACTGTCTCTTGTCCTTTCCACAGAGCCCAGGCCTGGTGATGTCATCTTCTGGGCTGAGAGCTGCTTTCTCTATTGTTCTCTTTTGAATTATAGTGGGTTGATGTGTGGCCACAAGGAAGTGATCCCTAAGTATGTGAGCTAGCCCAGAGACCATGGTCATTTCGGCTCATTTGTGAATCAGACCCACCATCACCACTACACCCAGCCGATAAGCAAAAGCCCTTCTTCCATCAAGTCTGCCTTTTGAACTTTTCTGTTTCTGCCTCAGTGACCCGGTTCCCTAGACCTGTTTAAGATTTGAGTTGGGATGAGAAAATGCCTTTCAGTTCTCCATCATGCCCAGGGCAGCTAGCACTGGCCATGCAAATCACTCCAGGGCTTCATTTTACCCATACTAGAGGGGTGGGGTAGAGGTGGTTCCCTTTGTCTTGCATTCCTATGTTAGTGGACAGATTGCCTCTATCTCCATATTTACAATTGTCATACTTGTACAGCACTTTAAGGCTTTTGAAACAATCCTCACAAAATCCCAACAGAGAGGTAATATAAATGCCATTATTCCTATTTTACAGGTGAAGAAAGTGAGGCCCCAAAAATGAAATGATTTGCCAGTGGCCACATGATTAGTGTCCAGCAGAGATCCAAGCCCAATTTTCCTTATTGCAACGTTAGCTCCCTTCTGTCTCTTTACACTATATTATTAAATCTACAAAATTAAATTTACAAGAAGAAAATGGCATTCATGGTCAGTTTTCACCCTGCAGCTCCACAGACACTCTGACTTTTCTGGTTGGGGTGAAATGATAGCCATCAAGGTGGAACTTCTTGGCTCAGTTAGCAATCAGACTCATCAAAGGTTCTCAAGCTTGCTGCTGACCTATTGAAATCATTGCCACATTCCACAGCATCAAAATACACTACCACAATTTATTTAGGAAGTCAGCAACAAAGCTTACTGGACTGTCTCTGCTGCAACAGCAAAAAGGGGATGACTTGGATTTTAATGATGTTTTCTTACATTTAGCCGTTTTTGTCTAGTTCTAGCATGTGTGTGTGCCTGTGTGTGTGTGTGTGTGTGTGTGTTGATTTGTGCCTTTCAAAAAGCTGTGATTACAGAAAGAACAGTGATGAATTAAAAGCCTGTAGGATTAGGGTTACCGCTCTGTCCTACTTAGCATGATTTGAAGGAAAGTTGCATTAGACTAGGAGCCAAGAAACATGAAGCAGTTACTAGCTAGGCTGCTAAATAGCTGCATGGCCTTGAGCAAGTCTCACTACCCTGGGTGTCATTTTCTAAGATCACATGATATAGAATATCATAGATAGGTAGACAGACAGATAGATAGAAGGCATCTTAGAGATAATCTAGTCCAAGCCCCTCTTTTGATATGGGAGGAAATGGTGAGAACCAGAGAGGTAAAGGGATAGACTGTACTGCTCAATGTCACACAGGTAATAAACAAGAATTTGGATTTGAACACTTGGAAGTCTGATGCCAAATCCAGGTTTCCTTCCACTGCACCACACTTTCCTCATTTGTAAAACAAAGAGCTTAGACTAGATGATCTCAAAGGCCCCTTCCAGCCAGAACATTTTGTGATTCTAATTTCCCATGATTAGAAATCCAAATGATGGAATTCAATTAGTCCACTTTATTGTATGCCCTCCAAAATTCAGAATTAATTTGTCCTCACTGTTAGCTGTGCACAGGGCAAAGAGGCTGGTATGAGGACATAAGCAAAAATCAGAATCACATAATGCTTAACAAAAGGAACTGGCAAAGGATCTCTGGTCCCTGTTCAACAGGCACCTCCCCAGCAAATAACTCAAGGTGCTTCCGACCTTGACAGCACTACTGGGCATTTTTTTTTCTCAAGGAATCACTGTATTCAATTAAAAACAAGCTTGCATTTAACACACGGAATGCAAGGGATTGAATTTCTCCTTTAGACCTTTCATCCTAATGTAAACAAATAATATCGATAAAAATGCACACAAGTTATGAGGCCAAGTTACCTTCTATTACATAAACCATTCTTTGTTTTGAAAGCACAAACTTATGTAAGTATAAATACAATGCCAAAATATTGTCCAGAGTCCTAAAATCTAAATTTCAAATGGAAAAGAATTAACAATAATTTTCATAATCATAATGTTGCTCCCCATAACCTGGTTGTATAGGATAGAAAGACTGGACTGGGCTCGGGGTGGGCAAAGATGGCTAAAATGATGGATTGGTTTTATGCCAAGCAAACTGAGTGAATCCATTTTTGAAATCTTATAACCTTCTGAACACTCAATGCCACAAAAGAAATCTGAGATGAGAAAATAACTAGTATGATGTTGGAAAATGTACTGCGCAGTGCGTCAAGAGATTTGAACAGAAGGAGACCTAGGATTTTCTGTATATAAACTTTGCCGGTGGGAGGAGGAAAGGGGGGGAGGTGTCAGGTAGGCAAGGGAATAGAAAAAAGGAAAATACTGCCATCTGCTGTCCAAATGGAAAATAGCAATGTAAGTGAGAAAAGATTGACAAAAACACTAGCTATTTACTTGCTTACAAAGAGCTCTATTTGCAAACATTTGAAATTTATGAGAAACCATTTACCAATCTATCTGACAGAAGGCATACCTCTGTGTGTGTGTGTGTGTGTCTGTGTGTGTGTGTTCTATAGTTCTCACTGGAGAATGTCAAAAAAGGATTCTGTAAGGTACTTTGTAGGTGGCTAGCCAAAGATAATAAACCTTTATTGTGTATTTTCAATATGGAAACAGCACGATAGCTAGTTCAGGGACATATTAGATGTCTAAATTATCCCAAAATGTGAAATGTTAAAAAAAATCTAATATAGAAATAACCTTCTTTGGCCCAGAGGAGCCTTGAACAGTTTCAATCCGTGACCTACTGTAATAAAATTGTCTCACCACTGCGTATTTATTCCAGTTCTCTTGCTGTTGTTCCCAAGAACAGAAATCTATTGCCTCCATAGCCACTGCTGTTGGATGACAGAACAGACCTTTATTATCACTGAACTTCAAAAGATTATGTGAATATTAAAAGTGCTGGTAATGTCATGGAGAGACTATTAAAAACCTGGAAATATCAAAAGAACCTACTGTTTCATCTTAATGTTCTGGAAAAAACACGAGAGAAAGAATCCACATACCAACACAAATAAGTACAAGGCGGAGATGGATGGGTTAGTTATTTTAGGTGTCAACATTTTTTTTTCTAATGGTAGGCTTGCCAACTGTTTATCAAAAACAGGTTTATGTTTTAATGCATAGGAGATAGTTAAGGAAAAAAAATCCCTTCTTGTGAAAATAAGAGCCCAATGATACTGACAAGGCCAAAGAGAGACCCAATTATCCACAACAAACTCAGAGTATGAAATTAAATTATATGATCCAAGCACCTGATTTTTAAATGCAGCCAACTTCTCAGAAAATCACTACTCAATTTAAACTAAGGTATTCATTTGTACAAAGCTGTACAATTTCTTCCTTTACCATATCCCATGCTTTATAAATCAAGTTCTCAGACCCTTGGGGCTTACACATCCAGTTAAAATGGAAGCTACTTGGAGGCAGGGGCTGTCTCACTTTTATATTTGTGTCCTTGGTGCCTGACACATTGTAGATGCTCAATAAAGGCCAATTAACTCAGACTTCTTGATTAATGTTTTGGTTCTTTACTTCAAGAAATCTGGGGTTTCATAAAAGTTAAGTACTCTTCCCACTATGGTGTTTAACCTGGAGAAAAGAACTCACTGGAGAGGACTCACTGGAACTGTCTCGCAGTATTTGAAGGGCTGTTAAGGATAATGAAATAGACTTATTTTTCTTGGCCCCAAAGGGGAGAACTAGTAGAAATGAGTGAGAGTTGTGAAACAGTAAAATATAGTTTGATGCAATGAAAAACTTCTAACAATCCAAGGTCTCCAAAACCACAATGGGCCACCTCTTGGACTTCCTCTCTTTAGAGGTCTTCAAACAAGTTGGATGACCCCAGGGCAGGTAAAGGAGCTCATTTAAGTGACTCAGTCTAAGTCTCCACATCCCACAAGAGGCAGAAGACACTGATTCTACTCAGTCTGACTAAGGAAAGGGAACTGATGAGAAGGAAAGGAACAGGGAGACATGGCAGTGCAGAACCACGCAGAAGGGAAGGCGGTAACATGTCCAAGGAAAAGAGGGTCTAAAAACCTAGATTTGACCATCTCTCTCCCTATAGAATTTACTCTAAGCAGGGACCACCAGGACTCATCCCACTGTGCCCCAGAACGTGAAGAGTCTGATGACATAGCCTCCTATGAAGGAAGAAAGGGATCTACTGAAAAAGGGAGGAACCAAAGACTGAAGAGGGAAACCAGAGTTAAGCTACTGAGAATATAAGGAAAAAATGTTGAAAGACAAAAAAGTTCAAGAGAGTTAACTCTGGAATAAGCCTATCTTCTCTGTATATATAGCAAAAGTGAAACCTGCAAAGATTTATTAAAAATTCAATAAAAGGTCATAACATAGTTAATGAGTATTATATATTAAGGAAAATAAGCTTTAAACCACTAGATGAAAAAGAGATCTGTAGGATCTGTTGCGGATCTGCCGATCTCCAAGAATCAGGGAATAATAGCGATAAATTTCAAAATGGTTTAAAAAAAGATATTAATCATCTTTCTAAAAAAATATTAAGAATGAAATTAAACCAGAAATCTAAGTCCTCCAAAAAGGATTAATGAATATACACAACAAAAGAGATATAATATCTAGGTCTTTCTCTGAATGTAGACATCTCCTTCCATCCTGAGACTTTTACAGTTGTCTTATAACTGTGTGTTGCTGAGAAGAGTCCAGTTTATCAAAGTTGGTTGTCACGCATACGATGTGTCTGTGATTGTATACAAATTTTTCCTGGTTCTGCTAATGTGCATATTGGTATGTACATGGCATATACAATAATATGGTATATTCTCAGTAGCTTAACTCTGGTTTCCCTCTTCAGTCTTTGGTTCTTCCCTTTTTCAGTAGATCCCTTTCTTCCTTCATAGAAGGTTATGTCATCAGACTCTTCACGTTCTGGGGCACAGTGGGATGAGTCCTGGTGGTCCCTGCTCAGAGTAAGTTCTATAGGGAGAGAGATGGTCAAATCTAGGTTTTTAGACCCCCTTTTTCTTGGACACATTACCACCTTCCCATAAAATTTATGATAGAGAATCTCTCCAAAATAATAGAGGTTCTCAAAAAAGAATGGCAGATTTAGAATTGTAAAATACATAAGTGGAAGATAATTTATCAGAAGCGAAACAAAAAATAACTTAGAATGACCACATGAATTCTACATATGCCAAAGTGATTAACCATTAGAATAGGATGTACAGAGATAACCTAAGGATTATAGATTTCCCAGAAAAATATGATAAATTTTTAAATCTAAATAAAATGCTTCATTAAATAATCTGAGAAAACTACCCAAAACCTCTTACTACAGATGACAAAATGCTTATTAATCAAATCCACAAATTACTACCAGAGAAAAACCTCACACTTGAAACTTCATGGCATATAGAAGCTAAATTCTTGAATTTCATTGTCAAGCAACTTTTTTCAAATATCCAGGAGAAAGACTTCAGTTAGGAAGGAATCTCAAATTGAATCACATATCATTACTACATAGCCACAATGAACAAGAGAAAAGAATGTAATATGGTCAAAGGATGTGAAATTTTCAAAGGTAGAAATTAAAGATATCTATAACCATATGAAAAAATGCTCTAAATCACTATTGTTTAGAGAAATGCAAATCAAAACAACTTTGAGGTATCACATCTCACCAGTAGGATTGGCTAAGATGACAAAACAAGAAAATGACAAATGCTGAAGGGGATGCGGAAAAATTGGAACATTAATGTATTGCTGGTGGAGTTGTGAACTGATTCACCATTGTGGAGAGCAATCTGGAACTATGCCCAAAGGGCTATAAATAATTGCACACCCTTTGACCCAGCAATACCACTTCTGGGGTTGTATCCCAAAGAGATCATAGAAGTAGGAGGAAGACCCA
>CM053592.1:132011221-132026374 GCA_028646515.1 Pseudochirops corinnae
AAAAAAAAAAATAAAAAAGTAGGAAACTAGCTTTCTTGGATATTTTGAGTAAAGTTGTATCTGGAGTCAGGTGATGAACTAGATGATCGTTTGAAGCTCAGAAACTGTTGTAATCTAGTGATGGTCACCCTGATAAAGATCCCAGTCTCATTCAGAAATAATTACCATCTTTAGACTATGCCACAGATGAATATATAAGCAGAAAGAAACAGTCTAGTTATAATCAACTTTACATTTTTTAGTATGTATGACAAATCTTTTGAAATTTTTGTATATGCTGATTTCCTAAACAACTTCTCCTGAATACCCCTAAACTGTGTCCGGTTGGTTAATGAGAATGAAATAAAATATGCCATATTTTCATAGCAGCAACTGAAAGTTTACAAAGTACTTTCCTCACAACTATCTCTATCTCTAGGAGAAAGTACAAATAGACCTCTAATTGACAGTTGAGAAAATTAAGCCCGAGAGGGGCAAAGTAACTTGGCCACGTAAAAAAGTATATTTAACAGAATCTAGGTAACATAAGAGGGTTACTTTCTTAAAATAACAACAACACGCTTTATTAATGTTGTTTTACTTCTTGATTTTCACTTCTCAATCAAATTTTACTCCCCATAATTTTGTATTGCTGGGAAAAAAAATTGACAAAAGGAACCAACACATGGCTAATTCCACACTTATAGCCCACTGTTTCTCTGCTGAGGCAGAAAGTAGTTATGTCACCGCCAGTCTTCTAGAATGAGATGTCCTCTGTTTTTCAATGTAAGCTTCTTTGAAACAATTGAGGTAACTATATAAATTGTTCTTTTGGTTCAACTTCACTCTGTATTCATTCATATGTGCTTTTAAAAATTTATAAAATTTTCATATTGATGACTTTTATGGTGCATTCAACCATTTCCCAAATGATTGGCACCCACACATATTACTAAAAGTGAGGTTATATTTTTGTAAATATGAAACCTTTGACTTTCTAAATAAATCCAAGAACTATAAATAACCAAAAGAAGTTATCCTTTCCAAACACCAATACTCAGGTAGGTAAATGTTTAAACTTAAAATAGTTGGTTGTCTATCTTACTAAACTTACATAGTTAGGCTGTTTCTTTATGGATGAAGACCTTATAATGTTCCTGAATAGCCTATTTCAATGTTTTATCTTATAGTCTTTAAGTCCTTTTTTGGATACCTAACCAGAAATTCTCAATTCAATTTAAACTCATATTCTTGTTTGGTCCTATAAGGAGATGGGTAACTTTCATAACCATTTTTTGCTCAACAGTTATTAAGTCATTCCACTGTCTTTTCTTTAAAAACAAAAAACTCCTTGTACATTACGTTCAAAGGTTCAAGTATATACCTAATCAGAATAATTTTTTTTACATGTCTTCTGGATACTTTTTTAGTTTTTTCAAAACTCTTTTGAAATGCTAAGGCTAAAGTTCTTGTGACTTTTCACCTGAGACTTTAAACACAAGATAAGCTTCAACATACATCAATATACCAAAGAACTGTGATTCTGTAAGTGTAGTGTTATCTCTCTACCAAGAAAGATCACAATTTTGCTCTAAGTCAGTAGATAATTCTTTAAATTTCAAAGCTCAGAGACGTTGTGACAGCTAGTAAGTATTAGAGGTGGGACTTTTAGTGCTTTTTCCACTATGCTATGCTGTCTCTTCACATGTCTGCCTAGCAAAATGAAAAGGGTTGGGAAATGATTTCTGTGAAAAAAATAAAATGTTATCTATCAATTTACTTTTTCTTAAATAAAATGCCTTAGAATATCTTGTAAGAGTTTTCTTTTTTTTTTCCTTTAACTGGTGTTCAGAAGTCAGAATTTTTCAAAAAAAAAAGACAAAACTGATGCTTTCCTTTAATCTTAAATGGTCTAGAGCATGAAATACCACGTATATATCCTTTTCTTAAACTACTGTTCTATGAGGTAATAAAAAAATAAAATAAAACAATGCTATATTAATAGCTTTGAAATGAAGTCCATGAATAATTCAAATTTCAGAATACAAAATAAAGATTAATATCTGTGTAGAAGGCTCTAACATGCTCTTCCACCACAAATTTTTGGATAAGTCAACTTGTCTAGTTCTTGTTCCCACGATGCTATAGTTTGTATCACACTTATCTATGTATGTTGTTCTCCCTTCAGTAGAATGCAAGCTTCTTGAGTAGGATTACTAATTTTCACTTGTTTCTCTGGTACTTAGCAGTACCTTGCATGTGACTGTTGTTGTTTAGTTGTGTTCAACTCTATTAGACCCTATGGATGTTGTGCATGGGGGTTTTCTTGGCAAAGATACTGGAGGGGTTTGCCATTTCCTTCTCCAGTGTGTACCCATTTTATATCAGGCACTTAATATATGCTTGTTAAATTGCTGAATTAAATAAAAATATCTAATTTTTTTTAAATTAAAAAATTAATCAAATGGACTAAATTACAAAGACTGTGAGCTCCTTGAGAGCAAGGTCTGTCTTTTGCCTTACTTTGTACCCCCAACGTTTAGCACAGTTGACTTGCTAACAGATAGGCACCTCATAGGTGCTTAATAACTAGATGACTGACTTACTGAAATATTATTTCCCCCATTAGCACTAACTTTCCTCTTCTAGTTATGCCAGTGGGGTCTACAGAAAAAAGCAGACTGTTCCAGTTTAGGAAAAGAATGTTAAAAGTGAATGTAGAACACTGCTAAAATTATGCTGTCATATGACATTAGCTTATAGAACTTGATAAAATGCTAACATCATTTAGTAAATAAGCTTTTCTGAGCAGTGTAACTATGTTAAAGTAAAAGTAGGTTGTGACATTTTAAAATTGGCATGTGAACTAATTTAAAAAAAAAACAATTCTGAGACTTACTTGAGAACTTGCTGTCTAATATTGTTTCTTAACTGGTTCTTATTGAGGTGGGGACTCCATGTATGAGTTGCTAAGTGGTTTGAAACAAAGTTGTCCACACGTTGTCTCAGATTCTGATAGGCAGGCTAGAAAGAAAATCATAAATGGTACACAATATTAAAACTGATTTATCAGGAATTCAAACATCTTTAATAGCAAATGGTTCCTAAGACTGTATTATTAATAACAAAAAGATTTCCAGAACATTAATCCATATCAAAACAACTCATTTCTTTAGGAAATATTTATTGAACACTTACTTAAAACGTGGAAGACAATGTAATAGATAAAGAATGAGCCAGAAGTGGCCCCTACCATTACGGAACTTAAATATAGCAGGGGAGATAAGACACATACAAATTTTATAACACTGGGTGGAATGTTACAAATATTGAAGATAGGTACAAACTGCTATGGGAATTCAGAGAAGGGAGACATCATGTCTGGCTGGGCATTTGGGGATAAGGTCAAGAAGGATTTCATTGAAGAAAAGGCATTTAGATTGGGTTTGAAAGGATGGGTAGGAATTAAAAAGGTAGGCATGAGGGAGAACATTCCAGGTAGATAAAAAAACAAACAAATCTTTAGAAAAGAGCAGGGCATATTCAGGGGTGTGAACAATTCAGAGAAAGCTGGAAAGGAATATTAAGATCAGAGTTGGGGGGTTTAGAATTTTATACTAAAGGGTTTGAATTTTATTCCAAGCTATTACCACCCCCCCTCCCCCATTCTAAAGGTCATTTTTCTTTTCTAAGCTTTTTTTTTTAACTGCAAAGGCAAGAAAGAAGAAGTCATGTAGATTTTTAAGCAGGGGAATGACAGGATCATAGCTTTATTTTGAACAACTAATCTAAGTATCTGGTTGTATAAAGTATGAAGGATGGACTAGATGTGATGGTTTTCAAACAGTGTTCCAATGTACTAATAAGCAAGTTTTGCCAAGTGTAGTGAGCTCTATGGAACTTAAACTTGCAACTGCATGTACACAAGTACTCTGAGAATCAGAGAGAATTTACAGTTGTGATCAATCACATGCATGAGCATCTCATAATATGCCACTGTTCCTTAATGCAAAGAATACTATGCCTTGATAAAAAAGTTTGAGAGGAAAATAAAGAGCAGAGACTAGAAGTGGGGACATCACTTAGAAGGCTATTAACAGTCCAGACAAGAGGCAGAGAATGCCTGAAATAGGGTAGCATCAGGGGTAACAGAAAGGAAAGGAGAAATGTGAGCAATGTAGAGGAAGCAGGGCTTGAAACTATCTGTGTCCATGTGGCAGGGAGGTGGGGGAGGGTATTCAAAGATATCAGAGTTTTGGAGCCTTGGTAACTTGAGAGAATGATGGGGTCATAAGCAGAATTAGGGAAGTCAGAAGAGGCTGGTTTGAAGGGAATGATGAGGTTGGTTTTTGATGTGTTATAAAATCTTAGGTATAGGAAGAAATTCAGATGGAAATATCCAGGAGGCAGTTTAAATATCTGCTTAATTTGAGGCACTTATTTTCCCAACTTCATGTGAGACTGGGCTAATTATTTAACCTGGCTAATTAATGGATCTTTTCTATTAATTTCTTTCATTGAAATTCTATTTTGGCTAGCTTTCCAATATATGACACCTACTTAAAATTCAGTATGACTTTTCCCCCTATATAATTCTTTTATATTTCCCTAATTTACTCCTATTTTTGCAGAAATAACAAGGAGAAGTGGATAGATGGCCAGTTTTGGAGTCAAGATTACCTGGGTTCAGGTCTTCCTGTGACACAAACTATAGTGAACAGAGCTGACTTGCTAACAGATAGATCTCTAACTTTAAGTTAAAAATAACTACCAATTTGCCTCAGTGGAGAGGTTCTGCACAGGAAATTCCTACTGAATCACTATCAAATTTTTTTTTTACTACTACTCCTCCCAAGGGGAAAGGATTTCTTCTGACAATCCAATGTGATATTCCAAATGAAGGTGAAATACTACTCCAATCCTTTACAACAACTCTAAAAGTTGTATCTTTCCCTTTGAGTATTTTCAGCTGACATAAAATTTTTTTATCTAGACAATATTGCAAAACTCTATTCCACTCAATGATTTCCATTGCTGACTACTAGTATCAATCATGTCTGCTACTTCATACCTTTTGGAGCAAATTTAAACTTTTTTTCTCCCCTTGGTTGCAGCAACATTTTCTTCGTTCCACTTTGAACAAAGATGTCATTTTCCAATTCGTACTTTCTGTGGAAAGTCTGTCTAAAGTTAGCTCACTGTCCTATCTGCTGCTCAAATAGAAGGAATTCAGTCAATGGCACTACCTGTTTGTGTTTTTTTTTTTTAAATAAATGAATTCTTTATGTTTAACTACTGCTTGTTTTAAACTTAAAGGTTATTGATAGTAGTTCCCTCTGAATGTTTCTCTTCTCCCCTGACAGCTGTGTCTAATCTGCCAAATCTAGACTATAATCACAAAGAGCAGGAACCTGTTTTAATTATTAAACATATCAAAAAGCTTATTATACTTCACCACACAGGAGCACCATTCCACACACCATTACTTGGTCACTGGGTTGTCTCAGTGCAGAGTGGGTTGATTTCTCCTACTAATTAGTGTCAATATCCATGCCAAATACTGAAATAGTTGAAATATTAGAACTATCCAAGCAATGTGGGTCTTATAAAGTGTGTGTATCTCCATTCAAACCCAGTTCAATACCTAGATAATAGGATCTTCTACACAAGATGGGTTAGTTTCAAAGGATGTCTAGGGGTTTTAGTTCAACTGAGGCAGGTGAAGGGAGGAAGAGAAGGTTGAATCAGTCTGAGAAAATGAGAATGTCTCCCTTAGCATATAAGGTTCACCAAAACCCCCAAATTAGCCTTCCTAAGACAATCTTCAGACCTCCAGAACAGTTCAGAGTACTGTAGTTCGAACCTACATTTACACCTTCCCTTGGTCTGCACCTGTCTTTCTTGCAACTCAGTGTGCCTGCTAGTCCTACAACAGTTCTCCACACATAAATACTTAATAAATTCTTGTTGAAATCAATCAATAAGAATTTATTAAATGCCTACTATGTGATAGATACTGTATCAGGCATTGGGGATGCAGTCATAAAGGAAATAGTCCCTGCTCTTTAGAAGTTTACATTCTACTGCAGGTAGTAAATGGACATATGTAAACATATATAATGTAGCTACAAAATAATTTTGAGGGTAGGGCACTAGCAGTTTGGGGGTGGCTCAGCAGGGGAGGGGGATCACACGGAATGTAATAAACTGAACTCTGATGGGGGACAGCCTGTACAAAAGCACTGAGACAGAAGATGGAATGTCCTGTGTGAGAGGCAGCAAGAAGGCAGTCTGAATGTACACATAGAGTGCATGAACAGAAGTACTAAAATAAAATGAAACTCCTTTTACTGTTGTGCATGCTGGACTGAATGTGATAGCTTATAGCTACGAATATCTCTCTTGCTGTTTGCTCACTAAAGATTGCATGAATATGTTCACTTAACAAAATTTTAGAAAAACTTCTTGAGCAAGGTTAAGGGATTTTTTTCCTACTAAGGGGCACTGACCTATAGAAAAAAGATCTATCCAAAGCCACATGAAAATAAAAGCTATTTAAAATTTATTTTTCCTTAGGACCTTATACTAAAAGGTTAAACCCATGTGAATTGTATATTTAGTAAAGGAGACAAAATGTTGTTAAATAAATATGGAAAATATTTTAAAACATACTTCAATTATATATTTTAGCAAATTAAGATAGAGAAAGACAAGAGAGGAAAGTAACCACTGTAGGAGAATAAAGGACAAACAAGTAGTATGGGGGAAAAGGTAAGACAGCTACAGAAAGTCATAGAAGTAAAAATACATACAAAAAGAAAAGAAAGATACAAGCAAAGGGAGAGAGGCTTAACAGATTTTACAAACTACCTAGTAAGAAAACTTCCCCTTAATGAACTGGGGAGGTTGTCAAAGATGATCAATTAGAGTCCCTCTCAACTCTTAAAATTCCATTATAATTCTGCTATGAAGTTATTCATTTGAGGTACAGACCTCAACATTTTACCACCAATTATTTACTTCTGCTTACAGCTCAATTTTTTTATCCTAAAATTGGATGTCTCCACTTTGAAAGGGATAGCCACTAAATGGCAAGAGGGAACAAAAAATGGCGGAAAATCATTTAGGGACTACCTTGACAATGACTAAAAAAAAAGTTTATTTTTCAAGCAAAAGGAGCTCACAAGCTAATGGGAGAGACAACATGGGAAAAACTATGTACAAGTAAGATATGAACAAGATAAGTTGGGTGTAAACACAGAAGAAAAGCATTAAAGGGGATCAGAAATATTTCTTGAACAAAGTGGGATTAAAGGTGGATTCTGAAAAATGCCATGAAAGCCAGGGGATAGAGATGAGGTGGGAGAGAATTCCAAGCATAAGGGACAGCAAGGAAAAATGCAGAGAGACCAGTATTGTTGAATTATACAGTACAAGGAAGGGCATAAGATATAAGAAGATTGTAAAGGTAGGAAGGGACCACGCTATGAAGGGCATTAGAAATCAGAGGATTTCACATTTGGTCAAGGAGGTGATGGGGTTGGGAAGGTAGAGAGGGGATGGTGGTAGTAGAGTGACATAGACCTGAACTTTAAGATCACCTTGACAGTCGAGTGGAGGATGTGTTGGACTAGAGACAGGGGGACCAATCAAAAGGCCAATGTGGTCCCTGCACCAGCATGGCGGCAGCACCAGAGGAGGGATGCTGGTGAATGTTAAAGACGTCTCAAAGATTTCTATCTTTTTTTTAATCTGGACCTGTGATTCCATTAATGTACAACACATGGAATAATGGTCTGGAAACTCACTCTACAATTTGGGGATCAACAAGTGACTTACCCAAGGTCACATCGCCAGTATGTCAAAGTTAGGATCTGAACCCAGGTCTTCCTGACTCCAAGATGGGCACTCTATCCACACCACCAGGCTTCCACTCATATTTTAGATGAGCTTTAGAAAAACTTTAATGACATGCTCTATTTTTGATATGTAGAGTAATACCATAGATAGTGGACCCATTACCATTAATTCTTACATGGGAAAGCCTTCCTCAGATTTTTAATAGGAGTTTTCCCAGGGGTTGAATTGTAGAGCTGGGCAACAGGTAAAAAGAGATTCATGTAACTATCTGAGCTATGAAAAAAAAAACCCATTTATTTAGAAAAACAAACACCCCCCCCCCCAAAAAAAAGACCCTCGAGATGCCTTGGGAATAATCTCATTCCATAAGTGTACAATAAAAAGCCAAAACTCCAACTCTCAACAACCACACATTCTTCTGAAGCATTAATAAAAATGTTTTTTCTGAGTGGACCAAAACGCTAATGCTCTCAAACAGAGGTTTTTAATTTTTTTTGGCCATGGACTCCTCTGGTCATCGGATGAAACCCATGGTCTCATTCTCAGAATGTTTTTAAACACACACAAAAAATATGTACAGTTACAAAGAAAACCAACTACACTGAAAGAATTATCAAAATATTAATCTCATATTAATTAAGAACCCCTTCTCTAAAAAGCGCAATAAACCAGGAGTTAGGACGTCTAGATTCCGGAGTATCGCTCATTAACTCTACAATCTCAGGCAAATCATTCTTCTAGCTGCTGCTAAAATAAGGAGGCTGGATTAGATGAGAGTTTCTTAACTTGGGGTCCCCAACTGTATTCCAGTATAACAGATTTCTTTTCTAAGCCTATTTTACCTTATGCATTTAAAAGGGTTTTGATTTTTTTTTTTTGGAAAAAGAACGCATAGGATTAACCAGAATTCAAACGAAATCTATGACACAAAATAGTTGAGAACCTTTGGAGATGGTCTCTAAAGTCCTTATCAAAGTTTAAATATCCTTCCTTGTCTGAGCTCAGCTTCACTTTCAAGCAAGCAACACTAGGATTTCTCTTCCTGTCAACCCACCTGTCTGTTGCCTCTTTTTGCTTAGTCCCAATCTCACTCCTCTCGTCTCTGACCCTTCAACTCAAGATAGGATCTTGAGAATTAAAAAACAAAAACAAGAACACCCAGGAGATTAGAAATCCAATCTCATTTCACATCTTGGAAAACCCAGAGAAAGAGATGGGAAGTAATCAGCAGCAGAATCACAACTTGAACCACAACTCATCCACAGAGCACGTCAAGGTTTGCAATTCGCTTTAAACGGACTAACTCATCTGATGGAGTGATTTTCCATTACGGGGTGCTGTCGATACCTTAGCCCCAACTTCCACCCGAGCTCTGAAGCCACCTCCCGTTGAAGCCTGGGCATCTCCCCTCCATGTACCCGGACTACTACTTCCTTCCCCGACGGCGCCCTCAGGGATGGCCTTCGGGGCAGCTGCAGCCCAGCGTCCACACAGTGTCCCGACGGCCGGGCCTTCCCCGTTCCCTCCAGCCCCGCCGCTCTCCGGGTGCCCCCCGCGGCCCGCACCTTGGTGTCCACGTCGGCCAGGCAGTCCCTGCGGAACTGGTCGAAGAGCCCCTGACTCTTGAGATGATTGACAATCATGGCTACGAGCTGAGGGTCTCCCGCGCCGCCACCGCCTCCGCCGCCTCCTCCTCCTCCTCCTCCGCCGGCGGCTTTTCCGCCGCCACCGCCACCGCCACCACTACCACCAGCGGCGGCCGCAGTCGCGCTCCCGCTTCCCGGGCCCGGGCCGCTTCCAGCTCCGGTCCCGGCCCCTGGTCCCGGGCCGGGCGGCGGCGGCGGCTGGGGCTGGGGCGGAGGAGGCGGCGGCGCCGGCGGCTGCTGGGGCTGTGAGTTACTGGCCATGGCGACGGGGGCCGGGCTACCCCCCTCACCTCACCCCTCACCTCACCTCACTCCCAGCCCGGCTTGGCTCGGCCCGGGAAGGGACGTCGAGCCTGAGGAGAGTCGGCGAGGAGGCCGACGGGTAAGGCCCACACAGGGGTCCTTTTGGAGAAGCTCCCGTTGCCGCCACTGCCACTGCCACTGCCGCCGCCGCCGCCACTTAGCCCCGGCCGCCAACGGGATGTTGTTACTAAACCAGCGGCCCCAGAACGACCCCGGAAGTGAAAGGGAAGGCGGGGGGGGGGGGGGGGGAAAGCAAAAGGGGCGGTGATAGCGACGGTGGCCAGGAAGGCACAATCCCTCGGTAAGCCCCGCGTCAGCGTGGTTTGGTGGCCATATCCCTAGGCCAGTCCCCGAAGGGGCGGGGCCAAGGCAGCGGGGGAACTGGTTCTGGCCGACCTGGAGGACGCTGATTTCCTTGTTTGAGTGTTTGGCGCGGTGCTGGGCGTGGGCCACCCGAAGTCAAAAGCACGGCTATGCCTGCCCTCTAGAAGCTGCCATTCGTGTGTGTTGAGTAGGGACACGTGTGTGTGTTGAGTAGGGACACAGCTTAAGCCTCGGGGATATCGAGGAACGGGAGAGCCTCGAGAATTTATGTACCTGTCCCGGGTAGGCCTCTTCGCTGTTGCCTCCAAATGAAATGGCAAGTCTTAACAGAGTGACCACAGAGTCAGAATAAAAAGTTTTTAAGGGGCTTTAATTTACCAGCTGGGGCCGACTGGGGAGGAGAGAGAGCAGCCCATAGCACAGAAATGCGGGCTCTAATATACAGTCCAACTTTATTGGTTTGCAAACTAACAATGAGTCACTAAGCTAATTATGCAGGTTCCAGCAATCTATTACCCTACTACCCAGGCAAGGGGAGTGTGATTACATCTGCAGGCAGAAGTTGATGGATAGGGGAGGGGCACAGGGCATGCCGATCTGTGGATCTGTGATCTGCGCACGTAGCAGAAGAAAGATGAAGGAAAAAACAAATTACCCCAGGCCTGTTCATAAGCTGGTTCACTCATTTCTATCTCGAGTTCATAAGGCTTTTACTTGGCTGATTTCTAATTTTGTAAGGTATCGCTTAACTGTTTCTTGGGCCATTTTCTTGACTCCTATCTTAAGTCAGTGAAATTTCTACTTAACTAGTTCCTGGCCACTTCATTTTCATGCTCCCTTTCCTGAAGAAGCCCCTGTTCTGGGCAGGCTTGGGGGGTGGGGAGTGAGGGAGGGAAGGCCAAGCTAGGCGGGGAAGGCCCCCTTCCAGGCTGTCTGGCGGGAAGAAGCAGAATGGAATCATGTAAGCCTGGAAAGGTGGTGGTGGTGGGCAAGCCCAAGGCCATAGAACCTTTGGTTCCAGGCTGAAGCATTTGGGAGTTCCGTCCTAAAGGTAATGGCTAGTGGAGGGACCTGACCATTGCGTAAGGGGGGGAGTGACGAAGCCAGAACTGCGGCTTCCCAAAAGGTAGGTGCCGTTAGCATTCCCCCATTTTTAGAAATGGGGAAACAGAGGATAAGTAATCATCGTCATCATCATAACTAACAGAGTGCTTACCATGTGCACTTTACAGCTTTTCTCATTTGATCCTCACAACAACTCTGGAAAATAGGTGCTCTTACTATCCCCATTTTACAGATGAGGAAATCAAGGTTAAATGCCTTGCCTAGGGTCACACAGTTAACAGATATTTGAGTCGGGATTTGAACTCCTTCTCCTTGGCTTCATGCCCGCTGCTCTGTCTGCCGAACTACCCCGCAGAAATTGGGAGTGGAGTCAACAAGACTTGGCAGCTAATTGCATGTAAGAGGTGAGGGAGAGAAAAGACAGGGAGAAAGATGAGGCAAGCATGAGTCCAAAGTTATGAACCAGGGTCACGAGGAGAATGGTGGTCCTCAAACATTTGATAGATTGTGTTGCTGGTGATGAAACACTATAAAAAACAAAAGACAAAACTAGTTGTTTTATTATGTATTTCACAATTTATTACATCTTAATATACTTTAGGGAGGAATTTTGTAGCCAGTAAAATAGGTCTTCCTAAAATGAAAATATTAAAATAATTTTACCAAAATAACAGATTTAGAATTACGTTTTAAATGGTTTGAAAATGACTTAAAATTTTATGCAGGAAGAATATTTTTCCAGCTTCTATATTTGTATACTTTAAAAAAAATTTATGAACTAGAAAGCTATCAACAAATATTTCCACCCACAAAGGCCAAAAAAGTATTAAATATGAAACTATGAACCATATACATAGTTTTAAAAAATCTATATTTAATTTATTTGGGTAGTACCAGTATTGCCAAGCTTGACTCAGTTCTTTTTTGAATTTTATTTTATTCTCTGTTAAAGATTTGTACATATTTCGTTAATGCTCTTTTTAAAAATCACTAATCACTCTCTTACCCCTCTCCCAGTCCTCTTTTTTAACAAATGTAATGAAACAAATTTGTGTTGTGTTGGTCATGTCATTAGAACATCATTAGAATGAAAATAATGATTCTTTTATTCTGTGTACTTCCATCTCCAATACCTAGCACAGTACCTGGGCACATGTTAGGGGCTTAATATCAGTCAACAAATATTATGGACCTACTATGTGCTGAGCACTGTGCTAGATGCTGGAGATGCAAGTACAAAGAATGAAATGATCATTTACTTGAACTTACATTCTAACTTCTGAGGTAACAAGGACATACATATAGCATCAATGTGAAGTTCATAAATACAAATGTGTGTGAAGGATGCAGGTAAGATATCAGTTCAATATATATAGTCGTTTGGGAGGGAGGGTCCTAGCAATTGTGGGGGAACCAGAACAGGCTTGGTATAGAAGATGGTGCTTGAACTGCCTCTTGAAAGAAGAATGCTCTGTGACTCTAGTCTTAGTGTGACTATGAGACAGTGCTAAGGAGAAAATTCATTTTAGGTGTGAGGGACCATGGGGCCAAAGGCACTGACATGGGAGATAGTGTTGGGTATGAGGAACAGAGAGGCCAGTTTTGCTGTTCTGCACAGTGTGGGAGAAGCAATATCCAGTAAGGTCAGTTTGTTTAGGGCTTTAAACACAAAATAGGCATTTATATTTTATTCTGGAGGCACTGGAAGCCTCCAGAATTGGTTTTCACAGGGATGGGGAACCTTTAGCCTTGAAGCCACATATGGCCTTGAGGGAGAATGTTCCCCAACCATGGGAGAGGAAGGCAGAAGCTGCTCATTTGGAATCTGGGATCAGGGATCAGGGAGCTGGCAGAACTTCCCCAGGTTGTGAGTCAGTGCAAGCTCAGGCAGAACTTCTCAGGTTGTGAGTCAGTGCAAGCTCACCCCCTAGGGCAGTGGGGCAGGGTCCCCCCCCCCCCCCACTTCTCCATTTTCTTCTCCTCTTTTTGGTGAAACAATGAGGGGACTGGCCCTCAATTTCATATCTTTAAAGGATCTGTAAGGAGAAAGCCAACTCACTTGGCTTCTCTGTATTCCGTTATCTTCCAGGAAGTCCGTATGTTGTCATATTTTTAATGAAAGATTTAAAACATCTTTTGAAAACTGAAGATGTTTCCAAGGAATGGATTGAGTATATAAATTGTTTCTATTAAAGATCTTCAATACTCCTTTAAGGACCTCTGAAAGTGAAATTCATGAAATAAATATAAGTTATCACTCCTCTCTGTCATGTTTTGCATTCCCCATTTCTCCGAGTATGAATTTTCTTTGAAGTGATACTGAGATTTTCTGCTCTCTGATTGTATGATTTACTTTGCTCATCAAAATTTGCCATAATGTTGTGTCACTATAAGCAGTAGCGTGATGTGTTAGAAAGTACGTTTGACTTTGAGTCAAGAGATCAGGATTGAATACCAGCTCAGATGTTATCTGGGTCAAGGAAGACTGCTGACCTTGTTCCAAGCAGCCTTTCCTCAGCGTTCATGGTTGGCCTGGAAGGTGAATAAGTGGTCCTGGTGTCCGGAAGACATGAGTTCAAGTTCAGGCTCAGATACTGCTGTGTTACCCTGGTCAGGTCAGGTCAGTTTTGTTTATTTGCCTCAGTTTTGTCATCTGTACAATGGAAATAATGGCACCTACCTTCTAGGGTTGTTGTGAGGCTCAAATGAATTAATAATTGTAAAGTACCTAGAACATAGTAAGGGCTGTATAAACGTATGCTGCTATTGTTGCTAGAGCCTACACAAATCTCATAACTTCAGAAAAAATAAAATAGAAGTAGTAATAATAATTCTACATAGAAACAGGAGGAAAGTGCTTTTGTAAGCCTCGAAGCACTCTCTAAATGAGTCTTGTCACTGTTATACCTTGGCAGTATTGTCTTTTCCATGCTGATTTGCTTTTAAGTTTGACTTGCCCCGTTCTAGCAGCTATCCCGGGTCATAGGTTAGATTTGTTTTAAGTCATTAAGCAGCACAATCTTCTATTTTGTTAATTATTGCCCATTTGGAGCAGATGTGTTTATCTATGTACCATGGGGGTAAGAGATAGTAGGAACCTTGAAATGAAACACATACTTAAAAAAATTTTTTTTAAACCCAACTATGATAAAGTTACACTTCAGCAAGAATTGGGTTTAGAAAAAACGAAAGATTCTTTACATCAGTGGTGTCAAATGCAAACAGAAACGGATCCCTATGGGCAGCATATTGACTTCGAAAATCACAAATTGACATTATCTGTGTTGTATTTTTTCTTATTTTGTTAAACATTTAAATAATATTAAGTGCCAGGCCTAGATTCAGGGAGACTTAAAATCCATATTCAGACAGTCATTAGCTGTGTGACTTTGGGTAGTTCACTTAGCCTCTGTTTGCCTCAGTTTCCCCTTTTGTAAAGTGGGGATAATAATAGCACCTACTCCCAGGGTTGTTGTGAGGATCACATGAGGCAATAATTGTAAAACGCTTAGTACAGTACATGGCACAGAGTGTTACACAAATGTTAGCTATTGTAATTATTTTATTATTATTTCCCTTACATTTTAACCTGGTTCAGACAGAAGTTTTGCTGGTTCTTGCAGATGTAGGCCCTGAGTATTTCACCTCTGCTTTATGTCACTATCTTTTTTTTTTTTTTTAGCCAATGGGTGCTTTATTGACACAAAAGTACAGGGACCTGAGATTTAGCAAGGAGCTAAACAAAGGCATTGATATAGAAAAAGGACCAGACATATAGATAGAAAGCTATACAGCCTGTAGGATAATGATGTAATTTTTAGGGTTTCTTTATTTTTTTTATTTTTTTTAAATTTTATTTTAGTTTGCATCATTCATTTCCATGAGATTTTGAGTTACAGATTTTCTCCCCATCTTTCCCCTACCCACCGCCCCAAAACAGCCATCCCAGTGTATTCCCCCTCCCCCAGTCTATTCT
>CM053592.1:132026874-132073988 GCA_028646515.1 Pseudochirops corinnae
ACTTTCCAGTAAGGCAAGATGAATCTCCCTACTCCAGTGCCTGTATATCTTATCTCCCAGTTGCATGTAAATAATAATAATAATAATAAATAATCTATATGTATATATACACACACACAATATACATATGTATATATATTTTTTAACATTTGATTTTAGAACTTTAAATTCTAGATTCTTTCCCTTCCTCCCTTGTTACCCACCCCCACTGGAAAGACAAGCAATTCAATACACGTCATAAATGTGTAGATGTGTAGTTACGCAGAACATCTCCACAATGCACATATTGTGAAAGACTGACTGTATTTCCCTCCTTCCTATCCTGCCCCTCACTTGTTCTATTCTCCCCCGTCCCTTTACAGAAGTGTGTGCTTCTAACAACCCTCCCCCACAACCTGCCCTCCCCTCCATCCTCCCCACCTCTCATCTCCTTCCCCCTACTCTCCTGTAGGGCAAGATACCCAGTGTATGTCATTCTTTCCCTAAGCCAAATTCAACGGAACTACCTCACTTGTAAAATAAGAGGGTCAGATTAGGTAATCTTTGGGTACTCCTCAACTTCATTCTATGATTCTAAATACAGGATGAGCTGGACAGGACACAAAGACCCTGGTGTCATAAATGACAAGTTAAATAAGAGCCACTAATTGCAGAGCTGTTGACAGGATGGCCTGGTGGAAAGTGCTGGAGTCATTCTCATTCCCAATGGGAAAAGCACTTAATAAACGGTAAGTAACTGGCTGGAATTCAAATATTAACTAGTATGTATGAGAGGTAATATTCTAAGCACTACTTACATGAGTGTTTATGAGAGTATAAGGTAATCAGTAGGCCAACAGAACAGTCCATGCATTGGGTTTTATGTCTAAACTGTTATTATGTGCCAGAATGGAAAAGAAATTATGGAGGCAGATAATTATTAAAGTGGAATCCTTCCTCCTTCCTTTATAACCACAAAAAATTTTTGTTATGAGTCAAAAGGTTGGAAGGAATTTAGAAACTATCTAATCCTAACAAGAATTCCTTCCATAGATATCTTTAACAACTTGTCATCCAGCTTTTTCTTGAAGAACTCTAAAGAGAAGTCTATTTTATCCCAAGATAGTCTTTCCCACTTTTAGATAACTCTAATTATTAGATTTTTCCTACTATTGAAGTTAAATCTGCTATTACATAACTTTTGCTCGATGCTCTTAGTTCTTCCCTATGGGGTCAAATGGAAAGATCTAATCTAATCCCTCCTCTACAGGATAATTTAAAATACCTGAAGATGGTTTTCTTGTCTTTTTCCCACTGCCAACTCTTGTTTTCTCAAGCTAAACATGCCCAGTTTCATGAACAGATCAGCATTGTATTGACAGTTTTTTTAAACTACCATGCTTCAAACCTCTGGATGTGCTCTAATTTGTCAATGTCATGCTTTAAAGGTGGGGCCCAGAACTGAACACAACAGTCCAGATATATAGTCTGACTAGCACTGAGTGCAATGGTGCCATCACAGTCATATTTCAGATGTTCTTAAAGAAGATTAAGATTACATATAAGTAGGGAATAAGAAAAGTTAGGGGGTACTTAGTTTGTGCAGAAGTCTTCCTTAACTCAAATGACCTTGGGAGACTGAGAAAATTCTAAGACTAATCTGGAGAGTGAGTGGGGGCTCAGTTGTACTGTAAGAAATAAGGAGGATCCTGGACCTCCTGTGCTAGTATGGAAAAAAACTACACCTTCAGTCTGTGTGTAAGTCAAAGAAATGACTCATATACATTAATTCTCTGTCCTAGTTATCAACCAATTTAAATGTAGGGGAGTATAATATTTTAAAGTGTTGAAAATGGTAACAAACATAAAGGGCTGACCAAGTGGAGAGGCAGAGACAGACTCATTAAGCCTAGGAGAATAGCAGCAAGTGGGACAGTGGTGGGGTAGCAAGAATTCTTCAACCCAGTTAGAGAGCCAGGGGAAAGGCATAATACAGCTACATATACACATGGCCACAGTGAAAGAAAACACGTGGCTGAGTGGTGGGAGTTCCTCGGCAAACACCAAGAAATCCTGGATGGAAGATCAAACATGTGATCAAACTCTGTGATCTCAGAATTAAATAAGCAGCAAGAGACTGACCCATGATATTAAGGATTCAAATTCTGGGGTTCATGGCTGTCTTCTGTTAGTAATGCAAATTATTTGGACTGTGTAGATTAATGGGAATGGAGGGGTTACCTTTCTAGTTCAAGTTCATTTTCCCCCTAGAGTTCCAGCCCTTAGGGTAGTATATAAGGCAGGAGTATTGTACAGGTCCTTAGTGAGATGGTAGGATTTATTGGAATGTTGGGAGTTGCTTCTCTAGCAATATGAAATTTGATTCCCTTCTGAGATAAGTCCAAAGCTTTAGGATACCATCATCAGGCTTAAGGTTCATCTGGTGAAGGTGGAATTCACTACAAAATTGAAAGAGAGTTGTACTGACTACTTGTGGGTTAATGTAATTTCTTTGTGGTGCTTTGTGTTTTTGGTGCAGTGATGTAAGAGCTATTCTATACATGTTCAGCTGCATTGTGGGAGCTAGGGACCTTTTATTCATACCTATGATATCCAGGCAAACTACATTCTAAGTTTCCAAAAGGAAACTCAGAGGGGGTAAGCCAAAGACATATGATTTTGGTGAAGTCTCCAAGACTGAAGGGGTTTGAGTCAAAAGATTACTTGAAAATAACAAAACATCTCAATGAATTTTAATTACCTAGCTCATCTTCTGAAAACGAAGAACATTTTTTTCTTTTTCTTCTAGGTATATTATTTCCGTCTTCTTGGTAAGGAAATTCTACCTGTAATTAAAAAGGAATATGAAAGAAGATTTTGATCCTGAGTCACTGGGGTGACACAGCAACATCTAGATTAGCAACATCTAGATTCTAAAATAGATTTACAAGAGCTAAAAAAAAATCTAGAAAAACTTACTAAATTAATTTGAATATGCTTTCCATATGGCATGCAGAAAAGCACTGGTTTTTTGGTTTTCTGCATCTAAATACACTTAAAATACCTAGATCTGTGCTAAGTCAAAATACCTAACCTATATGCAAATAAACTACCTCTATGTGCAATGTAGGCATAATAATTAATTCATATTTATGTAATACTTTAAGTTTAAAGTGCTCTAACCTGTTGAGAGGCAAATTCAAACATAAAATTCAAAAATTTTATAGATGAGAAAGCTAAGGCTAAGTTGTCCTAATAGTTAGCATTAGAACTAGGTGTATTCAAATCATCCCTAAAATGCTGTCATGCCTAAAGAATTGCTATGTTGAAAAATTCATTCTGTAAATATGTCCAGTGGGTAGGAATGTATACTAAATTTGAGCTAGGAGACCTGTGTTCTAATCTTAACTCTGCTACTGATGAGTGATGAAATCCTGAACAAGCTACTTCTTCAATCTGGGTCTGCTTCCTTATGTATCAAATCAGCAGAATGAATTAGATGACTAAGTTTACTTTCAGTTCTAAAGTCCTATGTTCTATTTAAATGATGTCAAGAAATTGAACTTCTCACTCATATTTTTAAAGCTTCAGTTTAATAGAATAACCTACCTCTTCTTGAGCTTTCACTTCAATGGTCTGACTTTGTACAACTTCCAAGACATCCTTTGCATTGGCAGGTCTATCTACTGACAAATAAATGTAAAAGTTATTAGTCATTCAATCTAATGACCATTATGAGGCTTAGGAAGCTAAATTAACAAGCTCTTTAGAACTACAAATGGAAAAAAAAAACTCTCCTTTTATTCAGTTCTTGGAATCTCTGTTGGAATCTGGCTCATGGCCAATAGTACTTCAGTAGTTTTGTATGAACTTATCATGTAATATTTTATACTGTAGTTATTTGTATTGGTGTCATAACAGAGCCCACCTACTAGATTATCAGTAAGGTGATTGAAGAATTATCTAAATTTTGTACCTTCTTCAGTGATTAGCATGTTGCCATGCACCAAGTACAAACTTAATTGTTATTTGTTGTTGTGAGAACTGTTCCATTGGTGGCCTCCACAGTCTGTACCTAATGAAGTTTTTTATTTGACTTTGAAAACTGCATAGGAAACTGATGGACAGCATGAAAAGCTGTAAGAATACCAAAGAGAAATGACTGACCCAAGTTTACTACTAGCCAGGCTGCAAGTATACAGAGGGTCAGACCCACAAGCTAAAACTGAACTCAAGCAGGGTTGACAGCAGATCATTCTCTCAACCTTTGATCTTGTGAAGAAGATTCATCTTTCCTCTTGGTAGAACAGAAAGCACCAGTGTTCTTTTTCCTGACTTTCCCTTTAGGCTGTTTACATGGGCTTTTAGGCAGGACTCTCCTTAGCCAGACTATGGTAGGAGGATGGGTTTCTAAATTCTAAGTGGTCTCCATTATACTGTGTCCTAATGGAAGCAAGGCCTTTGCCTTAATTGGTCTACCTCCTACCATGCCTTAAGCAAGGTGTTCTGCGTGATAAATGTTTGTTACAAGAAGAAGCTGTATCTATTTAAGGAAAGGCATGAACCTTATGGGAGTAAATAAATAAAAAAGCTGTTAACCTGGAGAAAACAGTTTTAGTGTAAATCATTTTTATTCTGAAATTTATTTACCTTTTATTTCATTAGTGCTTTCTGAAAGCTTTATTTTCCTTTCCTTGCAACTGTGATTGTCTTCATTTGTTTCTAAGTCTGAGTTTTTTACCTAAAATGAAAAACACAAAGTCATCTAATACATTTCATTCTCTTTAAGAGATTAAAACTGAAAACAATTTTAAATAACTTTCAATCAACTATAAATGGAAGAAAATGTAATGCACATTTTTTTCATCTCATACAAAACCTTTAGACCTCTGAGCACATACTGTCTTCCTTTTAAGAGGTTCATGTAGGATAGACTATTGCTCAAAGAATTTTTCTTAACTGTTTTTTTAAGAAAGTTAAGGGGAAACACTATTTATAATAGAAGACATTAAGTCACTTTCTTAAACCCTTCTTCCTCTAACCTTATTGATTTTACCTTTTACCTTCAAAACCCTGAAGGACAGAAGTAAGGTCTGTGGGTGAAATTCCTTATTTTTAAAATAAGGGTGCTGGATTAGGTTGACTTCTAAGTGCCTTCTAGCTTTAAGATACTATAGTTTAGCAATCAGCTACAAACTGGGCTTAACTGTCAAATTTATTTAAGATACCTACAGGACTGTTTTAATTTTAAAATTGAGTCCTAAACTTGTTTCATATATTTTAAAGTATATTATAAAAGGTATCAAATTAGCTAATTTGAAAATTTCATTTTCTTACTTTAACAGCTTTTCAAAACAACAGTCTGAAAAAACCTCCAATCATAATATAGTCTAAAATCCAAAAGAATAGTGCTATAAATTCAGAATCATGAGCTTATCTAACAAATATTTAAGCCAACTGGCTTTCATAATACAGATATCATAAACCTAATTCTCAGTTTGGCTAAGTATCAGTACACATTTTAATAATATGACATGTAGGAATAAATTTAAAATTAAAGTCAGTTGGATGTTTACCTTTATTCTCAAGAGATATAAACTCCTGGGGTATCCCTAACAATGACAAAAAAAGTAAAAAAAAAATTCCCAACAAACAGACCCAGTAATTAAGACTTACAATTGTTGACCTATTCTCCAATGCTGTAATTTTCTGTGCTTCAACTGTTCAAAAACAGAATTAAAACATTTTAAGGAAATTCAATATTGTGGCACAAGTTGTAAAGTCTCCTGTCCTTCAATCAATCAATCAATCAATTAGCATTTACTCTGTGTCAGACACTGTGGATAAAAAAGGAAAAATCAAACAGCCCATGCCCTCAAGGAGCTTTTATATTTTATAGGGGAAACTACATGTACACATAAATATACATGCTATACACTTTACATTTTTAGTGTAACAACAATGGTTTGTTATCCTAGAGGAATTTAAACTGAAATTGTTGATGAGCAAAAGCATGGTGTGGGAGTGGGGATGGGGGGGGGGGAGTCAAAATGAAAAATACCTCTAACAAGTAAATAACTTAATGGAATCAAAGAATTAAGGTGGAGTCTGACAAGTCATTCTAGGCCATCTCATCTATATAAGGAAAAGTGTTATGGATGAGGAGACTTGAGTTCCAACACATTTTATATCCTTAAATTACAGTGTACCCTTCTTTTTCTTTATTTCTTGTGTTCGTGTCCTCACTATCTAGCATAAATAGGGAGAGGGATAGGACCAGTGATTTCAATGGAACTTCAGTGGGAGTAAAATCCCTACCAATGTAAAACTCCCTACCAAGGGAGTAAAACTCTACCAATGTAGGCTGGCACCTTTTCTGAAACATATAGTCTTAGTTGTCTAGAGTAGTGGTGTCAAACTCAAATAGAAATAGGGCCTTTAAACCTCACATAAGGATCCCTCTGGCTGCAAAGGCTTAGAAAACCATATAGTAACACTATTTGTATTCTATTCCATTTTTATTTATTTGTTAAATATTTCCCAATTACATTTTAACATGGTTCCAGATGCTTTCTGGGGGAAGAAAGGGCACTGTATGACAACGACCTCTTTTGATACCTTTGGCCTAGATCACTCAGAGGTTTAGTTACTTGCTCAGGGTTGTTGCAGTCATGTGTCAGAAGTGGGACCTGAACTTCATGGGCTAGCTTTCTATTCATAATGCCAGAAACAAACACTTCTCATAATCTTTTAAAAAATCAATTGAGAAATGGATCCTGTACACTCAAAAAGCAATGATCTGTTTACATTCTTTGGAACCTGAACTAAGAGACCTGCTGTTCAGGCTCAACAATGACAGAAAATACATTTTTCTCTTTAACAACTTCCTATTACATAAGTAGATCTTTTTGTGAACTGTACCTTAACACAGTGAAATGAATTGAACTGCATCCTGATTCTGAACGAAACATCTTAGAAATCCTGAAATCTATCACTGAAACTTATCAAATGGAGTATTAATTATTATGTATCCTGAAAAACTTTAACCAATAGAGCTTCAACATTCTGAGAATCTGTCAAATTTTGGATAAACGATAAACCTCAAGGGTTTCTGAAATGCTAGAATTAAGAAAAAAACCCAAATCTTAAGAGTAGTTTCACAGTTTGGGGGGGGGGGAAGGAAGCACTGTTCTGCTGCATCTTTTAAGATCATTGTATCTGAGATTATTTCTTATATAAAACCTACAACAAATCAATAGAAAAAGCTGCTTATACCCAAAGTCACATACTCCTTTCTCAGGCACTGACAGGCAGGCTTCTATTAATTTTCTGAAAATAGCTGTCTCCAAGATCACTAAGGGACTTAATTACCAAATATAACAGCCTTTTCTTCTTTTTTTTTAGGGGGGGAAGGCAGGGCAATTGGGGTTAAATGACTTGCCCAAGGTCACACAGTAAGTGTTAAGTGTCTGAAGCTGCATTTGAACCCGGGTCCTCCTGACTTCAGAACCGGTGGCTATTCACCATGCCATCTAGCTGCTTCCTTTTTAAAAAAATTTATTTATTTTTAGTTTTCAACATTCATTTCCACAAGATCCTGAGTTACAATTTTTTCTCCCCATCTTTCCTCTACCCCCACCCCAAAATAGCAAGCCTACTGAATAATCCTTATCCCAATCTGTTCTCTTATATCCTCCCCCATCCCTTGCCAAACTTTCTAGTAGGTCAAGATGGATTTCTATACCCAATGCCTGTGTATCTTACTTCCCAGTTGCATGTAAAAAACAATTTTTTTTTAACATCTGATTTTAAAACTTTGAGTTCCAGATTCTTTCCCTTCTTCCCTCCTCATCCACCCCACTGGGAAGATAAACAATTCAATATAGGCTGTACATGTGTAGTTATGCAAGACATTTCCACAGTAGTTATATTGTGAAAGACTATATTTCCCTCTATCCTATCCCACCTCCTACTTACTCTATTTTCTCCTTTGATCCTGTCCCTTTTCAAAAGTGTTTGTTTGCTTCTGACTACCCTCTCCCCCAATCTGCCTTCCCTTCTGTCACACCCCGCCCCCCTTAACCCCTTTCCCCCTACTTTCCTGTAGGGTAAGTTACCAATTGAGTGTGTGTTATTCCCTCCTTAAGCCAAATTCAATGAGAGTAAGTTTGATGCATTCTCTTTCACCTTCCTGCTCTTCCCATCCTTTATAATAGTTTTCTCTTGCTTCTTTTATGAGATAATTTGCCCTAATTTGTCTCTCCCTTTCTCCTTCTCCCAATATATTCCTCTCTCCTCTTAATTTTTTTAGATATCATCCCTTCATATTCAACTCATCCGGTGCCCTATGTATACATGTACACACATATACCCACTCACACATGTATTATACACACACACACACGCTCCCATACATACATATATGCATGCATATACACACACATACACATACTCCCTTCAACTATCCTCATACTGAGAAAAGTCTCATGAGTTACAATAATCATTTTTCCATGTAGGAATGTAAAATAATTAAACTTTAATAAATTCCTTATTTCTTTTTCCTGTTTACCTTTTCATGCTTCTTGTACCTGAAAGTCAAATTTTCTGTTCAGCTGTTTTTTTCATCAAGAATGCTTTAAAGTCCTGTATTTCATTGAATGACCATATTTTCCCTTGAAACATTATACTTGGTTTTGCTGTGTAGGTGATTCTTGGTTTTAATCCTAGCTCCTTTGACCTCTGGAATATCATATTCCAAGCCCTCTGAACCTTTAATTCAGAAGCTGCTAGGTCTTGTGTTACTTGTGTTATCCTGATTGTGTTTCCACAATACTCAAATTGTTTCTTCCTGACAGCTTGTAATATTTTCTCCTTGACCTGGGAACTCTGGAATTTGGCTGTAATATTCCTAGGAGTTTTCTTTTTGGGATCTTTTTCAAGAGGCGATAACTAAATTATTTCAATTTCTATTTTGCCCTCTTGTTCTAGAATATCAGGGCAATTTTACTTGATAATATAGCAGCCTTTTTAAAGTGTTCATCTTTTTCTTCTCTTTGCAGCATCCAACTGCTGACGTCTTTTAGGATACTATTTGAGACTTTCAAAGAAGGATCTGACTTGACACCTCTGAAGGGAGAACTAGGTGCAATGTACTGAAATTTGATTATAAGGAAGACTCTAGTGTAAGGACTACTTCGATAGACAAGAATGCTCCACATCCATGGAGGTCTTCAAGGAGAGGTGGGATGACTACTTATAAGGCATATTCCAGGGGTGATTTCTGCTCTCATACAGGTTAGTCTAAACAATATCCAGTGGCAGTGATGTACTAGTAAATGTTGCCCACTCCAATCTTAAGATTCCATGCACTATATATTGAAGGAAGCGCTTTACTTGATCTAAAGAAAAAAGTTAACATTCATAGACATCAAGCATTACGTGTGAGGAAATATATGCGAAGACTTTAATTTCATGTTAAATTTTAAACATTAAATAAGAAAGGAATAGGGACTAGACCACCTATAATTTCACTGGTGTTCTAGACAGCTGGATGGCAAAGTAGATAAAGCAATGCAGCTGGAATTAAGGAAATCCAGCTTTAGATACTTGATGTGCGACCCTGGGCAAGTCATTTGACTGTTTCAGTTTTTTGGTTTTTTTTGGATGGGGAAAGGCAAGGCAACTGTGGTTAAGTGACCTGCCCAAGGTCACACAGCTAGTAAATGTCAAGCATCTGAGGTTGGACTTGAACTCAGGTCCTTTTGATTCCAAGGCTGGTGCTCTATTCATTGCGCCACCCAGCTACTCCTCTCAGTTTTCATAACTGTATAACAGCACCTATATCTTGGGGTTGTTTTGAGACCAAATGTGGTATGTGTAAAGTATTTAGCATGAAGCTTGGCACATATTAGATGTAAGCTATTATTAGCATTACTATTAATTTCCCAGTGAGAAAATTCTCTCCCTCAGTGTAGGTTAGCATCTTCTCTGCACTTATGGTCTTAGTGAAGTCTTTAGAGCAACTGAGTGGTAAAGTAACTTGATCAGAGTGACAGAGTCCTATTTAATGAACAGCACTTGAACTCAGGCCTTTCTGGATCTGAGGCCAGCTTTCTGACCCTCCTATCATGCTGTTTCTTGAATAGCTAATGCTAGCTTAGCATGTAAAACCTGAGTAAGTCAGAAAGATCAAAATAGTTTAATATTTAAAGTTGTATATCAATCAGAAGAACCATGTAATGTTTAATTCTGTTTACTTCCATTTCTCTAACGGAGAATTGCAGCCCTCCCTGTGGTTCTTTTCCTACCTCCAACCTGAGAAAAAACCCCTTGAGTTGAAATAACCAACGAGGAATTTACCAATAGGAAGAACAGAAAGCTCTATAAAAGCATATATTTTTTTCCAAAACAATACTCTAGAGCTCTGATCTTGGAGATGCCCTCCACCCCTCTTTTGGGCAGGCACAGAAGATTCTGTTTAGTTTTCCAATGCTACAACATCATCAACTTAAATATTCTAAACATGACTAATCCTATTATGAAAAATTAGCAGTTTGGCATTTAAAGTACTCAAAGAGCAGAAGCTTGATTTAAGTTCCCAAAATATGTCAGTGGCAGCACTAGAAACAGAACCAGAACTCTTAACCTACTTGTTAAATTAATTTAATTTTGCTCAAATTATATTTGCTTTTAATGTTCTAAGACAAATGCTAGCAAATTTAGATCATTAAAAATGTTTTGCTTATTTACAACAACCATTTGATAATTTTAAATTATTATCAGCTGGATTATTTTTGGATAAAGTATAGGTAAAAGAAATCCTTTGTTTCATTACTAAATTTTTTTCATTTGTACCATGTGTTTATATGATGAAATCTATACAAATGCTAAAACTGTCCTGACATTTGTAATCAGCAGAGAGAAAGTGCTTTTAATTTCAGTAATTATAAAAACTTTTAGAGTGAATATTTCTTAAATGATTTTAGTAATGAATAATTGTCATATTTTATAACATAATTATATTGTCACTTAATATAATAATAAAAAAATAACTAAGTTTAATAAATTCTTTAAAGGGATTATATTTTATATTCCTCTTGTATTCCCTATGGTTAACAGCATGTCGGGCAGAGTTATGGGTGCTCCAAAAATACTTGTTATTAATCTCCATTTTCTAGAGGAAATGTCGAGTCACAAAGCAGTTATCTGACTATTGTTAGGGTCATCTATTGAATTATTCCATCTATGTGAGATTATGATATGGAGTCAATATTGTGTGAAATGTAATATATACTTTAAAAAGGAAAAAAAAAAATCTGCCCTGCCTAGTTCAATGACTTTTCTGAGGATCAAATGAAATGATGGATATGAAACTGCTATGTAAACTTTAAAGTGCTATGCAAACAACTTGAAGATACCATTATGACTCTTCTCTTTTTTTTCAATGGATTTGAGACAGAAATTGTCCTGGGACAAGTTGCTACCCTATTATTTTATATACTTAATGGCCTGCGAACTATTGTACTGGCAGGAAAAAATGTATTATTATTGTTGCTGTTACAACTTAGATATCCAATCTAAAGCTTTTCATATATTTTTTGTTTTCTGCTTTTCAATGTGACTAAGTATCCCCCTTCTGTATTTGCATATTGCTTTCTTCTCTAGGAGATAATATTCAATAGCATCACTACTTTTATAAGTTAAAATATTATACAAGAAAATATTAACATCACTGATAATCACAATAGTGTGGTTACTGATCTAGCTAGAGCCAGATATTCTGGGGAATGAGGTCAAATGAGCCTTAGAAAGCGTACAATAAGGCTAGTGGAGACGATGGAATTTCAGCTAAACTTTAAAATTCTAAAAGATGATGCTGTTAAAGTGCTGCACTCAATTTGCCAGCCAATTTGGAAAACTTGACAGTGGTCACTGGCCTAGAAGGGATTGAAGTTTATATCCCAATCCAAAGAAGGACAATACCAAGGAATGTTCATTACTGAACAACTGTGTTCATTTCTTTTCTCTCTCTCTCTTTTTTAACAAGGAACAAATGTAGGTTTATTTAGTCACAGCAGAAAGATTTTCAACCAGGTATGCACTGAGAATCTTTTGAACTGAAACAGCTGAGCAAAACTTCCATTGTGATTCACCAGTCAAGCATTCTTTGGCTGCTTTGTACTCAGGCTATGAGGAAGTGATGTCAATAGTCTGAACGTTTAGTCCTTTGGGCCTACTAAGTGTCCAGAAACGTCTTAGTACTATTTAAGGAAAAACTAACCTGATCTGCATGGGTAGAAAAGGTCAGGCTACTGCTTCTGCCACACTGTCTTTCTGCTTTAGTGTTTCTTTTCTAGCTCTAGTACTGACAATGCTAGACTTCTTACATCACGGAGATCAAGGTTGTTTAATAATAGTTCTAAAGTTATTTAAGTGGTAGAAGGTCCCTTAGAAGACTTTAGGCTCTTTTTAGACTTGTTAACACAAGAGAAGGATCACAAGCCATGGCCCCTCTCTCATTTTTTAGCTAAGAGTACAGGGCTTTGTGGTTCTTTTATCACTGTTGTTTCCTTTCTTAGGTAAAGGAGATTGGAAATGATTAATCTTTTGCTCTTCAAAAGATCAGCAGAACTGACCAGAAGGTCTAGCAGTAGAATCCATGCAGATTTTGTAGCTAGCTAAATCCAATCAAGCAGTAACTAAAAATCAGACACATTCAGCAGCTATATCACATTTGAATGTGACCTTGATAGGGCAAATGCTCTGTAGAAACTGTGTAATATCTAAACTCAAACTATGTTCATTCCACATGGCAGCAAGGTTATGCTTAAGATTCTGCAAGCTAGGCTTCAACAATATGTGAACCAAGAATTATCAGAAGAGCAAGGTGGTTTTCGTAGAGGCACAGGAACTAGAGACCAAACTGCTGGTTTATGGAGAAAGCAAGAAAACTCCAGAGAAACATCTACTGCTTCACTAACTACACTAAAGCTTCTAACTGCGTGGATCACACCAAAATGTGGCAAGCCCTCAAAGAGATGGGAGAACCAGATCATCTTGTTTTGTATGAGCTAAGAAGCAACAGTTAGAACTGAACATGTAACAAATGACTGGTTTAAGACTGGAAAAGCAGTAAGACAAGGCTATATATTATCAATGTATTTAACTTATATGCAGAGTATATCATTCAAAATACCAGGCTGGATTAATCAAAAGCTGGAATTAAGGTTTCTGGGAGAAATACCAACAACCTCAGATATGCAGATGATGCCACTCAGATGACAGAAAATGAAGAGGAATTAAGTCTCTTGATGAGGGTGAAAGAGAGGGTAAAAGCTGGCTTGAAGCTTAACATAAAAAAATCCCCCAACAACTTGGCAACTGGTCCATCACTTTCTGGCAAGTAGAGGGAGAAGAAATGGAAACACTGTCAGATTTATATTCTTGGGCTGAAAGATCACTGCAGATGGCAACTGCAAACATGAAATTTAAAGATGCTCGTTCCTTGGAGGAAAAGCTATGGCAAATCTGGACAGCATACTAAAAAGAAAAGACATCTTGCCAACAAAAGTTCGTATAGTCAAAATTAGTTTTTCCAATAGCAATGTATGGTTGTGAGAGTGGGACTACAAGGAAAGCTAAGTGCTGCAGAATGGATGATCTATCTTTTTTGAGAGTCCTTTGGACAGCAAGGAGATCAAATCAGCCAATACTTAAAGAAATTAATTCAGACTAGAATTCATTGGAATTGGAAGGTCACTGGAAGGTCAAATACTGAAGCAGAAGTGTAAATACTTTGGCCACACAATGAGAAGACGGGACTCACTGGAAAAGGCCCTAATGTTGGGAAAGATTGAAGGCAAAAGGAAAACTGGATGGCAGAGAATGAGATAGATCATTTCATGGAAATAATGAATATAACTTAGACAGAATTAAAGAGACGGTGGAGGGTAGAAGGATCTGGCATGGGGTCAAAGAGTCAGACACAACTGAATGACTGAACAATAACCAAAACATAGATTCTATAAGTGGCCAAAAACATCAATTTATGACCTGTCTTTTCCATAACACATACTCTTTCCAACATGTAAATCACTTTGTAGCTATTATAATGAAGAATTATCAGAATAAAGGACTGGAAAATTTAAAGCTATATATAACAATTTTATTAATGCAAGAGATAGACTTTTATTCAAATTTTAAATTAGTCATAGATTTAATAGGGAAAATTCAATTTAGTCAAGTGTCAAAGAATACTTGTTGCAGTTCCCAAACCATGTTAACAAGCAGTTTAAAAGAGATCAAAAACATAATTGTGGTAAAATGAAGTTACTGTTTCTCACTTCCTCACTAAAATAATTTTACCAGTATTACAAGAAATAAGTAAGGAAAGGAAAAGAAAAAAAAAGCCAAAGAATTAGATATAGGAGACAACAAACTATATTCTATATTGTTTCTTATATACTTGTATATATTGTTCTATAAACATTTCCTAGGATATGTAGTGTCAAAGTTCCCTTCCAATGCCAAGATCCTATGATTCTAAAGTGGATAGATGGCTGGGTAAACGAATATAGTTTATACTATTTTGAAGAATGTCCAAAGTGATAATCTCATCCTGAAAAATTAAAAGCAGGTTACAGTATGAACTACTGAAAGGGTATAAACCTGATTAAAGTTTACCAACTATCTCACTGGTAAAACTGGAACTCAACTTTAATTTGGTATAATGAACATCTCTCACTAAATATTGAGAAGAAATTAAACCAAATTAAAGTAGTCTGTCTTCTCACCTGAATTCATAATTCACTTGTAATTTTGCTTCAGATTGCATCACTCAACTGAAATTGTTCTCTTCAAGGTTACCAAAGATCACTGTCAAATAGGAGGATCTCTTCATAGTCCTTATCCTTCTTAACTTCTCTGCAGGATTTGGCACTGCTGCCACCAATTCCTATAGGATCTTCTCCCTGGGTTTTTGTGAGATGTTCTTTCCTTGTTCTCCTGTAGACCATTCTCAGTTTTCTATGAAGGATTATGATCTTTGTCTCACCTCTGTGTGAATATCCCAGGGCTCTGTCCTGGATCTGTTCTCTAGACTTGTTCTTGGGTATCTCAATAGATTGCCATGGATTAAAATATCATTAAAATACCTATATGTAACCATTAGAATTATATTATATCTAGGCCTAGTGTCTCTCCTGAACTCCAGTCCTGCATTTCTGACTGCCTGATGGACATTCTCAACTAGATATTCCATAGGCACCTCAAATTCCACAAGTCCAAAACAGAACTGATTCTCTTTCCTACCAAACTCTCTCTTCCTAACTCCTTCATTTCTGCTGAAACTCCTCTTCTAGTCATTCAAGCTGACAACCAAAGAGACTATTATGACTCTTCCCTCTATTCCATTCCTCACATCCTAACAGTCAATTTTTAGTTCCTTAGAATCTTTTATTTCTGCTCCTTTCTCTCTACTTTCTTGCTCTAGTTCAGTTCCTTAACATCTTGACTCAACTATTTAAAGAACTTCCTGACTGGTCTCCCTGCAGTCATTCTCTCCTTTCTCCAATCCATGCCCCACACTGCTGCCAAACTAATATTCCTAAAGCGCAGGCTTTTCCATACCATATATATGTATAAATATATAGTACAGTATAAGTTAAGCATATATAAGCTATATTTGTATATATACACATATATAAATTGTATATATGTGTGTGTGTATATATATATATATATATATATATATATATATATATATATATATGCCAAAACTGGCTTTGTTATTCCCTGTATATGACATTCCTTTTCCAGTCTCTATGCCTTTCCATAGGTTGTCTCCCTTCATAGAATCCCTAGCTTCCTCTAAAGCTCACTCATGCATCTTTTCTTACTAGAAGTACATCTGAATTCCCTGCCCCCCAACCCCAGAAATTACTCTGCATATTCTGTATTTCATTTTCAATATGCATGTTGTTTCCTCAATAGAATGTAAGCTCCTTCGGAAGAATGGTGATTTCACTTTTTCTTTTTCTATCCATAGCCTCTAACACATACTAAATGCTTTCAGAAAACATTCTGTTGTAATATAAACGTCAAGATAACTCTTCTTTGTGTTCCACTCATTTTACTGACTTTCTCTACCAGGCAAAACTAGTGTCTTCATGAAGTTTGCTCCACTCCAGAAGTTCCTTCCTCTGAAGGGGTGATTCCTCTTAAAATCTCCATTAAGGAAAGTAACCAAGCTTGCCACATCTTCATGGTTCCCTATTCCTTATTCTCTGGATCCCTTTCCAGTTTCCTTTGAAGTGCTGTCTTCCTCCTGTTACAATACAAGCCCCTTGAAGGTAGGGGCTGTCTTTCTGCCTCTATTTGTATTCCTATCACTTAGTCTAGTACCTGACTCAGAGTAAGCACTTAAAAGGCTGTTGATTTGACTTGAAAAGGACAACTTGAATTTATATAGTACCTTAAGGCCAGTACAGTGCTTTCCTCATTAAAACCGTGGGATATAGAAAGCTTAGGTATTATCAGTTCCATTCTGTATATAAAGAAACAGAAGCCCAAAGAGAATAAGTGAATAGAATCACACAAGCTAGGAAGTGTCAGAGTCAGGATTCCAGTTCAGAACTCTTGATTCTAAGAAGTGTTCTTTCTGAGTCCTTAGCAATACTTAGGCAAAGAGTCATTTATGACAAGTAAGTGAAACCATACGTTGTAATGTAGTGTGGAGAACTGGTTTCAGAGTCAGGAAGCCCTGGATTAAAATATTAGTGAGATGACCCTATTATTATACAAGCAACTTCACCTCTCAGGGTTCATTTAAATCTCCTAACTTTTAATCTGTATAATATTGCCCCATTTGCATCAGTAGGGGGAGTCTTCTCACTGCAATTTTTCTACACTGATAAAATCACTGGATAGCTATGAACTATTACCATTATAAGATGAAATTATTCAGTTAAAAGATTATAATTTAAACAACATTGTTAGTTTTAAATCTCTTAGCTAAATCCAATCCTATTATTATCTCAATTTGGAAAGTAACTTCGACAAAATACTAAAACTTTGACCTAAGCAGTTTTTGATGACTATATATTTCCATCTTTTGCAGCACCTTCCCCATCCCCAGATATTACTAATGGCAAGCATGGCAATACTAATAAGCAATCAACACAGAATTAAGTCTTTTCCATGCAGTGAACATAAGCAGAATATTCTGAGTTTTCATTTCAGATACTAGTGCCATAATCTGTTCTATTTTCAGCTCTACCTTTTAGATCCAGGGTTGGCAAACGTAAAATGAGGTGAGAATGGGTTTTACATTTTTTGGTGAAGTTTTATTCTATTTTAAAATGTAAAAAAACCATTCTTAGCTCACCTCCCCCAAAATCAGGGTTGTGGGCCAGCATAGACTCTTGGGCTATAAATTACTGACCCTTGTTTTACACCTTTGGCTAGGCTGAAGATTTTGTGAAAGAAAAGTCACCACTCCTTTTAGCTATGATGATGGTATCAAAGTCAAATGGTAACTTTACCCAACACTTTTTCTGAAACAAAGAGAACAAGGTTTTAAAGACAAAATTTAGTAATTCTCCTTCAATTAATTTCAAAGGTATAGGAGAGACATAATTTAGCATACATACTGTTTTGCCCTGAAAGTTTCATCTGCCATGCCTAGGTCTGTATCAAAAGGGGCAAAACAAAACAATTATTATCACAATGAGATTTACCTATTCCACTTTCTCCTTCTCCATCAAGGCCTTCGGGTATTTTTGAAATATACTGATTTTTCTCCTCTTCTGAAGGTACAGCCGTCTAAAGATCCAAATTGAATAAAAAGCAAAATAATGCCCAAACAGAAGTCCAGCTTAACTGTAGTAAATACTGAAGTATCAGAAAACAATTCACAACAAATATTTGGTTCATTATTTTAACATACACAGATTAACAAAACAAAACAAAACAAAAACCAGTTGGTAATACTGATTTTAAAAACCAGAAATCTTACATTTAATTATGAAAGTGCTCACCTTGTTTCCCATGCTTCATCCATAGAAGAACATAGGATTTTTTGCTTAAGCCTTAGAGTAGCACTCCCTAACAATATAGGATGGCCTTGTGCAGAAATTAAAACAAATTTAAAAATTAACTAAATGCCCATCAATGGCATGGTACTCTAACTGGGTTTGGGGAGTCATTTTGCAGGATGCTGAATTATTTGGCTATATTATATCCAAAAGGAAGCTTTGCTTCCTGTTACAGGTAATTTCAATAAGAGAGAGAACGATTTCTACTTGTATAAAAATTCAGTATAACAAAGATAGATGTTATGTACTATTTAAACATAAGCATATACCCACCTTATTGGTCCAAATAAAGACTATACTTTCCCCTAAAACATGGCTTTTGTCTGTCTTGCCCTTAGACTTCTGTGGTATGAGGCAGGGGCCAACTGTATTATGTATAGTGTTCTTTTAAACACATTACACTGCCTTTTATGTAAGTGACATTATTAACAGCACCTTCCAACGGGGAGATCCTAAGATCCTTTTGCTCTTAGTCCTGACAAGGGGTAGCTTAGAAAACCCTCCCCACAAACAACATTGATAGCTTTTTAAAAAAAAATCTAGATTTCCAATTTGATCCTTTATACCTGCCCTATACAAAGAGCCACCGGATACAAAGATTTTTTAAAAGAAAAAAAAGAGGAAAACAAAAAAAGTCCAGAAAACTGATCATATGCAATGTTCCACACTTATAGATTCCCTACTTCTATAAAGTTCTGTAGGGTTGAGGTCTTCTTATACATCTTCTTTGGGGTCAAACTTGTTTGTAATTTTGTAACATTCATTTCCAAATGTGTGGTGACTTCTTTCCATTTATATTACTTTAATCCAAACATTTTATGTTTGTGCATTTTGTAGATACTATTTTCCTGGTTCTTCTTACTTCATTTTGCATCAGTTCATATATGCCTTTCCTTGCTTTTCAATATTTATCGTGCATATATGTGTATGTGTAATGTATATACATCATATATAATATATATAAATATAAAACAATACATATATATATTTTTAATAGCACAGTACTATTTCAATATGTTCACGTACCACAATTTGTTTAGCCATTGCAGAATCAATAAACATTTAGCTTGTTTTTTTTCAATTCTTAGCTACCAAAAAAAAAAATGCTGCTACAATTATTTTGGCATATATGAAACCTTTCTTTTTGTTTGTTACTTCCTTGGGATATATAATTAGTAGAGACATCTCTAGTTCAAAGGGTATGGACATTTTAGCCCTCAAGAGGTGGCTTCTAAGCCTACGCATAGCTCTTATATCTCTCAATTATCCAATTTTCACAATATATATTTTGTTAATATGGTAATTGTATATAATTACCTCCAACATATAGTGCAACTTTTTTTTCTCTTTCAAATATATTTTAAAATATTTTTATGGGGAATAATCTATATTTGGACCAATTTGGTATATGGCAAAAAATGTTACACTATTATTATTCAGAATAATAGAATCCCCAGCCATACCTCAGTTTCCAAGTTAGTTTTCTGTTCTAATCCTTCCAAAACATTTGGTAGAGTCTCTCTACTGCCTAATGAAATAGAAAATATTAAACCAATTTAAGAATTTAATTTTGAAATATTTTATGAAGAAAATAAAAGCAGATAAGTTATGTCAGTAGGCAAATACAAATTTGCTTAGTTGTCTTTTGTTTTGATATGAAATTTAAAAAGAAAAACATGGGGTGAAAATACTAATGCTCATATTTATGTAATTCTTTACAAAATGCTTTCTTCACATCTTTGTGAAGTTGATCAGTACTAGGTAAATATAACTATATCACTTTTGCAGAAGACGACTGAAACTTAGGGTCTTAAATAATTCGTGCAAGGTCACATAGCTATTAAGATGGCATTTGAACCTAGGTCTCTTGACTTCACTGTTCTTTTCACTATATGATGCTGCATCTATAAATATATTTTAAACATACTCTTAATTTCGTTTCTAAATCATACTTGGCATAAGGGTGTCTTTGAAAATTAGGTCACAGATAATAAGAGCTATCCATAATAAATTTCAGAGCCTCAATTTCCTCATCTGTAAAATGGCAGATTTAATCTACATGACCTAAAAGGTTCCTTCCAACTCTAAAATTCAACTATGCTTTTTATGTCCAGAGAAATACCAATAGTAGTTACACAAGAGAAAATAATTTCCAAAAGTCAGAAGTCACCAGACGGTCTATGTGAAGATAATGGTGGAATTAATTTACAACTTATTTTCTCTCACTTTCATACGAACTAGTATAACAAAAAAATTTCATTCATTTTAACTTACCATTAAACTCAGTTTTTCTGAATATGCAAGATGATTAAAAGAAACCAACTAAATTGATCTTTACATAAAAATGTAGGAAATTTTCATTAACTAAGCACCTACTAATTAAAACAGAGATTTGGATTAGGTATACTACTATATTATGAAAAGAAGGGATTCTCTAGGAGGGCAAGAGTGCAAACAAGGTTGCAGTTTAAGGTATCTGAAGAAAACTGCTTTCAACACTTCAAATATACTCACAACTACTGTGCTAATTACAAATCACCCATATCCAGTCACCAAAGCAAAATGCCTAAGAAACTCTAATATGTAACAGTGTTACTTTATGGCAATTACAATTCATAAAGTTGTATTCCCTTAAAAAGAAATCTATAATTCAGACTACTTTGTTTTCAATGGTACAAATTACTGAGGTTTTACTTTATATCTTAAGTACAGCATGGGATAATTCTGTGACCATTTATAAGCAAACAGCATTAGTTATGATTTGTTATAAAGAGAATTAATCTAGTATGTGCCAGATAGGGTGCTAGGTGCAAGGGACACAAATACAAAGATGAGAAAATCCCTGTGCTTAAGGAACTTCTATTTTAATTCTGTGAGATAAAGCATTTTCATAGATGAATAAACTCAGCCTATATAAAAATACATAAGCAGCAACTTGGTAAGGGAGAGAACTGCCAACTGGAAGAATCACGAACAGCCTACTGCAGGAGATGGCACTTGAGTTGAGCCTTGAAGGATCTAAGAGGCCTGGCAGACAGCCTGGGCAGTGGTATAATAGCCAGCATTAGATAGGACTTGAAGGTTTACAAAACACCTTATAAGTACTATATTGTTTTACCCTCACAACAAACCTGGGAAGTAGGTACTATTATTATCTCCATTTTACAAAGGATGAAGTTGAGACAAACAGAGCTTCAGTGACTTGTACAAGGTCACATAGTGAGGCTAGATTTGAACTCAGGTCTTCCTGATTCTAGGTCTAACGTTCTATTCACTGTACCATCTAGATGGAGATGGGAGAGCGAGCCTGTCACATATAGGGGAAGTTTTAACTGGCCAAAATGAGTAAACTAGGGTAAAGTACAGCAAGCCTAGAAAGGTAGGCTGCAGTTACACTGTAAAGGGCTTTAAAAGCCAAAGAAAGGAGTTCGTATTTTATTTTCTCAGCTGAGAACCTCATCTCTTACTTTACCAAGAAAACTGAGGCTATCTACTCTTATCTCTACTTCCCCCCTTCTTTTCATCTTAAAACTTACCACCTAACTACTCTATATGTGCCATTGATATGATCCTTTCCAGTCTCCTTGAGCAGACTGTTCTTTTAATCATCTCCTTTCTCTAACCTTCAACCTCTCCCTTTCTTTATTTCTCTACTGCCTTTAAAGATATGAAAAAAACACTTTATAAAAATAAGCCTCCTTCACCCCTTGCATCTGGTTTCCAATATCAATCAAATGAAATGGTTCTTTTCAAGTTACCAACTAGCAGAGATGATGATGGTCTTTTCTCAGTCCAAAAAATAAAATAATTTTTTTTGGTTCTATCTACACCAAAAAGAGAACATTTCCAAATATGCAACACAAAAGAAATAGTATGAGACATGTTTGCTTTAGGATGAACTGTGATAAATTTCACATTCGTTTTAAAACTGTCTTTGTTTTTGCTCCCTTCTGTTCTCTTCTTCAAAATGTTTCAGTGGCCCTCTTTTTTTTAGTATCATTATTGCTACATCCAACTCCTTCTCCTCCACTTTTCAAGTAAAGAAGCTTTGTATTTTATAAAATGCTTTTGTGTAGCCAGACCTAATTTGATTGTCACAACAACAATAAGGCAGGCAGAGCAAGAATTATTTTATGGAGTGACTAAGGATTTGCCTAAGATCACATACTTAGAACACAGAAATTAGAACTTGAACTAAGTCTTTTAGATTCCAAGGACAGTGCTTTGAACCAGTCACCATAGAGAAGTAGGGTTGATATAATCATTTTTAGGCCCACTTCTGTCTCAAGCTTCTATTTACAAGAGTACTGAAAGAGCTATTAAGGGAACTTTAATGTTGGAAATTGTTATACAGCTTGACATTCAAAACTGATGAAAGAGAACTATTTTATTATATAACTGGTAACTACCTATGTAATAAGTGACACTTCTAACTCTATAATGTTTTCAAAGTACAGGATATATGTTAACCTCTTTCGATCCTCACAACAGCACTGTGAAGTAGGTGTTATTATTTCCATTTTAGAAATGAGGAAACTAATAATCAGACAAGTAAAGTGACTTACCCAGTGTAAGGCAGTATAGAGAATCACAGAATGTTACACAGCATCACAAATGACCTTAAGGATCTTCTAGTTTAATCCCATCATTTTACATAAGAAGAAATGAAGAATTAGATGCTAATTTGCCTAATTTTACACAGTCTATTAGTGGAAGATAAGACTAGGTCTCTTGACTTAAAGTTCAGTGTTATTATGATCTCAAATGGCCTTCTACTAACTGTTTGGTGTTTTATGAAGCCCTATGTATCTGAGTTAAATGACCAAACAAAAACTAGCAAAGTTCTGCAAGCTACATTTTAGAAAGCTATAGTGGACACAGTACTGAGCATGGAGTCAGGGAGACCTGGATTTGATTTCTGCTTAACACTTTTATACTGTATGACCCTAGGTAAGTCATTTAACCACCATCTACCTAAGGCAACTCCTTAGGTCTTGCTAAGTCACAGACAGCTACATTCTACTAATAACATAAAAATCTTTGTCATAGTCTAAAAATAAATTCTTACCTGTATCATGCACATCTTCTACAGAAGAAATGTCAATTCCAGGGTTTTTTTCCACCTTAACTAAGTTCTTTATGCCATCATGGTCACTATTTTTTTCTACTGTAGCTTCAAAAATTAGTTCAGCATTGTGATTACTATTTATAGTTACATTATCCCACTTAGGGACCAATAGAGGGGCCTGTTCACCACAAGGAGAAATCTTGGGTTTGGAAAGTATAATTTCTGACACTAGGTCACTAATACATTGAGGGTTTTCGGTTTTCAAGTAGTCACTATGCTGTACTTCCTCAAAAGGAATACCAGAAAGCTCTGTTATTATTTCTTTGGCATCTGGCACATCTTCAGTTTTTTCAATACTGATATTTACTGCTGCAGAAGAACAAATACTGACTACTGAGTCTTTAGTCATAACTTCAGATATTTCTTTATTTCTGCTCTGATTCACCAGGGAGTTCTCAGTTTCTGCAATGATTGAGGTATTCCTTATTGAATTGCTTGTGGCAGCATAATTTCCAACTTCTCTTTCTCCATCATGAATACTTTTGTCTTCTATATTTACAGTGCTGAAGGAGCTATTACTTTTTTCTTCCTGTGTGAGCTCATTATCTGAAGAATCTTCATATTCTTCTGTGGAGTTTATTGGTATCACTGTACTAGTCTCTTTTTCTTTTACAATTGACCTAGGACTTTGAGAGTCATCAATTTCAGCAACTATACTTGGCATGGGAACCTCACATTCTCTTACTTTTTCAGGAGATATCACAGAAGAGCTCTCCTCTTCTTCAGCACCTACTGCAGCAGATTGAGTCGTTTCCTGTTTATCTATGCTAGTCACAACCACTACGTATTCCTCGGTTGTGCTAGTAGAGATGATGGCACCATCATTTATTTCTTCAGCTATTGTAGGAGTAAGACTATTCTCATCCTGTGGGACTGTGCTGGTCATGACTACCTCACATTCTTCAGTAGTGCTTGTGGAAATCATGGAAGCATCACTGATTTCTTCTACTGTACTGGCAGGGGGATGATCTTTGTTCTCTGGGACTGCACTGGACACTGGTCCCTCACCATCTTCCCCTGAGCTGGTAGAGATTAAAGCACTCCCATCTTTTTCTTCTATTATTGTGGCAGGATGTTCATTTTCGCTTTCAACAACCTCGCTAGAAACAGGCCCCTCACATTCTTCTGTTATACTTGTAGAGATTAGTGCACATTCATCTTTCTCATCTTTGCTAGTAGAAGCAAGCTGCCTTTCAAGTCCTGTGGTTGCGCTGGACATAGGTGCCTCATAGTCTTCAGCAGCTACAGAAATGATGTTTTCATTTCTTTCTTCAGTTGTGGCAAAAGGGTGTTTAACCTCATAATTTTCAATAGCTGCACTGGACATCGGTGCATCAAACTCCTCCACTATGCTTGTGGAAATCATAGCACACTCATCCTTTTCTGCTTTTCCAACAGCAGGAAGCTGATTTTGATCTTCTATAACTGCACTGGGCATAGGTGCTTCAAATTCTTCAAGTGCTATAACAATCCCATCATTTTCTTTGATTCTTGCAGTACTACAATGACTCTCATTACCTTCTGCAACTGTACTTAGTAAAGGAATACAATATTCATCTGAAGTGCTGGTAGAAATTATCAAACCTTTACTCTTGCTTTCGCTGCCAGCAGAAATACTCTGGTTTTTGTTTTCCTCACTGGCCACAGTGGAGAGATCATCATCTTTTTCACTTGCTGGAAGAATATGTTCAACTTCGTATTCTGGGACTGCTTCAGATACTAGAATCTCATCACTTTCAACTATACCAGTGGAAATTGTGGCATCTTCATCTTTTTCTTCACTAGGGAGCTGACTATCATTATTTCTAGCTGCGCTGGTCATGGGACCATCACATTCTTCTGTATCCATAGGGATTACTGCCATGTCAATCTTTTCTGAAATTGCACTGGTCACACTGCTTTCAACTACCTCCTTCGCACTGGAGTACATCATTCCATGTTTCAATTCTTTTTCTGCACTAGTCATACTATCAACTCCACTTTCATTTGTATTTATGACAGCTATGCCTGCCTCAGCTTCAACATGCTCAACAACAGTACAGATCATCAAGTTTTCACCTTCTTCAGCACTAAGACAAGTCAGTGCACCTTCAACCTCTTCCTCCATTCCTGTGCAAGTTAAAGTGTTCCCAACTTCATTTCCTCTGCCTGTACTAGTAACAACACCCTCATCTTCTTCATCTTCTTCTTTTGCACCTGTGCTGGTCACAATACCCTCATCATCACATGGACCAACAGCAATTAGTGTGATATTAGTGATTTCTTTGGCCACTGTACTATCCATTGTACTCTCTCCATTTTCTTCTGACTCAGAGCTTATTGGGAAGCCTTCACTGCTGTCTTCAGATCCTGTACAACTTGCTGCCCCCTCTCCTTCTTCTGTTATTCCTGTGCTAGTGACTGCACTTTCACCTTCTGTACCATCATTTACAGAATCTTCACCTTCCTGGTTGGCACTTATGCCAGTGGTGGCATCATTATCTACCACTGTTATACCAGCACCAGTAACCATGCTCTCTTCCTGTGCCTCTGCATCAGTCACTGAGCAAATAATGAAGTTATCACTTCTTCCTTCTAGTCCTGTACATGTCACAGTACCCTCAGTTTCTTTTTGAGGACCTGCTCTGGTCATACTTCTCTGGAATTCATCTACATCTTGACTACTTAAAGATCCCTCTGTTACTTCTGTGCCTGCACTTGTTACAGCTCCATCACTTTCTACTTCACTTATACAAGTAACAGTACCTTCGACTAATTCTGAATTTCTGTTGGAGGAACTACTACGTTTCTCTTCAGAGCCTGCACTTGTTACAGCATCATCTTTTTCTTCTGTCTCTGCACTATTTACATTATCCTCCATTTTTACTGTATGACCTCTGCCAGAGTCTTTTTCTCTTTCTTCTGCATCTGTACATTCTCCACTTTCTCCTTCCTTGGTACTAGTGAGTAAAATTTCACTTTCAGCAAAGCCTTCAGTGACACCACCGCCTTCTTCAGCTGCTGCAACAGTACATTCATTAGCTTCTGTTCCAATAGGAACATGATTATCTGCAGTGTATATACCTGTTACAAAGCCTTCATCTGCCTCGATGCTTGTACAAAATACAGTGACCTCACTTTCTTCTCTGCCTGTAGAAGTTGCTGTAGCATCACCAGCCTTTACCAAGTCTAGGGTAACTGCTTCACCTTTTTCTTCAGTACTGGTGGCAATAGCAACTTTTTCCACTTTATTAATCCCTACTGTAGTGATTTTAGTTGTTTCTTTTCTTTGGTGCAGAGTAGTGAATCCGTTACCTCCTGCACTGGTGCCTACCTCACTATTTTCATTCCTTCCTTCAACATCAGTTATCACATTTTCAGTTTCTTCTGGTCTTCTCATAATTAGAGTGTTTATGCTTGTATTTTCTGTAGCTTCAACACTTAAAGTATCTTTTTCTATAGCAGGCTCTATAACAACATCAGCATCACATTCTTTCTTGCCAGCATGTACAACAGCATTCATATCCTGTTCTAAACTAGCGTCTAGAATTATACAATCATTTTCCTTATCAGTTATTTTTGTCAAGACAAATTCTGTTGTGTTAACATCCTCATTTACAATCATGTCAGGTTTCAGATTATCTTGAGACATTGTGAACTTTTCCTTTTCTTGTTCCCTGTCTAATGTAGTTCCCTGATCACATTCTTTAATGTTTTTGATGGTAGTACTGTTTTCTCTCATTTGTTGACTTGTGAAAGAACTGACATCATGTTCTATGTTGCTGCTACTCAACTCAGTGGTTTCAGATTCCTTCATATTCAAACTTGTCCCCAAGACAGGAGCATGGTCTATGTATGAAGTATTTACTGTCTCACATTCCAAAACAGTTCTTTCCTCAGCTAAAGAACTTCTATCTAACTTATGAGAGTCTTTTTCAGGTACACCAGCTGTAGATACTAAGCACTGTGAGGAGTTTGTGTTTATGGAATGTTTAAGGGTTAGTTCTCCTTTAGTGGAAGAACTGAGTAATGCAGTAACACTTTCCTCATTAGGTTTGGTTATGCTTGTAAAATTCTTCTGCGTGTCAGCATTCTCTGAGGTGACATTGTGCAAAATTCCAAGACTGATTTCAGGGTCTATACCCACTTGATGTGCTTCTTGCTGAATGGATTCTCTCTCTTCAGAATTTTCCTTGGATGCAAGGCCAGGAATATCTGTTTTCTTAGCAAGGGTATTTTCATGTTCAATATTTTTTTCCAAATTACTGCCAGATGTTGATTGATATTCTGATTTAAAGGTGGAATTTATTGATTTTGGATCATTTGAAATAGTTCTTAATTCACTGTTTGGAACTAGATGTGAAGTTTTAAGTTTCATAATGTTTTCAGAGCCAATTTCTTGCCCTGAGCTAACATTGCTTTTGTCTTGGGTTTTAGAGACTTCAAGAACATTTACAAAGATTTGCTCTGTATCAACTTCCATTGGCTCTTGCCCAGGAATTAATAAGTTATCATCACTCTTTCTTGGTTTCTGAAGAGAGGGAATAATGTCTATTGATAACTTTTCCTCCCCTTTGATTGATTCCTGTGATGATAAACTTCCTCTCCGACTTTCACATAGTCGTCTACTTAACTTCTTTTCCGTGACTAAACTATTGCCTTTAGCCTTTTCATGATTATTTTCCATTTCTTTACCATCCTTCTCATCTGACTTTTCTTCCTTCTTTTTAATTTCCTTATTACCATGCTTTGAGCTTTTACTTTTGTGCCCTTCTGATAATTTCCTTTCAAGCCTAGAACTCAAATCTTTATCACTCTTGTGTTTTTCTTTTGTTAATGCCTTTTCTCCCAATGGTAATTTAATTTTGGGACTAGTATCTTTCAGCAAGCTATGTGTAGATGAGGAAGTGCTTTCAAATTCAGATTCAACACTAGTTTCCTCTAGAACTTTATCATCACTTTTGGGTTTACGCTGTTTATCAGTGTCACTTTCTTCTAAGACTTTTTCTTTGTCAGGCTTTTGAGCAACTTGTTTCGTGATACTTTCTTGTAATTCTGTTTCATTTGTTTTTGATTGTTTGTTATGACATTTTGATTTAGACTTTAATAAAAATCTATCTTCAACCAAGCTCTTTGTTCTTCTTCTTTCCTTGTGAACAATGTCTTCTGTTTTTAAATTACTATCTGAATTAGTTGATTCCATATCACACTTATCTTCTGAATAATTTTCGTTTTTTTTCTGAGTTGTGTAATTGTGCTGTTTGGAACTTTGGGAGTCTTTCTGAACTTTAGAATCACTTGATCTTCTTGACTTATGTTCTGATTTAACTTTTTCAGCTGAAAAGTGTCTATCTTTTTTACTATTTTCTTTACGTACAGTTTCATCAGTTTTTATGGTATATTCAGAAACTGTTTTTCCATCTTTGCTAAATACTGATATTTTCCGTTCATTCTTATGTTTACTTTTTTTGTCAGATTTATCATCAGAAGAAATCTTTGGTTGTTGACTCTGCTTTTGAAAACTCTCCTCTCCTTTCAAGACTTTCTCAGAAGCATGGAGTTCAGTCTCATCACCTGTTTTATGTACGATGTCTACTTTATATTTATGTTTTGTAGGCAATTTATCTTCTGACAGAGTTTTCTCCTTTTCAGCCTTTTCTCTGTTTGACCTCACTTCCTTCTTGGGAATATTTTTTAAATGCTGTGTTTCAGAATCATCTTTCTTAAGATATTTTTCAGTTTTAAGTATATTTTTTTGCTTCTGAATTTCTTCAACATTCATCTCAGATTTTTCCAAATGTTTTTTAGCATCTCTCATGTCAGGGTCTTGCTGTGCTCCTTCCACTGGAAAGGAGGTAGATGTCCGTCTTTTCTGTTCCTTTTCCGTTTTGGATTCATTTTTGTTTTCATCAGCTGAATGTAATGACTCAGAAAGTCTTCGTGCAGGTTTGCTTGGGTCAGTTTTTGTATAAATGTGCTTCAGTTCCTTTGAAGAGGATACCTTTTCACAATGCTATAAAAGAAAAAAAATTATGAGATACTTTAAAAAAATGCCTTTTTTCATGTAACACATTTCATTTAGAGAGTTGATATTTATGATTTTAGGTCACCAAAATAATGTAATGATGAGAGCAGTTAATTCATACTGACTTAAAGACTATAGGTTTTAATTCTGAATTCCCAAAACAGAGAAGCATTTTGGTGTAGGGAACATCTTTACAACTGGAATAATACCAGTAGTTCCTACCTTGAAGAACTGCTTTGATGCTCAACTGAGATTTTCTATGTGTCTCTCTGTGTACATGCATAGTTTCTCTCTCATTGTATATATGTGTATATGCCCATACACACATATATACATACATATATTTATACATATACACATAGTACATGTAAATTTTTGCAAACTTTAAAGCGCAATGTAAATGTCAGTTATGGCTAAGAATCCAAACATATAATAACAGTCAACATTTACTTAGTGTTTACTATGTGCCATTTTATAGATAAGGAAATTGGAGCAAACAGAAGTTAAATGAATTGTCCAGGGTCACACAGCTAGTAAATGTCTGAGGCTGAATTTGAACTCAGGTCTTCTCAACCCCAGGCCCAGAACTTTATCCATTGAGTCACTCCATTTATTAATCTGTCTGAAAGTATTCCTCCTTGCCCCCAGTTGTTTGCATTCTTCTGACATCTAAGTCAACCAATCAATCAAGTGATCTATCTATATGTTTGCTTTTTTAACTTATCTTGGTACAAATTACTTACAACCTGTGCGATCTTAGGCAATTTCTCTTGGGCTTAGTTTCCTCATTTGTAAAATGAGAGCTTAGATTAAGTGGCCTCTGAAGTCCCTTCTAGCTTTAGATCTATGTATTATCCCTCACCCATTGCTTCCTCAAAAGGATGTATGCTTGACAACAGGGACTGTTTTGATTTTGTTTCCCTAGAATGCTTGCTGAATTCAATGAGATGGAAAAACGTCTTAATTAAAGAAAATTCATTTCAACATAATCCAAGTATAGATTAAGAGACAAACTAATTCCTTTTTTAAGTTCCAGAAATTTGGGAGCAGGTTTGCTTTAATGAGCAGTTAAGATCCATTTGTTTCAGAGTATCTTAAAAGTCCTTCAGAAGAATTCTTTTCTCTATTAAAACACTACCTCCGTTAAAAAAAAAAAAAGCATATAATTTACTGCATGGTTTTTTTCATCATTTTAATTTTTAAAAACTTACAAAATTACTTTATTTTATGAAAATACCCTTTAAGTGCTTTTCAAAGATTTTACTTTATTTACATAAATATTCCAAGGATTTATGATTTCATCTATATGGACACTCCTTCCACTAACACAGACTGAAATTCCTTCCTTACTCCTACTCCCTAATTCCCCAGTACTTTTTTTCATTTTTTTTTTTTCTTCTAGGAATCAAGTAGAAGTTTAATTTCAAAGTGAGGGGGATGGCTACAAGCAAAGAGGGAATAAGATATATGTTTTGGGACCCAGCCCACAGTGTACTTTTTTTTCCCCAAACTCCTTTCTAACCAAGTTTCGGGAACAAAACAATGTGGACTGGTAGGTGGTAAGGTGTCATTCACATGGTTGTTGGGCAGTGTCTCTTGTGTTAAAAATATATTCACAAAAATACCTGTGCCCTTGTGATTTTTTTTCATATTACTCACTTACATTTACAAGCATTACTGGGCAGTAGTTGTTTAATAAACACTGACTGACTCATCTTCTTAAAGGTATAACAAGAGTAAATTTCATCCCTCATCCGTTATCAAAATTTTGAAATTACTTTGATCTCATTTGAATAATTATTACATAATTTCTAGTTAAAGTATTACTTTCCTTAAAGAACTCAGAATTTGATTTAAAAAATATAATAAACATTAAACAACATAGTAATAATAAATATCTGCAAGACAGTAAGGATGCTACATCGATCTTTACACAGAGAACTATAATTCAATTTACTGGGTATGGGTTAAACTTCTGTCTTACTACATAAAAGAAAGAAGAGTAATTGTTGAAATTTTTTCTTTTTGAATGTTTATATGACATTTTAGTTACATTATTACAAATAAAGCACTGTAATTATCTACTAAAGATCAGCAAAGAGCAGAAGTGGAATTAAAAAAAAAAAAGAAAAAAATGCATCATGAATATGCATCCAACACAGTTTCCTGAGGAAACAGCTAGCTTAATAGGAAAAAATTTCAACTTAAAAAGGAGTATCACATCAGTTTTCTCCCCAAAGTTTTTTAAACACAGGGCATTAAAAAGAAGATTTAAAAGGTTATGATATACCTCATTTGTTTTTAGAGCTTCTTTGGGGTCCTCTTCAGAATTCTTCTTTTTAGAATTATCATCAGTATGCCTAAGTATTGAAATAATGAAGTGAAATGATAAATATTAATGTAGTTTCAATTCAATTATGGATAAAAATTTCTCAGAATTGTTGCAATCCAGAAAACCATGATTTGCAAAATTATTGCTAGATTGGTTAAACCTAAAATAGCACCTCTGCTATTTCAAGTACTGCTATGATGGCAAACAGCATGACAAAGTTAAAAAGCTCTGGGATTAAAAGCCAGAAATGTAACTTCAAGTTTTAGTTCATATTTTGGCAAACTATTTAACTTCTCCAAGCCTTAATTTCCTCATCTGTAAAATGGTGATAAATTATGCCTGTCACAGCTGTACCTCATAAGGTTGTTTAAAAAAAAATGAAATGAAACCAGATCAAGTATTCAAAGTGGGAGAGGCTAGATGGCTGAGGTTAAACATACCAGACCACAGAATCTCAATGCAGGAAGGGGCTTCAGAAGCAATTTAGTCTAATTCACATCTGAACAAGAATCTCTTTGACACAAAGATGAGTAAGCCTTTTCTGAAGATTTGTTTTGAGGAAGACTTCTACTATGTTATAAGATAATCTATTTCAGTTTTGTATGGTTCTAATTTTTAGGGATTGTCCTTATATTGAGCCTCAATTTGCCTCTGCCATTGTTTTAAGTCCTGCCTTCTAAAGCCCTCCAAATATCTGAAAGATATGGCTAGATGACAGTTTCAGCATCAGTACTGTCTTCTCCAGACAAAATACTTAAATCTTTTAGCCATTTTCATATGGCCTCATCTCACGGTCTTTCACCATCCTGGCTATCCTCTGGATGCTCTTCAGTTTAACAATGTTCTTTGTTGTGGAAGCCCTGATAACTAAACAGAGAATTTCATATATGTTCTGACCAGGCAGAGCAGAACTATCAGCTCTTAAGTTTTGGACAATATGCCTTCTTTCTTGACTAAGTCTACAATAACAGTAGAGTTTTAGTCTGTAATTTCAGACCACCCACTGACTTATAGGCTACTAAACCTAGAGATTATTTTTAGACAAATTGACATCAAGCCATGCCTATCCTAACATGTATGTGTGAAACTGTTTTTCTGAATCAATGTCTAAGATGTGATAGCAAATCTCTTCTTGTTAGTTTCAGTTCTAAGCTCTAGTCTGTCAAGATCTCTTTGGATCTTGATGTCATCCAATGAATTAACTTTTTTTCAGCTTCATGGCATGTGAAATGACATACATGCCAAAACACGTCATGTTTTTATAGAAATCACTAAGAAAAATATTTAAGGGGTGGTTAGGTGGCGCAGTGAATAGAGCACTGGCCCTGAAGTCAGGAGGACTTAAGTTCAAATCTGGCCTCAGACACTTAACACTTACTAGCTGTGTGACCTTGGGCAAGTCACTTAACCCCAACTGCCCTGCCCTGCCCCCTCCAAAAAGGAAAAAAAAAATGTGTGTGTGTGTGTGTGTGTATATATATATATATATATATATATATATATATATATATAAAAATGCAGAAACAAGGACATGTCTGGGGAATTCTACTACAGACCTTTAAAAACCCTTATAGGAAGCCAATAATGTCCACTTTTTGGCTCTGGCTATTCATTTTCAAATCAATGTAAATGAATCAGTCCACGTTTCATCATTTTGTCTATGAGAATTTCATTAGAGACTTTGTTCAGTGCTCTGCAAAATCTAGAGAAATTATACCTATGTCATTCCCTTGATCTATGGGTTTAATGATCTTGACAAAAAAGGCAATGAAGTGAATTTGACATCTGTTCTTATTAGCTGTTTGTAATTACCACCTTCCTTTTCTAGATGATTATTAAATATCTCTTTAATAATATATTCTAGATTTTTTGCCTTGAATCGAAGTCAACTTCACTGGCAAATGCAGCATCCACCTTCTTTCCTTTTTTGAAAACCAGGACACTTGCCCTTCTCTAGCTCTGTGGCACATCTCCCATTCACCATGAGCTTTCAAAGACTACAGATGTTCTCCTTCCATGTGCCCCCTGGGACATGGAGGCTTGTGACATTAACTAATAAAGAGCAAGTGCTCTCTTGCTATCTCCCTCACTCAAATAAAAAAGTGGATCTGGGATCTGAACTTGATTGTTCCCTCAAATGATGTAAACTGCAAACTATCAATGTCTTTCTATCTAATGTGACACTTGGCCATGTCTCCCTATGAATTTAACCAATGGGTATGTATATTAGCTGGAGATCTTCCTCATTTTTTTTCTATTTATCTTAATCATTCTGTTCTTTTTATTCCAAAGATTATTTTCCTTGGCAGAAAAAAAGGTAAATTAAGAGTTTAATAGTTGTTTTCATTATTCATTATCTTTTATGTCTCATTTATGACATTGTTATTAATGTCTCTTATTATGTCCCGTTCATTCCAAGCAGAAATCTTACATTTTTTCTGATCCTCTAAGAACAAAACAGTTTAGAAAAATCCAAAACCCTTTCACTTTTGTAGGGTCATTTCATACTCTTGTGTTCATTTATCTTCCACATTTGTCTCAAAAACAAAATAATAAAAACTTGGCTGACGAATTCTGTGTGCCTATATCTGTTCAGTTATACAACACCTCCTTCCCTCTTCTTTATTATTCCTTTCAGTCATCAGGACTTAAACTCGAGACCTTTCCATTCCTATTGATTTAGATCTTTAATAACATCGACTCAGTAAGTCTTACAAATTTTTAAGTATATTATTATTAGTCAAATTCCATTCTTATTTTTGTCTGTTGAAACTGACATTATTACTAATTTTGGATAGTTTCTCTGACTCCAAAGATCAAAATGGCTCTCCAAACAGAACAGCCAAAGAACGTCCGTCACAAAAGGCTTACTATGTTTTTGTATCCTTACTTTGTCTCTAGAATTGACAATCACACTTTATTCATAACAGCTCAATGATTTATTTTAAGATGCATCTTTTAGAGGCCGCTAAGTGGCACAGTGAATAGAGCACTGGCCGTGGAGTCAGGAGACCTGAGTTCAAAGCTGGCCTCAGACACTTAACACTTAATAGCTGTGTGACCTTGGGCAAGTCACTTGACGCCAACTGCCCTGCCTTCCCCCCTCCAAAAAAGGGAAGAAATAAAAAAAGCATCTTTTAAATGTTAAACTTCCTAAGTTAAGGACAGTGATTAGTAAGATTGGTGATTAACCCGATCAGTGAAATATATTAAATTTGCCTACACCTAATTCCAAGTAAAGCTATTGTCTTACTACTTTTTTTTTTATGTGGGCTATAATGAATATCATTAACAATGACTAAGAAGTAATTAAAGAGAATTAGATTCAGGGTTTTTGGTTAAAAAAAAAGGGAAGGTAATAGTAAAAAGATAAGATTAAGGAAAGAGGCTTGTTGGTTTAACAAGAGTACTGAACTTGAATTAAGATGACTTAGGTTTAATTTTGGTGATGTAGTAGCCTGCAGCAAGTCTTAAAATAATACTTCCTATTTTACAAGGTTTTACACATACTTGTCCTGCAAATGCAGTCTTTAGGGAGACTCGATACTACTGAAATCTTGGCTCCTCCATTTATGGAGGTATAAATGTAATTTGTTATTATCAATTACCACGAATAGTACAAGTACCTAACATTGATTTACTGAAATAAGTATTTTATGGAATAACTAGATTTGCCTAGATACTGGCACAATATATTCTCTCCTTGTGGGCATTGTCATACTAGGAAGGCAAAACTTTTAGGTTCTTCATAAATTATACTAGCTGTATGCAAATTAAAGGGAATCACACTGTTAATAAAAATTAAAATGTAGTTTTTAAAAATCTGTAACTCTAAGTCTATCTTCAATGAAACATAATGCAAGGTGAAGCAGTATCATGGGAATACGTAACTGTGAAGAAAAAAATTAGTATATTTTCCATTTTAAAAAACGTACCTCGTATCTTTTTTTAGTTTTTTACTTAGAGCTACTTTTTTTTCTAAAACTTTTCGTTCTTTAAGTACTTCCTTAGTTCTGGTAGTTTTGGATTCCACATTTTTTCCAGATGACTCATCCAAGTCCATACTACTTTTGCCTAGGATAAGCCAACATAAACTTTAGAAAACAGTTTTTTAAAAGTCAAACATAATAATCTTCCATCAATGCTTTCTAATGAAACTAGAATTGATAAAAGTGTCAATAACAATATCATTATAGAATCTTAAAGAGCTGAACAGAATCACAGAGGCCATTTAGCAGAAACTGCCATAGCAATCTCAAGCTATATTATATTTTAAACAACATAAAGCTTTCTGAAAACCTTAATCTATTTTTATCAATTTCCACATTTCTAAATTTAAATAAATGTTTCAATATTTAAAATTAAGACATTACAGTCTATCTCAATAAAATCAGACCAAAATGACAATACACAGGTACACAGATAATAGCAATATATTCTGTTTTAAAAAATGTTCATGATGGTCTAATGTCACATTTTAGTTATCTTTAAGCAAAACTTGATAATATTAGTGAATATCAAGTGTCTAGCTTCACTGTATATTCACTAAGTTCTTTTGTAATTGTTAATAAATCACTTTAAAAAAAAGCATATTAACTAAAGTGCAAGCATTTTATAAGATGTTACTGAAGTACCACTTAATGAGTTGTCATGGCCAAAGAATTCACTCAGTGGCCAACCTACTGGTGATAAGGAACTCCACATTTAACTTGGTTCTTGGACAATAGAGAAGTCTGTTGCTCATCTTTTATTTGAAGTCTTTCCAGCCTTACTGGAAACTTTCATATCCTATGCTCAATTAATATAGACTTAAAAAATTCCAAGTCAACTCCATACTATAATGCATCACAGGAAGACTCAAATATCATACTTTAAAAGATTAACTTTAAACATGTATGTAGATAGATAATTATAAATGTATAAATACCCATACATATACATATAGACATAGATATGACTATGACACACTCTCTAGCCCCCATAAAAATCAATTTCATTGCTTCACTATTCTGTAACTTTCATAAGCAAAAGGGAAAGAACTTCTTTCTTTTCCTTTTACAATATTTTTATACTACTAGTATTGTCTATAAGCAAAAAAAAATCTTAAAAATCAGTTATCTTTAGTACCTTGACTCTTGGTTTTTGAAGATTTTGTTTTCTCTGCAGCTTTCTGCTTACGTTTTTCTTCAAGTCTCTCCCTGTTAACCTGTCTCCTTAAAAGTCTTTCTTCTTTCTCTCTGGCCTAAAATACAAAGTAGAATGTAGCATACACAATCATCCTCCAAACTTGTTAGGCAAATCCCACAAAAATGTAGGACAACAACTGTTTAGGGGCAGAATTTGGTTAATAAATTTGCAGTGAAATAAGTTGTCTTAAGTTACTGTCAACACGCGATCTTAGCAAAAGTTTGTGTGTGTCTGGGAATATATTCCAGTGATCTATGGTCTGAGTGTGGATACTCCTGATCACCAAAGCAGATAGCAACCCTTGTGTGGCTTAGCAGAAATCATTCAAGAGTTGCTGAGACTGAAAAAAAAAATCATCATCCTTGTCTCATTCTCGTGATAGATACCATTTCTTGGTATCTATGAACTTATTTTTTCAGTATTTTGCTAATTATTTCAATAGAACTGGTTTTCTTTGTAATCCTATTTTATGTATTTAAAACATTATTCTGAGAAGGGGTCCATGAAGGTTTGTTTACCAGACTGCCAATGGTATACATGACTCAAAAAAGGTCAAAAATTCTTGCATAAGAGGATGACTGGTGTGTGAATGTGTGTGTATATGTGTGTGTGTGTGTGTGTATCTGTGCATGTATCTATCAAGAGGACTGCAACTATCAGAAGAATAGGATGTACAAATCTAAAGGTTTTTAACAACTCTTTAAAGGTATGATTTAATTCAAGAGTAGTAACTTGTTGAATATTGTAATTTTCACTAGCACAATCCCTAAAGGAAATGAGCATTATCACAAAATTTATTGTTTCAATAAGTCATTTTTCATAATTTTCACAAAACTATTTTTTCATGATTCTTTCTTAAGCATTATATACAACTAAAGAGCTCCAAAAAAAGTTTGGCAATTATTCTGTCATTAACTGAACTAAAAAAAAAAAACAAGACATAAGCCAGCCTGTGACTCCCAGGATGTTCTGGGACTCCATATGGGTAACCCTGCTTCAAAAATCTTACCAAGAAACAGACAAGGAAGGCATAGTAGCCCTTGTTATCATGATAAAATATTCCAAAAGGTTCTGTTAATTATAGTGACAAGTAAATGCAGAATGTTATTAGAAATATCTAGGTTCTACTAAATTTACTCCACAATGATTTAACTGAATTTTAAAATGTAATTCCCTATCACATCACCTTTCCCCTTGGGAAATGCAGACAGTACCGCAAAGAAAAATAACTCTGAGAGCTTAAAGCAATAATGGAACTAAATTCTAGGATCTTAAAAAGTACTTTACTTTAAAAATCAGGTTATAGATTCTAATGAGAAATCCTTTTACCCACAACATAAATTACAATATTGTCACATTTTGATATGCTTTAGTTATGTTATTTGGGTCCCACTACAATCTTGTGAAGCAGGGCAGTTGACAGCAAACAAGAAAATTATATTAAGAACCACTGCGTGTAGAATATGGTGCGAAGTGTTGGGCATTATTATCTTTATTCTACAGATGAGGAACGCGAATCTCAGAAATGATTTATGTTGTTTTTCTTCTTGGTATCCCAAGAACCCAGTATAGTACCTTGCACATAATTGGTGATTAATAAATATATCATTAAAAGTCAGAAAACTAGTGAATGGCAAAGTTAGAGCTAGAACCTACGTCTTCTGACTCTTGGTCTGGTGCTCTTTCTACTATGTCCCATTGCTTCTAACTGTAGCCATGTTTCTTATCCCTACAATGATTCAAATAGGTGGCTGTCATCAACCAGTACCATTCTACAGCACTGAAACTGGAAGAAGTACAAAATTTTCCCCATCTACCTTTCTAGTATTTTCACTTCATTAATTCTTTGTAGAAATTCTTTGTTTCAGCCAAATAAATTTACTAACTGTTCTGGAAAGGTACTCTGCAGTTTGCCACCTCTACGTTTGCTCACACCATCACCCCCACACTTCACTTCTCCAAATCCTATTCATAAATCATGACACGGTTCAAAACCAGCCTCTCCCATAAAGCCTTTCCTCACCACTGCAGCCTGAAGTGATCTCTCCATCTGTGGGGCTTCTATAGCAACTCTTCTCCATGAGTATTTATTGAGTAATACTGTACTGCCTTATATGTAATCTCATCTGTGGTTCTGAAATATTTTTCAAATCTGGTTTCACAGCACTTTTCACACATTTATGCCATTTTGTCCTCATCAGATATTAAGCACTTTGAGGTTAAGGACTGTCTCTGCATGGCATCTGATGGTTCACGTAGCACTTTCACCACAATCTTACTGATTAGGTGGTAATTTTATACTATCCACTGAGATAAAAGGAGACTCAGACACACAGAGAGGTTCAATGATTTCCTTGTGGTTTCCTGTCTAATAAGTGCCAAAGTTCACTCATGTCCAAGTCTTCTACTTCACTCTTCTCCCTACATCTCATTCCCACTTTCTGATTTTGTTTACTAGACTCACAGTCTGGGAAGACGAAGATGAATCAGAGAATAGAGACTTACGACAGACTGCCGACGCTGCTCTACGGTCAGCTCATCATCTGAATCACTGTAATACTTGGAGTAGAGATAAGGCCGGTGCACATAAGTGTGCCGGACAGTTTTTGCTTTTCCTTCGCCAGGCTCACTAACCTGAGGCTTTGCTTTATTTTTAATCTCTCTTTCTTCATCTAGAATAAAGTGAATAAAAAGATGAAAGTATCTGTAAGTTAACAGAAAGATCAACAGTACACCGATTAATGATCACACTTGACTTCTGTATGATCCACATGTTCTTTATACATCCCTCAAAAGCAAAAACAGCATGTGGGAATTCACAAAATATTTCCTTTACTACAAGACATGACTTGTTAATCTCAACTATTTGCATGTGATAGTCTCACACACTTAAATTCTACCTTCTCTTATAGTGATCTGTGTACTTATCTTAATCCCCCTACTGAGTTGTAATTTTCTTGAAGATAGACAGCAACTGTCTTACTCATCTCTATGCTTTCTTGGGGCCTTGAACAGGGCTTCTAAGAGAGAAGGCATTCAATAAAGTCTGTTGAATGAAATTAATTCAATAAGGTGTACTTTAGTTAAACTGACATAAACTTTTATGACAATTTAATCCTTTCTCCTTTAGATCTAAAACCTAATTGTAACAAGTAGCTTAAACATGCTAAAAAATTACACTACACATATATATTAGTGTTTTTCTATGTAGTATGATTGAGACTGAGGAAGGAGACCACTTCTGTAAATAAGTTATGTATTTCCTATTACTTAGTAATCTAAAATGTCTTTATTTCCTTTTTCTTTTTTTTTTTGTCAGAGTAGGAAAGGCAGGGCAACTGGGGGCTAAATGACTTGCCCAAGGTCACATAGCTAGTTAAGTGTCAAATGTCTGAGGCTGGATTTGAACTCAGGTCCTCTTGACTCCAGGGCCAGTGCTCTATTTACTGCACCACCTAGCTGCCCCAGTGTCTTTACTTCCAATAGAGACCAGGTTCCAGTGATCAGGGACTATTGTGAAAAAACTTGAAATTGTATATAAAGAATACATCACGTAATGGAATATTATTGTTCTGTAAGGTATGACAAATATTAAAAAATCCAGAGAAACATAGCAGATCTTTTATGAAATGATAAAAAGCATAAGCAAAGCAAAGTTATATAAAATATGAGAAGAAAACTAATACTGAAAAGTCACAAAACTCTAGTCAAACATAATGATCAATGTAAGTCTCATATTATCAGAAGTCAAAAGACACTTCCTTTGTCTTTAACAACTTATTAACTGTTTGGGGGGAAATATATTTCCTAAAGAGGTTTGTTTGTTTATTAAGAAGTATCTGTTGAGGGGGTGAGGGGAAAGTCAAGATGGCAGAGTAAAAGAAGTATCTATTAGGTCAAAAAATAACGTATAAATAAATTTAAAACATTTTAAAAAGTCATTAGCTAGACTTTCTTTTAACTGACTATAGTGTTGTTCTTTCACAGGATGACCAGCTTTCTTTTTATTCAATCTCCCACAGGACTCATGCTGGAGTAAAGTTGTATAAAACTGGTGTATTTTTGCATATGTGGATGAATTTTTAATAGGCAAAAAATGCAAAAGGTTGGAAGAATGAAAAAAGACTTTGGCAAGGCCTTGGTAAACATATTCAGTGGATAAACATTTTCTTTTTTTTTCCCCTATTTCCCTGTTCATTCTACTTTACCTACAACTGCTCTCATTTTATTTCAATACTTTCCCTTTTGTCCTTGTCTTTTTAAACATTTCCCTTGAACTCTTTTTCCTTTATAGGTCGCATACAAAGCAGAGGACATTGTGAAAGTGGATACGAACTTATGAACAGCATTTAACTTTTAGAAGCATGCTTTACAAAAATGACAACTAGAATTCAATTTTATGAATATGTAAACACACTAATAAAACTTCGTAAGTTACCCACAGTTGTATATATAAAATATACATGTTTATATGTATCATGCATTTACCATCAGAAGTAATCTCTCCTTCTTCAGTGCTATCTGAAACTATAGCATTTTCTTCACTTTCTTCTTCAAAGGATGAGAGATCACTGGTATGGACAGAGCTAACTGTAATATCTGTAAGTCCATCCACATCCGAATCTATCAAAGAAGAATCTTTAAAAACACACAAACAAAAAATAAACACAGGAAATCTTGGCATTAGGAAATTCAAAAATACTATTTGTAATAATAAAAAATTCACATATTTTGAAACTGTAATTATAGAAATTTAGCTTTTTAAGTTTAAAATATTCCTACCACTGATAAGGAAAAAAAATTAACATAGAGTTGTTTGTGCCAAAATTTAAGTAGCATGTAAATCAATTTGTAAAGACAATATAACTTTATTAACTTCAAAATGTAGCTGTAAAAAAACTGGAATTAAATTACACCTGGGGAAATGCTTTGAATTAATGAATGCATTTGAATAAAGAGATACTAGCTTACCTTATACACAAGCAAATTAAGGTAGGAAAGAAATACAGAAATTTATGCTATATTAGCTAGAAAAAAAAGGGACTTCAGTTTTTAGAGTTTCTGTATATCAGCACCTTCTACAAATCCAAGTTTTATCAAAAAATAAAGCAAAGCAACTACTACATACTTTGGACAGAATTTTTATACCTTCTTTTGTCCCATCAAATGTCTTAAGTTTATTACTGTTCCTCTCTGAGGGTGGCTGTTTTGCACATTCTACTTCTTTTTCTTTTACTTGCTTTTCATCCTTTGTTTTTTGTATATCTTCGTTTCGTTTAGAATGGTCGTATTTCTTATCAGTTTTTTCTTTCTTTTCTTTTTTTCTTTCACTCTTTTCATTGCTATCTGGTTTCTTTTCCCCTTTGTCTATTAGTTTAGTTTTTTGGTCACTGCTTTCCTGTAGAAAGTCTTTGTTTGGTAGAATCAAACTATTACTGTCCTTCATGGGATTTTTTATTTCTTCAACTGGACTAGGGAGATCATTTAAGTCTTCGAACTTTGAGACTGTTTCAAGTCCTTCAATGAATGGGTCAGACAGGCATTTGTCTTTGTCTGTTATGTCTTCTGTGTTTCTTTCTCGATCAGGGCCAGCGTCCATGCTTGGCTGAGATAGGAGTCTTTTTGATGTTCTTTCACTGGTCTTAGTATTTGTAGTTTCTGTTGATGCCCTGGCAGCATTTGCTTCTTGATTAAGAGAACTTATAGTTTCCAAAATGGACATGGCATCATTAGCCACATTAGCACTGGACGTAGCAGCAGGAACACCTTAAACGGAAGGGAAGTTTAATAAAGAACTGAAATATAGAGAACACAAGTTCTACTTAATTAACTGTGAACTACAGAATTATTTATAAATGTGAACTAGCAACGTCTATAAAACAGTATGCTCTGTAACCCCTGGTACATAGTAGACATTTAACAAATTGTAAAAATTCTTCTGCAGACATTACATTACTATTTGTGTCTTTAGTTTCTTGGGCACAGATGATCATGTCAACTGAATTTTGACTATGTAGCTCTTTAGAGAAAAGGCACTGTATGTGATATGATGTGCTTTTTATTGTTTCTTGTAACTGTAAATGAATATAGCCTTAGAAGTCTTCAAACTCATCCACTGGCCAGCAAACTGGCTCTCATGAGGCCAATTAACATAAACAAACCTATCCTTGCTACCTGACCTTTCAAAAGCTACTTCTAGCTCCTTATTGCCCAACAGAGATAAAGACAAGTCAATTCTCCCAGGAGAAAAAAAGATACAAGAACCATTCACTCCCCTCTGAAGGAGCTGAATAAGCTCACAACAGAGGAATAAAAGGTCTAATTAAGTAATAAAAGGTCCATTGAACAAACAGATTTGGGGTTAGGCTTTCCTGGAAGTTCAGTCTTATTAAAAACACATTTATATTATCAACCCTCAGAGCTACTAGTCTGAGAAAAAATCCCAACAGAGTTGGAAGACTGACTAATTGAAAAATAATCAGTAACACTCTGGATTCTTGATGTAATAAGTAGCTTTGCAGAAGGATAACTAGATGAAGGAGGCTATTTGTGTGGTCATTTGGTCACATCTACCACACAGAGATTCCTCTCTGCTTATATTTCAGGAACTTGGGGCTACAACTCATGGTTGCTATCATTATATGTATCTGAAAAGCAATAGTGCTTAGACATGAAGCAGAGAGTATTTTCTATAATTTTTTTTCCTAGTCCCTCCCCTTACAAAGAAAGAGAAAGGATCATGCAACACTTTCAATCATCTGGTGCTTCGGGAAACCTGACTTTGCTCATGAAGACAATTCATCTCTTGCTACCCTTTCCAGGCTGCTCTTTATGCTCAGAACACACTGGGTCAGGAACTGATATAAGCCTCTTCCAGTCTTACTCTCTGACATTATCACTTGGCAACTCTTCCTACTTCGAAGTTCACTCCATCTACCTGTATCACCTGGTCCAGATTTTTTGGACCTCTTGCATAAAATGCTTCATTATCACACCTCCTGGCTTTCTTTAAGGCCCAGATAAAATCCCACCTTATACTGTTTTTTTGTCCTTCATTCCTGAAGAGGATCATGACATCAGAAAGGTGATGCCATGACTTGCAAGTGAAGTGGATTTAAGTGAGGAAGGGCTTTGCCTCACTTTCTTCTCTGCAGTCATCTGTGCCCAGTGGCAAGATATAGTTGAGGAATGGAAATGTTCCTGGATACAGTGGGAGATTTTGGCCTTTTAAAGCTAAGGTCCTACAGATCTCAGTTTGACTGAGGCGAAGCCACTCAGTGATTAAGGCTAGGTAAGAAATGAGGCAAAGAATGGCCTCTTTTACCTAGTCAAAAAAAAAAAATCAATCTGGGAGAGGAAGACCCTCAGGGTTTCTGAGCAAAACTGAAACCCTTACTATCTATAGGAAGCCTTTTATAACCTTTAATTCTGGTATCTTCCCTATGTTGATTATTTCCTATTTATCCTATATATAGCTTGTTTGTATGTTGTCTCTTCCATTAGACTGTGAGCTCTTTAAGGGGAAGGGATTGCCTTCTGTCATTCTCTATAACACTAGAGCACAGAATACTGTATAACATGCAAGCATTTAAATATTTATTGACTGCCTAGTTCACTGTCCCTTTCTTCCTAAATGAGAATGGCATTTGGCTCAGTTAATTTTCTTACCAAACCCCTAGAAAAAAGCTGTTTATACCTAAAGTTGCCTCTACTTCCTTTTCTCACTCCCCAAACCCTTTAAAATATGACTTCTGACTTAACTAAAACTGCTCTTTCCAAAGTTACCAATGTCCTCTTAGCTGCTAAGTATGGCGGTCTTTTTTCAGTTCCTACCCTTATTTACCTCTCTATAGCATTCAACCATCCTCTTCTTTTGAATGCTCTTTTTCTGTCTCTGATTGACACTATTCTTTCTTGGTTCTCCTCCTATCTGTATGACTGCTTCTTTTCAGTCTCTTTTACTGGTTCACTACCAACATCACAGGGCCAATCCTGGTGGTGTGCTTCAAGATGTTCTCTCCTTTACATTATGTCTTGGTGATCTCATCAGGTCCTACTGGCTAATTATCATCACTGATGATGACTCCCAAATTGGTATACCGAGCCCAGTCTCTCTCTCCTGAGCTCCATTCTTGCATCACCAATTTTTTATTTCAAACTGAAGGTCCCAGAGACACTTCAGTCTCAGTATGTCCAAAATAAGCGCTTCCTCCAATGCGTCTATGCTTCTGAACTTCCCTATTTCTAGCGAAGACTTCATCCACTGCCCCTCACCCCATATATCCAATTTGTCATTTCTAACTGCATTGTGTCTACTCCTATAAAATCTCTTGCATCTATCTCTCTTCTTACTTATGGGCCTACCTCCTTAGTTTAGAAGTCCACATTGTCTATCACTTAAAGACTACCACAAAGCCTTCCTAATTAGTCTCCATGTCTTGAATCTCTCCCCACTTCAGTCCAATATCTACTTGGCTGCTTAAATGTAGGGGACCGTGTCCTTCCTCTTCTCAATAAAACTAGTAACTCTCTATTAGCCTTTAAAATCAAGTATCTACTCCTTTTCTTGGCTTTTAAAACCCTTCACAGTCTGATCCCAACGTACTTTCCTAGCCCCATTATACATTACTCCACCTCACATTTTAGTCTAGTCAAACTGGCCTTCTTCCTGTCCTCACACAAGATATTAGTCCATCTCCTTTCACTGTAACTTTGTATGGGCCAAACCCCATGTCTGGCATGCACTACCTCTTCACCTATTTTGTACAATCCCTTATTGCCTTCAAGATTTACCTCAAGAACCACCTTCTACAAAAAAAGCTTTCCTAATAGCCCCAACTGTTAGTGACACCATCTCTAAATTATCCTCTATTTTTCTGTATTTTTACATATTCCCCTATCACATATGTCCCCTTATGTGATCTCATGAAAGCATTCCTTGAGAGTAGGAATTGTTTCCTTTTTTAAAAAAATAAGTGTCCAGAGCTTAACACAGTGCCTACTGATTGATTCTCCTTCAAATCTGCCCTTATCTTTGGTGATTTCAATATTCACAATGATGCTCCCTTCAAATACTATTCAAATCAAATGAGAGGTGGTGATATGCATACAAAATTTACAGATCAAAAGAAATACCTTGCATTATGATGGAAGAATCTGGTTTTTCATCATCTGGAGTTACACTGGTATTTGTCTCCTCTTTATGATTTAAAGTGGCCAAAAATTCATGAACAGCTTTTTCCACTTGAGGTCTGAATGTGTGGTTGATTTTTGGATCCACAACCTGAGAAATAATTCGGTCAATACCAGACTCCAACATTCCTGACCTGAAATGGGAAAAGTGAAACAGAGGTTAAAAGAAATAAACTTTTAACTGATCATATTCCTTTTCTTTTATATAAGTTATTTCAAAGTTGAACCTACTGTAGAGGAAAGAGGACAGAGGATGGCATGGTAAGAAAAGTAACTAAAATTACATATAACTTTACACTTCCTCTTGCACTCCTGTACCACCTTAAAATATCATACATCTATATACATGTGATTTTTCTCCCCTCAGCCCAAGCAGGATTCTATGGGGGCATAAAAGGAAAATAAGGTATTTCATGGTATTTGTGATGGTCCTCAGGCACAACAAATTGTACATCCTTCCCATGACCCAAAAATTTGAACATCACTTGTGGAATGAAAACAAAACATTTAAAACAATCACAAATCTTATACTGTCTTTTAAAAGGTAGTGAATAATGGCTCTAGAGTCTAAGTAACTTAATATAATTGATTCTTAGAAAATTACTTGTCCTACCCAGTGGCTGACTAAGGAAAACTTAACCACGAATGGTCACTAAAAATCAGTACTGAATCTAAAATAATCTGATAATTATTTATAAATTTAACATAAATAAAAGTATTTGCAAGTGTTATGATCTCCAAGGAAAGTGATGAACCCGTACAAAAAATGCCTACTTCAATCAATAAGACTTTAGATGAAACACAAAAAAAAACTTAAAAGGATTTCTGGCTTTCTTTCTATTGTTCTCTTTAAAAATTAAGCAGCTTATATTTTTACTCTTTAGAAAGCAAACTACTAGTTGTATATATATTTTTTAAACAAAGGCATTTTATGAAATGGCATGGTAAAAAAAGTAGCAACAAAAAAAATCTTTCCCCACAAACCTGGGGTAGTTTCCCACAAGGATACCCAGCCTCAGTAGGGAAAGACTCCACAAAAGATACATATAAGGGATGACCCAAGTACAAAAGCATACATGAAGGGAACATGTGTAGGCAAGGCATATATGGCACATGAAAAAGGGGCAACTTGCCTCTGATGCTATGGAGTTGTAGGACTGATGCTGTAGGGTAGCAAAGAAAAAGATTTAAAAAAAAAAA